>MU177923.1:118829-220012 GCA_016695465.1 Suillus americanus
GTATATGGTTTCTGGGACGAACAATCCGCCGACAGTCATGATTACCCAACTAAGCTCGCACTCCTGAACCTTGAGCTATATAACCAGACGGACTCGTACCCTCGTCCTAATATCACGATCGACATATCTGCGTATTTGCCGAAGAAGACTCAAGAAGTCATGGTCAAGAGGCTGACAGCCCCGGGAGCTGATGTCCTGTCAGCTGAATTGACGACTTGGGCAGGGCAAACTTTTGCTTCTGGCGTTGCAGAAGGCAACATTGTGGAAGAAACAGTGTCCAATGGACAAGTGGTCGTCGAGGCTTCTTCTGCTGCTTTGGTGTATTGGTAAACACAGTGTAGCGTGCCAGCGAAAAAGATGTTTATCCTATGTGTTGTTGAAGTGAGTCGGTTATTATATTATTATCTCCTGCCAATCCCAAGCATAAACAGCATGGCTCTGAGGAGTGAAGCAAGAGACAATCGATCGATGATTCAGATCTGCAGAGCCTCCTGCATGACGCTCGAGGCGAAAGATCGACGTCGCGACGACCATCGGTGGTGCCCAGAGGCCTCATTGTTCGTGGCACATAAATTCTAATCTGGTGCAAATAAGGCCCGCCAAAGCTACTAGCCCAGGCAGGGCCCGCGTGCACAGGGTTTGTGCAGATCCATGATACAGAAAATGCGGGACTCGGCATCTGACTGTTGCTAATGAGCACAAGGTCTACATTGAGGCTGGGGTCAAGGCGCCAGTTCTTCCAAGAGATGAGGCAAAGGTACGGATTTCTTTGGTATGCGAGGGTACTGATATGAGGTTGAACAATCTATTCTCAAAGCAGTAAAATGGAATAGCCACACGGCCCGATGGAGTTTGGCCGGTCAGATGTCAAAACAGGATATCAAGAATAATTTTCTTTGAGGCGTTCAATATGTGCAAGGAGAGCAAGCTACAAAATACGGTGAGCGCGAATATCAGATGCTAGCCTCAATTAATGTGTGCACAGACCATCTCTCGGCTACGCCCGGAATCCCTCCCGGACGTTGTATAGGGGAATTTGACACTCACTAGATACTCACTCAACCGAACACCCACAGACAGATAACTCATAAACAAGTCCGTTCGATAATATCGCACGCTTACTAGCTTTGCCAACATGTCCGATCAGTGGCAAAGCATTATTTTTGATGATCCAAGGTCTGGGCACCCTATGCTTCCTCTCGTCATCAAAGTTATGCGTTGCATCTACCGCACTGTTAATCCCACACGCCCACCGCCACTTACAGTAATGAAATGGCGGTACCCGCAAAGCCTTTCTTACCAGGTACATGAAGATGGATATGTGCCGTCAATCGTCATCCTCAATCTCCGAGAGGGTCAACAAGATTCAACCATGAAAACCCTCTTCACGATCAACTTAAACACCATGACGGTTAACGATAAGGTTCGAAACAACCGTTTCCCTGTACCTAATGAGATTGGCTCTTCCCTAAGGGACCTTGATGAGTACGTGAGGAGAATTGTGCGGGAGAAAAAGGAAGCAGAAGTGGAGGAAGCACGTCGCCGACAGGCAAGTAAGCGACGTAGCTGTAAGGCCTTTCTTAACCTTCTACCTGACTCGTACAGGCCTTTTATCGCTGTCTGTTCGACAAAGGTCTGATCGATGAAGAAGATTACGGGAAGTTGTTCTCCACCGACAGTCTGCTTTGCCCTATCTGTTCATCGGGGCAGACATCGTGCAGCAAGTGCAAAATTGTCTCGTGCTCCAACGGTGATTGTGCAGCCTCCTCTGCCGTCCCCATTGTACGGTGTTCCCAGGCCTTTCATCAAGCAAGGCAATTCTGTACTTCATGTTTGGAGTCTCCAGGTTCTCTGCCTCAGCTGGGCAAATGTCCCATATGTTCACGCTTGTTCTGCTCAAGAGAGCTCAATTGGTGCGTTGGACGCCCAATTTCGGACGACGGTGGCATCGCAACTTCTTCGTCAAATCCCGAAATAACCCGAGTACACTCAGCGCGGCCCCTGTCGTGCAATGCCATAGCCTGTATGGCAAACAGTCAAGATGGTAGAGGAGATGGCCGTCAGTGCTCCAACCCTGGTTGCTGGTCCATTCAGCTCTGCAGCACCAAAGTGTGTTCCGATTGCACCACGCAGGATAGCTTTTCTTGCCCATGTGGTCGGTACTGGACTTGCGGCAGTTGCGAGTCGCAGTCTTCGACTATTCGTAGGCTTCTTACGTGCCCTCGATGCCTTCAGCATTTCTGCACATCGTGCTCATACATCAGCGCTTGCAAGATATGCCGACGTGTGGGGCTCTGTAACGACTGCATGGAAGAAGTGAGCGAAGAAGCTGAACACACACCGGACGGAAACCTCCTTTTCCGGTGCCAGAATTGCCGATGTCATTTGTGCACCGCGTGCGATGACGGTGGGAAATCATGTTGTACATGTAGTCAAGTCCTTTGTAGGCTTTGTGAAGAAGAGGTTTGTGATTATTCTAGTGTCACTGTCCGTACTGAATGCAGAGTGTCGACTGAACAGTGCAAGCGTTGTGCTCATTTCGGCCGGGTGAGTGATTGCGAACCTTTATTTCTTGTTGTTATTCTTATCACCCTACAGCTCTGTGGTGACGACTTCGGTTTTTTTGAGTTTGGCTCCAGTGGTGGCATGATTTATTACAATATCTAGTAGTTCGACGTTCAACTTTCATCAGTACTCAGTATTATTATTTCTGGTCTAATGTACTTATATCTTGCTAATTCTTATCTCATCGTGCCAATTTCGATTTCCCTGGGTGGACCATTGCAATTGCTTCCATTTGTTCACTTCTTTTTTTTTTCATGGCCAAGCTGAGCTCCGAGTATAGTTTGATTAGCAATGGACGCCCAGTTTGCGATCAACTTTCAAGTCAGTTAGGAAGTCTGCTTGTACTATGTGCATGTGCATGTGCATTCGCTGGGAGCTCCCGCAGTGCATGACCTCGGTCGTTACGATGCCGTTCAAGTTGGAATGAGACCTGAAACGATCGGTGTCAGTACCCCTACTACACAGTACCTCTCCCTGATTTACATCCGAGTTGCGCCATCAAACTGCGTGAAGTCCAACGACGTGGTTCAGTTGCAAAGCGTTGGGAGTGCAGCGGGAACCTGAATGACACAATCCAGCGAAAACGACCAACTCCAAGCAGCAGAAATCTGCATCGCTACCAATCATACTGGTATCCAGGATGAGATTGTGAGTCTACAGGTGCGCGGCGAGTTAGTTACCGATTGAGAGTGGTAGAACATCAATTCCCAACCTTGACCCAGTTTGGAGCACAAAGGGACTGGGTTGTATGATTTGAGCTTCGCACAAATGTAGGTAGGCCCGGGAGACTAGTTCCAGTAGTGATGCAGCGTGTTACTGGCTTACCCAGTTCTATCTCTCTTTTGAAATATACGCATCACAATGAGTATCATGACGAAAGTAAAAAAAAAATTATCGAGCCTCTGCAGAATACCTGACAGGTGTTAACAACTTGGAGCGTTCCTCTCTTGTGCTACACGCCATCGCCAGTTGACACACATGCACGCTCTTGGAAAGCAATTGTACTTATGCCTGTCCCTCCATCGGAGTTGCCCACGAGCTTGGTGTGATACTCTCGAATGCTGAGGATGAGACGTGGTCCCAACACAAACATCTGCATGATCGAGAAAAGGTCCAGATGAGCGGTATAAATCAGAGTTCTAGTTTCTAATGCCTGTAGGAATGAAGATCAGTTGCCGCATACAGATGCGAATGACAGTCGACATACCCTGGTCTTCAAGTTCGGAGAGTAATAACTGAGTTGGAAGCCAGAAACAGCAGCAAAGCTAGCGCGCGCATAACTTCAGCGGGAGAAGAAATTACACTCAGTTACTAGCTCACCTGACAAAGTAAAGCATGTGAGTTTTCGTTAAGACCGTAAAACAGTCCTCGATAGTCCGTCCCGTTGATGATCGTCGCAGTTCACGGAAGTGTTTTACAGAAATCCAGACTGCGAAACCTGATGCGAGGATCTCCGATGCAACATAGAGTATCCAGGCCATGGAATCAAGTGGGATATCTCCTTCCCAATCATAAGTGCACTGATAGGTACCGGAGAGGACTAGCTCCTCTAGTATTCGTCCAATGAGCCTGATGCACTCTTTCGTCCTAGTTCAAGCTTACCTTCTAACATATGAATGTCTCCTATTGCAGTGATCACTCCGCAGGCGATCGTGAAAGCCACGAAGATTACAACGAGAAAGATAAGTATCTTTTTGGATCGCTGATACATGGCATGTAACCGAGTGATCATTATAACTTGCATAATGTTTCAGTTACTAATGTCTCGTGAGGTATTGTAGCTGAGTAGCTCACCGCCTAGCATGGTATTTACGGCCACTGTCATCCAATTTAGCCTAGAGTTCAAAATCTTGCCTGAAAATCCCAGTTAGTAATGAGCGTCGGAGGACCAAAAACTCACATCTGTTATGGTCATTATAACCAAAAAGCTGGTCAACAATACGGTCACTCACCCCTACATAGCAGTGCACGGAATTGAACGGGAATGATAGGCCTTGGTGCAGACTACTCACTACATCTGTCACTAGGAGTGACGGAAGGCTTGCTGAATACCAATGGTCAGAAGAAACAAGCACGACGAACGCGGGGAAACATACGCAATATGTTGATGCTGATTGTGAACGATGACTGATTAGCTCGGCGCCAACTTGATAGAAGGCATGAACATACGCAGCATACAGTATTCCAACGTAGCGCACCTAGGACATTGTGAAAGTTAGGACGGCTTGCTAACTGTGCTTATAATATAAGCTACGTACACTGATATATAGAAGAGTCATGCGGGACCAACGTTGCATCTTGCCCGAGTCAATTGCATCATCCTGATGTTCGTTTAATACTGCTCACCCAGATCAGTTCGAACTATAAAACCATTCGCAGTGAGATGGCTGCTCCGGTGATAGCGGCATCGACCTACCTCCTGTCCAAATGTCAAAGCTGAAAATGTCATAAGGATACCAGCAGTGATCGGTGCCATCTTACTCACCCCAGTCATATATCACTGCAGCTACAAAATAGCTGAAACCACACAACTCATTGATTATCGGCACCAACTGGGATCATCTGAGACGAAGGGCATATTGATGAGTGCGATTGAGTAGCGAACTTGAGCTTGATGGACGTATATCTGAACGCTGTACAGGTTGAAGCTGTTCGTGATGTTAGGAACTTGTTTTCAAATTCCAATGCCGTTCTCGTGACGCATTGATATTCTTGCCACACTTGTATCGGTTTAGGAATTCCATCATCATGATGTGGTTTAAACACAGGCCTAGAAACGCGCAATAAGTGCTGTCCTAATTTCTCGATGAGCACAGGCACTTTTCCATCTCGCTGACATGGAGTGTAACCGCTCATTGACAAGATCACAGAATCGAAACAATCGAATTGAATTTCCCGGCAAACAAATAACTCACCTCTCCGTATTCGGCAGGCTGCCATCATGATCACTGCTGCAAACACGCCTCAGATACCTAATCCAGTACGCCCAGTGTTCTCGGATATCGGGTTACATGATCTGAATAATGATGCAAAGACGATGCACGCACCCCATTAGATCCGGTTAATAGTCCACTGAATCTGACCTGACCGATCGATGATGCATGCTGGTCGGACACGCCGATCCTGATTGATTGGTCCGGTCTATGACGAAAAAAACGAGTCGGACACGTTTGAATCACCCCACAGGAAGCCAAACTCAGGCACTGCCGGAAGTGATTTGGTTCTTAAGCATCAGAGTCGATCAGCTTACTTATATAATAGTAAACACTCGACAACATACCCGGGCCGTGAACCCTGCTCCAAGTGAATAGCGGCGCCGCAGCTTCCTCTGCTCGTGCCCATAATTTGTGCATGAACGCTCTGCGTGCTCGTTCCATAATGGCAAAATTTTGCAAAGTGCCCATCTCCTCATTGCCCCTGCCGCCGTCAAGCCACATCGTGACGCATAACCTTACCCCAGATCCAGTTACTCCGAGTCCAGCAGAATTCTTCTCTGATGTCTTGCCTAACAAACCAAGTCTACAGAGGCGTGCAAGGCTACTCTCCAAAGAAGCGCACTTCTCGTATGTGAATCCAATGCCACTAGAGTTTCCCTATGAAATCACACCGCCTGACCCACCTGCCGTCATCGAGGACAAGGCTGGTTACATCGAGCAGTGGCTCAGCGAGCGCGAAGCTCGTCTTCCATCTCCAGTTAGCAGTCAAATTCAGCCTTCATTACACAAGTATACCTCCAAGCTCAGAGATAGGAAGAGGGAGCTCATCGGGTTGTCTGAGACATGCCTCAGAGACTGCTTGCCACATCTAGACGTTGGCGATGCCTTTGAAGTGCTAGGGAAACCAGCCTTGGCCCCTCTTATAGAAGAAGAGGTTGCTTCGACCTCTTCGCCAGAGGCTGAGGCTATCCGGCAGGAATTGGTGGATGTCTTGAGCGGCCATGCCGTCCTGATGGCACCCGAGTCCAGCTCGGGTCCTGGCTTTGCACCCTGGTCCGCCAGATACAGTGGCCACCAGTTTGGCGTCTGGGCAGGTCAACTTGGCGATGGTCGCGCCATTTCAATTCGTCAGTCATCTATCCCACGTCTGCTCCAGGACGTCTTAACAGGTTGTTAGATGTAACACCGCACCCCGAAGACGCTGAAACCACATACGAACTACAGTTGAAGGGTGCTGGGCGGACCCCCTTCTCCCGCACTGCAGATGGTTTAGCTGTGCTTCGCTCATCCATCCGAGAATACCTTTGCTCAGAAGGTGCAGATGTTCTTGCTGGTAGTACCGGGCTTGCACTAACGAAATCATAGCCATGCATGCACTCTCGATCCCGACTACTAGGTCATTAAGTCTAATATCCCTCCCGGACTTACCAGTCATACGAGAGCGCACAGAAACCGCCTGTATCTTCACACGCGTTGCAGAAACATTCATACGTATCGGCAACTTCGAAGCCCTCAACCCTCCATCCAATTCTTTCTTCCTCGGCGGCGGTCAGCAAGATGCAAACTATGAGGCTTTGCGACAGTTGGGTGAGTGGATTGCGAGGAGAGTGCTGAAGCTGGAAGGCATCGACTGGGAGGCTGGTGATGCTTGGGGTAAAGAACTCCTGTTTGATGTTGCAAGACGAAATGCACGGATGGTGGCTGCTTGGCAGGCCTATGGATTTATGCATGGTGTGATGAACACGGACAAGTGAACTTCTCTTCCCACTTCCAATTTTTAGGCGACTAACTATTTGGTTTCAGTATATCTATCCTTGGGCTGACGATAGATTACGGCCCATATGCATTCATGGACGTCTTCGATTCTTATCATATCTGCAATCATAGTGACGGAGAAGGTCGCTATGCATACAAGGTGGGTCAAACACTATTCACGCTCGCTCGTAAGCTGACGACCAACCCAGTATCAACCAAACATGATGTTGGTCATTTCAACTTACAAATGTCATCCGACATTCTAACAACACACTTGCAGCGTCTACGCCTGTCGTGCTCTTCTCGACGCACTCTCCCCACTTATCGGCGCAGAAGCCGCACAAGGCAACAAAGCAGTCCAACCCGGCTGGGCATCTTCAGCCACGCCTGAAACTCTCGTCTCATGGCGCACAACAGGCAAAGACCTTTCCAAAGTAAAAATGGAACAGATCATCGAAGAAACCTGTGCCATAGAATACGGAAACTTGATGCGCAAGCGCCTGGGGCTTCGTCGTCAGGAGAAAACGGACCAGCGGGAGATCGTGCAACCACTTTTGGACATGATGGAGGCGCAACAGTTAGACTTCCATGGCACTTTTAGACGGCTTGCGTTTTTCCACACTGGGATGCTGAAGGAAGATAATAGTGAGAGAATGGAGACATTCATCAAGGGGATCTTGAGCGGGACGCCTGATCGGGATCGCATGGATCATGGGAAGGTTACTGAAGAGTGGATGGCTTGGTTGGACAAATACAGTGCGCGCATTGAAAGCGAGCGCCATGGAGAAGAGTGGGCTGGAGAGGCTGACTTTGACAGCGCCAGACAAGATGCTGCCAAAAGTGCGAACCCGCGTTTTGTGCTTAGACAGTGGGTGCTTGAAGAGCTCATCAAGAAAGTCGAGGAGGACCATGAAAGTGGGAAACGTATCATGGCTAAAGTGATGCAGGTGAGACAACCACCATGTATATGCGGTTGACAGCAGCTCACTGCGACCTTCTACATAGATGGCATGCAAGCCTTTCGAACCGTGGGGAGCGGAAGGTGACGACATACCAAGCGATGATCTCCCAGCAGAGATAAGGGAGGAGAGGCGTCTGTGTGGGCTAGGAGATAAAAGACTTTTAGGCTTCCAGTGCAGTTGCTCAAGTTGAAGTTCAAATGATATCTATTATCAATCAACAACCACACGGGCTACCAACATGGGCCCAATAACTATATGGCGCCGTTCTAGCGTAACTGGCCAAAGGGGGTCCAGATCGTTTATATCAGTCACGGTACGTCCTATTTTTTTTGCTTCAGAGTAAAGTCCTTTGTACATGAGCCTTCTTCAGTATATGTGCATTGGAGGGAATATACTTGAGTTTGTGATCCGAATTTGTACTACTACGTCCTGAGTTGTCAATTGTGATCCAATTAGCTTCCACCCGCAAGATGATATCCATGCAGGAACTACACATGTTCGTTTAGCTTCGAAATTCGCTTGCGGTAAGTTTATAATATGAATTTTTGCGAAGGATTTCAAGCAGCCTGAAGCGCTGGCAGAAGCTTGCTAGCATCCACGCGACCAAAGAATCCAACTCGCAACATTTGCAATGCTAAAGCTTCACACGAAGCTTGCTGATGGAAGCGCTTGACTCAATCACCCAAGCAACGCCACTTACCGCGATTCGACCATCTCTCATCTGACAACACACGCTGTCGCCGCCACAGTCACGGACTTTGACATCCTGAAGGCCTCGCACAACAGCGCCCACATTTTCAAGTCTACCTCATTCACAATTGGAGGTTCCTACAAGAAGACACATACGGTAAAGCCAGTAACCATAAATATAACATATCCACTTAGGGACAAGTGCAAGATAGACAGCGAGTAGTAATGCACAAGATGTAACACAACAAGGAAATCAAGCTAAGCGCAAAACAAACTGTTCCAATGCGAAAGGTCAAGGAGTGACAAAGTGGGAGGGGGTGAACGTCGATACCGGACCGTAAAGCGCCATGTAAACAGTATGAAGGTGGGATGCCCAAGGAACAAATATGAAATAATGTATACGTAACCAAGATGGTGGTGCGAAATGAATTTGCACATATTAATGGATGTTGTTTTGAAGGTGGATCATCTGAATGGAACTTGCGTTGGGGGGTATGGGAATGCTGTCACGCTCACAGCGTCAACTTCATCACAAGACATGATTGTTGAGTTGTGAGAGTAATGCGATGATCGCATAGATGACACGCGTAGACCTGCCTCAGCTGGCATGTCTAGTGCAGCGATGAGACATTGCATAGCGCGGGAATTGTTGGAGCTGGCATCACTATTTGAGCCAGCATCAACTTCAAGGAAAGGTCTTGGAGTGGGAGTATTTGAGTCAGCAAAGGGATTGGATTCGGGTGTGGTGTTAGCAAGGAGTGTGCGCTTTTGGGATTTCTCCTGCGCGTTGAAGAACGGGTTAGTCACGCGTCGGCTAATACCGCTCTTGACGGAAGCCGCATCCGCGAAAGGATTCCGCGAATCGCCCGCTTCTGACATCTCTGAACCACATACATCAATATGGCCAACCTCTGCACTCTCCCAGCGATGTGACCCAGACACGGTTGCGGGTGGAGTGAACTTGGCCACAGTCATTGTAGGTGACATGGTACCAGATAGACCCGAGCGCATGGAGAGGAACGAATCCCCGCCAACAGTATCGCCGTCCCATGAAATAGTTGGCACACCATCAGCTTGGCCACGGCCCATAAACCGCTGTACAGGTGGAGGCTTGGTGACAACCACGTAACCTAAACCTGCAGATTTTGATGCCATTTCCTCAGCCAAGCCGGGATGATACTTGGCAAAGTGTTGCATCGTGCCTATGGACTCGCGGTTTCCATGGTCATCAGAGGACTTTTCTCCAGAGGTTGTGCTGGGTGTACGATTGAACATTGCGCCCAACTTCTCCATCGGCCCGGATGGAGGCCTTGGTGACCTATCCAGTTGGCCCTCCTTGTCATCATTTAGGCGATTCCAAGGCTGTAAATGAGAGCGCTGGCGGGACAAGTTATTTGCAGCGTTGCGGGACTGCGAAGCGGGGGAAGCGTTCCCACGATGCTGCGGCTTTTGTCGTCTTGAACAGTAGATCGCCAAAGAGATTACCAGTACGAGTAGGATGAATGCGCCAACGCAGGCGCCGATGACGGTGGCCAATGATATGTTATTTCCAGAAGAGGAACTGGGCGAGGAAGTTACAGCAGGTGCAGTTGATGACGAAGTCAGTGATGCGGACGGTGTGGAGGAGGCGAGTTGAATGACCGCCGAGGAACCCGAGATAGTTGCTGGTGTGGTGTTTTGGACGAGAGCAGTTGCGGTCGGTGAAGTGTCAGTGACTATCACGGATCCGGAGAGACCACCCAACGAGCGATGCTGGTACATGGTTGGATAAATGGTATGATGGTGATTACAATGGAAATGACTGGAACGACCGAAGTCAAGAAAAGAGTGTACCGCAGAGTCCCCGTACTACGGAAGGGAATGAGAGCAATGGGTGGAAAGTACTATTGAGAATGAAATAATGTTGTGAACGAATAGGCTTGCTGCCGAAGAGGTCAATATTAATAACACCTAGCAGTCGATAATACTCACAGTCAGTCGAACGAGCAAATAATTTGCACGTCGCTGCTCGTTGAGGCGCCGCCTTGGTCACTGTCGCTGGCAATGTTGAAGAACTGTAGACAACACTATTAAGCGCTGAGATGTGGCAAGATTGATAAGTTTTGTTTATACTATGTACGAAACGTAATGCTGCAGCCGATCCGCGGCAGTCGGCTATCATGACAAGTTTTGGACTTGAAGTGTACACTAATGTCATGGCGATAATCCTCCAACATGGCGACCAACCACTCCCCTGCTAATTTAAATTCAGAACGCCAGCTCCTTCTTCGGGGAAGAGCAGGGAAGGATTCCTTAGCATCATACCAGTTCGAGTGTATTGACATAGACGATAAGATCAATGCATCATCAATGGCAAGACAAACCTATTGAAGGCGACATTCAGACTTGATGCTAAATCTGCTGGTAGTTTTATAAAACTATTTAAATCAGTTTCAAGCTTTGTAGGCCTCTGAATAGCTTCAAACTATCTCGCACCTATTTCTCACTCGGACTTCCTATTGTCTACCAGATGATCAGTCTTGACTGAAAAGAACGAGCTGTATTTAGAGGAAGGATGGGAGATCGAGCGCATACTGTTCCTGGGGTATCGTCTGCATAAGTTGGAGTCAGGACAGTGGGAGATCGAGCACATGCTGTTGCCCCTGAAAAAGTATAGAGCAGTGGGAGGCCAATCATGGTCTACATGGATGTATTAACCCTCACATGCACTGGGTGCGTCCTCGATTGCCGGTTCAATTTAGACTGTCGAGGCTGAGGTGACTCGCGGCCAGAGGTCCCACGCTTGTTCGAAGTCTCTCGGTTCACCAGCCATCCTGAGTCTCTCTCTTCTCACCTATCACTCGTTGATCTATCCTTCAACTGGTGTATGCGCTCGTAGGATGTGTGTGTTCTGTTGTCTCTCGGATTTCGCGGTGCTGACTTCTCGTGTCGCATCGGTACTGGATAACCTTCGCCACACTTTTGGACGGTCGCACTTTGAATCTCACGTTCATACCCATTGCAGTATCTTTCCGCTGCTACCCGTGGCGATCTGTTTCCCACAACTTGATGATCCTTTGTGGTTTCATTGCGAGGATGCCTCTTATCATAGCAGTATGCAGGGCTCGCTTACTGCTGTTTTGGTGTCTACCGCCCAGTCTTCTGTTGCCCTGCCTGCCGCACCAAGAAAGACGCTATGTAGCACTGCAGTCATATTGGCTGATTTTCAATCAGCGCACCGAGCTTCCTCTCATGGGTGCTGACAATGCCTCATTGCATTGCCTATTGGCTTTATCTAATCGCCACTCTCATCGCTGCGCTCTTCTGTGACGTGTATGATGAAAAAATCACCTCAGCTCTCTGCCAACCACTGTCTCGTCACTTTTCTCAATGTAGAGGCCACGATATGTGAAGCTTCTACCTTGGATATGCTGTGGCTAACCTTGCCGTTGTCCTGTGCCCTTTGTGCTCTGAACTACCCCGACATATCCTTTTGGGTTCACCAGCAGCCTGGATGTATCCGTTTCTTGATAGAAACCTGATCTCATCGCTCTCAGTTCACGGATGGCGAAATTGTGTGCCGCATATTGTGTTCCGACTTTGGGCCCACTATCATAGACTGCATCTCACGCGTTGCCCTCTGCCAACGAAATCAAGAATCAGCGTGGAAAGGTGCAACGAACCACTTTGATTCATCAGGGCGATGAAATGATTAGAGTAGTTTGTTTGGCTTGTAACTATAAAACGTATGGGGGAGAATGAACTTCCAGGCTGACGATTGCTCACGAGCACCACAGAAAGACACCAAACTAAGTAAGCAAAGAAAGGAGATGGCCAGACAGGTGAGTACAGTGGGGGACTGGCGAATCACCGCCGCTATGATTAGGTACTACGAAACGTGATGCTACAGCCGATCCGCAGCAATCAGCTCTTCTATGCTGAGACAACAAGTTTCGCACTTGAAATGTACACTAATGTCATGGCGATAATCAGTTAGTACAAACGGGAGAAAGGGTTGACTACTCCAGCATGGCGACGAACCACACGAAACACCTAGTTTCCGAAAATCATTCCTTTCATCAAATCACCCCGCTAACTCAGAACACCAGCTTCTTCAATGCGGTGTAAAAGGAGTTCGTATTCGGGGAAGAGCAGGGTCGTCATCCTTTTCGTGAATGCCAGGAGGGTGGGATTCCTTAGCACCATATCCGCCCAGTACGGGTTCCCATTCGTTGCGAGTGAATTGGCGAGGAAAGCATAGATGATAAGATCAATGCATGTCGGTTGTTCGCTGTCGTGGAAAAACAAGTGGCCCGACATCCTTGCTTCGAGAGCCTCGAAAGCCTCCTTTTGCAAAGACTGACCCTCTTCCTGAGAGTGACGCCCCATTCCAGCGTTCCAAATTGACCCGATCACCCTCCTCCTAAAATACCAAGATATGATCGGCCGCATGGGCCAGGCCATGCTCCCAAATATCTCCCCGGCAGTTACTGCATAGTTTTCGTCTATGTACCACCGATCTCGAACGATTGCAGAGTATAGCACCTCTTCAATATAGGCCTGCCACGCTCTCGACTCGCCCTTCTGAGCGGGAGTCAAGCCGGCCACGGTGTCCGGATCTTTAATGAGCCCGTTCTCGATGAGATAGCGGATGATGAAATGAGAATCTGGGATAGTGACAGTTTTCCCGTCGTGTTTGATGTCGGCGAAGGGAACTTTGCCCTTGGGAGCTTTCATTGGGACTGTCTCTCCCACTTCGTATGATATGCCACTAAATCTGAGGAATGTTTCCAGCTTTTGGCAGAAGCCAGACGAACTAGGTGCATTGGGTGGCTTGGCGACACCCCAGAGTACGACGTGGGGGCGTGACTCAAGTTCGGTAGACATGATCTGCAGAGATAGATTGGTTTTGAGTCAGAGACCCATCGGATTTCATCGATGGCGAGACAAACCTATTGAAAGCGACGTAAAGTCGAGATGTCAAATCTGCTAACAGTTTTATAATGTTAGTGTTGCACACCGATGTGCAGAAGCACCAGCTGGGTTAAACTGCGGATTTGTTCACAATGACGCGAACGGTTTGACATGTCTTTGTCATTACTCGGATATCCTGCGGCCGCAGTCAGCAATGTCGGTTGACTAGCCGCCAGGTCCATGTGCATGATAGACGGTCAACTCGAAGCATGGAGATTGTACCTTGGAGCGCGTTATGTTTCACTGGTCCACGGTGAGTCACCATCAATGCATCGGTTACCAGTGCACCTTTCGAGTTCAACACATCATACTATACTTTAATACGAGCAGTCAAGTTTGCGCCGCTAGTGTGACATTCATCACGTATCAGGTGCCTTAGCCTGAGGTCATCACGGCATCAGGGTATTTTTGCGCTGCAGTCGCTAAACAGCCTGCACCTCGCACTGGTAAATCATGGAAAGCGAAGCAGGACCTACAACCTAGTAACCAGATAAACGAGTCTCGGTATGTCTCAATTGTAGCCACCTTAACGGTACTGACATTGAAGTACTGCCAGTCTGCCACTATATCAGGACAGAGCCGCGAGGCGCGCACTACACTACATGTCTCTAGTTCCGAGAACTCACTATCTACAGTGACCGACATGATCCTGAGAAACAGGCACCGTGATCTGGCGACTAACATGCGTGATGGGATCACGGAGCCCGTGTTTCCAAAGGTTTTCAAGGTGACTATCATCAAATTGTCATCGAAGTTCCAAGACTATTACCTGATCAATGATGAGTCACATTTAAGTATAGTCATGTCCCCAGTTCTAGGATTTCACTATCTACAGTGACCGACATGATCCTGAGAAACAGGCACCATGTAGCGACTAACATGCATGATCGTGTGTTTTCAAAGGTTTTCAAGGTGACTGTCACTAAGTTCTCATCGAAGTTCGAAGACTATTACCTGATCAATGATGATCCTACACGTCGAATTCCGCACGATGTAAAGCTGTGAAGTATCGGGATTAAATTCTGCAGGATCACAAGGTTGATCAGCTCGTCAGGTATTATTCTGCATCACATCCTATCACATCGGAGCATTCACTCTGTGAGGGGTTTTCATTCCACAGCGACGGGCATCAGCGGGCACCAAATGACAGGGGCTCCATTTAGTGATTCATCCTGAATCGTGCGATCCTCTGATATGATGCTGTTGGTTAAATGTTGGCCACCATTGGCGACCACGTTATTGCACCCCCTTAGGCTTCGCGGGTTATCTATTACCACAACCCCGGTGATTCACCTACTGGTCCACCGTGTTGACGTTGATGAGGACGGAAAAGTGCTGCGAATATTTTAATACCTCCAACTTTTGTCATTTTCTCCTTGATAAGCAGCCTTTGACCGATTCGGCTAGAGTTTAGGGGCGTCTCCAAGAATGGCCGTCAATCATTCATTCATGAGGGAATCAGTCCAGGATGAACCCAATCGACTTGGATCGTATGCCGAGAATTAGGCAGATCGTTTCCGGTCTGGTCCGGTCTTCTTCATCACACACGCGCGCGCTATTGCAGACATGTCATCGTTCGAGATATGTGGACCGTGGACCTCGGCTTTCCCAACCCGTCTGGTGAAAATCAGCCGCACATGGTTACAAGGAATCTCACCCGCTCCCAGCGCTTACCGGGCTTGATATCGTTGGATATCGAAAGGGGAATTGCTGCGGGTGAGTCGTCACATTGTCATGATACAGTCTCGCAACGCAATGCAAGCTTCAATGCTGTTTCGATGGTCTGCATCTGGGTCTGTAATTCAGTATAGCGCCTACAATTTCCAGCACCTGAATCATACTGTGAATGAATGGATATTTTATTTGGCTACCTACATTCATGTAAGCTCAGATACTTGAGTACTAGCTAGATGGCTCAAGTACGAGGAACAAGAACACTGAGTAATCAACTAGTATTCAATAATGACCATCCGGCAATCAGCAGAAGTAACTTGTGAGTGATATTGATGAAGGTCCGGCGTCGATTGTACTCCCCCAGATGTGATCCACAAGCCAAATGCTATGACCATGACATGTGCATGAATAGTAATACAAAGGGATAGGTAGATGCAGTTCCAGAAATCCTACAACTTAGCTTTCAACGCCTTTCCAGCATCTCTCACAGCATCTTTCACAGTCTCCACAACCGATGCTTTGTTTTCAAAGTTGCCCATTATTTGTTGCATACCTTCAGCCGTGGTAGCAGGGTGTATAGCACGACCATCATCTACAAGGCGTACGTCAGCCTCCTATTCTCAGTAGAACTGATCTCGCGTAACGTACCAAAGTTGGTGAAAACGTCCCATTTGGAGATGATATCTTCCGGTGTGAGCACTTTGTTAGTAGGGAACCCGTAGCCGCCAGCACGCTGCCACCGAGTCTGCGCTGCCCATCCACCGGAAATCTCAAACAATTGTCCTGTCGTCTCGGTGTTTACTTCGCTTGTGAGGTAGCCGACGACTGGTGCAATGTAATCAGGCTGTAGGAAAGGCAAGGTGAATGGAATATCTGACAAGTGAAAAAGTTGGCAGACCTTGTATGCATCGACCATTTCTTGTGGCCAGATGGTCATCGTCATGGCAGTGCCCGCAGAGGGAGCGATGACATTGCTCAAGATGTTGTATTTACGGCCTTCAAATCCAAGTGTTTTGGTGAAACCCATGATACCAGCCTTAGCTGACGAATACTGTATTGATGGCCATCAGCACTCGCATTAAGACACTAGAAGAAATGCCTTGCATTCGTCTGGCCGAAGTTACCATCTGTGAATAAAGGACTTATAAGAGACGTGGATATACCAAAAACAAATGAAACGTACAGATACCGACTTGCGAGCAGGTCGTAACAATACGACCGTATTTCTGCTTCTGGAAAATAGGCCAAACAGCTTTTGCGCACTTCACCAATATCAGACACTATCAATTAGTTACCTGAAGACGGAAGTGATACCTTGTATGTACCACGCAAATGCACCGCCACGACAAGATCCCACTCCTGCTCGGACATGGCGGTGAATGAGCGGTCTCTCAGGACACCAGCATTCGCTACAAGGACATGTACACCTCCAAATGCGTCCAAAGCTGTCTTGACAATGGCCTCGCCATCTTCTGCCGAGCAAACTGCAGGAACTGCTTTGCCCCCAGCTATGAAAGCCCGCATCAAATTGGGGACATCGAATAAAAATGACAACCTACCCGACTTAATTTCGGAGCACACAGCATGCGCCCCTTTCTCACTGACGTCGTTGACAACCACATTTGCGCCAAGGCGCGCATACATGAGTGCATATGCACGTCCAAGACCAGCACCAGCACCCGTGATAATGACAGTCTTGTTGTCGAAGCGAACCGGTGGCGCTGACTGGGGATTTGGAGGCATAGCAGAAGCAAGTTCGAGCTAGGGAATGATATAATTAGAAGATATCCAAGACAAATTGTTTCAGTCGCGTACAGTGCTATCGACATCGGACACAGACTCCGGGCTGTAAGAACGAAGATCAGTTGAACCCAGGTTTCCTACCCTAACGAAACGTCCTTACTGGCTCACTTCTGAGAAATCGGTCACTTCTGACCATTTGAATTTGACCTGCAACTGAAGTGAGTTACTGCAGGATGCATGTGTCCGACCGACTGACAGCTGAAGGAGTAAACGTATCGTCCGTCTTCCAGACGGTGCCTTTGCTGCGTTCCCATCGAATCTCTGTGACGAATCCAGCGCCAATCTCAAACACTCTGCCAGAAGGGTTCGGTCCATCAGGATGGCACACAGCAGCGACGAAAGGCGCCACGAATTCCGGCTGTCAGATGAGATTAGTGCATGAAGGAATAACGTCCTCAAAATTCACAAACCTTCAGATTCGCGAGCATCTCCGGAGACATGATTGTCGCAGTCATAGCTGATGCAGCAACAGGCGCAATAACAACGGCGCTGATGTTATATTTTGCACCTTCTCGTGCCAACGACTTCGTGAATCCAATTAAACTCATTTTAGCAGCACTGTAGTTCGCCTGGCCAAAGTTCCCTATCCAAAATTCTCAGATGACACGCATACAGTCACCCAGAAACTCACCATGAATACCAGCCGCACTAGCGGTGTTAATAATGCGCCCGAACTTCTGGTTCCTGAAGTGCAGCCAAGCAGCTTTCGTACACGAAAATGCACCCTTGAGATGCACAGAGATGACCTGGTCAAACTCGACATCCGTCATGTTCTTAAACCTACCAATCCCATCAGCACTTCCAAACCACGTTACCAAGGCATAACTAACCCTCTGTCCCTCAGAATACCAGCATTGTTAATGAGGATTGATACACCTCCAAAAGCATTTATAGCGCTCTGAATCACTGCAGCACCATCAGTCACAGAAGAGGTGTTTGCAATGGCGCTACCGCCAGCTACAATCCAACGCGATGTCACATCACCGGGCCGGAACAAGCGAATGAACGAGCGCACCTTTCTTTATTTCATCCACGACCTTTTGTGCGGCCTCTGCATTGAAGTCATTTACAACAACGTTCGCACCGCGCGATGCGAATAGCAACGAATACCTGCCCCATTCATTTCGGTCATAGCCCGAGCAGGAGACGAACGGATTACTTACGCTTTCCCGAGTCCACCACCTGCGCCAGTGATCACGACAGTTTGGCCTTTGAACGATAGAGACATTATTATTGCAGTGTATGACGAGAGGAAAAGTGTGAAGCGTGACAGGCAGGTTACAATATTTGGCCAAGCTTCAAGTGATACGTAGGTGTGTGCACATGAACTAGCCTAGGAGCCGACTTAACAATCACGTGAAATCTGAAACAAGTCCTCGGACCGGTGCTTACACTTATCAACGTGATTGATGCGACGGCGACGTGGCAAGCCGCGACCCCATGCAATGGACGAGGGAGATGTATAAATAATGATGTATATTGAGGAATGAGATTGATGAGACGCGCCCTGCGCAGCATACACGAGCAAGTATATACTGTCCACACAGGCTAACCAAGACAAACTAAAAATTAAGAAGCCTGTTGACAAATCGAGATCGCAGGGAATATATAAATCGATAGATGAACAATGCCTGCAGAAGAGCGGCGTGGAATAAATGCCGACAAACGCCAGCGGGGATAATTTTGAAGATATAGAATGCAACTGTGCAAATAGCTGGTGTGAAGTGAATGCAAAAATAAGGACAATGGCAAATAAAGTGCAAACTAAGAGAGAAAACAGAGAGGACGGTATGCAGCGGCATGAGATGAATGATGGCTGCTAGAGTGTGCGGGATGGTTCATAGGCAAAACGAACATGTAAACCTATTTATGAATACGATGCGTTTCGGCGATGGGCACAGTAATGGAGTGCGAAAGTGATAGGGAAATATGAGATGAAAAATAATGAAACGAGATGGAGATGCTGCAGGGAAGAATGGAATGCATGGGAGAGCAGAGCAGAGCGAGAAAGACATAATAAGAGACATGGCTGGGTGAAATGCGTAATCAGACAGTTGAGATTGCAATGATGCCAGAGTGAAACAGTATGTCGAGCACAGAATGAGATGAGATGCAGGCAGATCGGGAACCCATGAACCTTTGGACGAGAGGAATATTCAAGCCGTGACCTGGTAGTTATCTCTAGCCGCAGGGCATTAACTACGCCAAAACTAGGCTTCGTCCACGTTCGACTTCGCCCACTCAATTGCAAACAGTGACGCCTTCAGGAACTTCTTGTTGGCGTATTTCTGGCAGACGTACTGGCTCGCGAAATTGTCTTCGAGTAGCTTCTCACATATCCATTGGTGTCCGGGCTCAAGGTGCTCCGCAACGAAGCCTGAGTGGAACACAAACGACTCATTCTAAAAAAGGAAATCACAAACAAAAAAGTCAGTCACATGATTCACAGCCATCATAGACACGCGTTTGCATCGTGCCCATGACACAAAAACCAACAGAGGAGGCGGTACTCACCCAATCACCCCCCAGCATCCTCCTAGCACTGTACATCCCCACTGCAGCAATGAGACTCGGCTTACACCGCAAGAATCTGTGATCTAGGAGCGTCACCTCCGTCAAGAATTTGCCGAGCGTTCTCGTTTGGATATCATAGTTATCGGCCTTGCTGATACGACGCATCCAGCTGTAGGGTGAGCAGTATTGCGAGATCTTGAAGTCGAGCGTCTGAAGTACGATGCGCTCGCCCTTGAGGATCTCCTCCTTCGTATAGCCGTTCTCGGTAATGAAGACGAACTCGTCGACGCTGGGTGCGAGGATCTCTTCGTACTTGGCGGCAACGAACATAGCAGTAACGCCGACAAGCTGAAGCTTGACTAAAGACACAACGCGTCTCGTGAGGAAACGGTCAACAATATTTATCGCGATCCAAAGCGTCTCCGGTAACATGTGCCAGCGCAGGTGCACTTGGAGGAGCCAGTCGACCAATGTTTGGCGCATTGCCCAGGTGATTTCGTTCTGACCATCCATATAATCAGGGTTCGGCATCACATCATCCTGGAAGTCATGGTCAGCACATCCAAGAAACAAGGCAGACAGACGAGACGCACTTCAAGGTCGTTCATGTATTGGAAAATTTCCTCTGAGTACTCTGAGACCATCGTCGTGTCGAGATAGTCAACCTCATCTTCAAACGTCTCCTGGATCTCTACGATCTCTCGATAATGTCTCACGGCACGCTCCGTATCCACGTCGGGCCATATACGGGGCGACTTCGCATCGGCGATGGCGGACTGCTCCTCTTGTTCTGGAGCAACTTGTTCCTGTACACCTACCATCTCATCTACCTCCTTCTCGTTTATGATGCTGAGCTCAGGGTCCTCCTCGATATCTTCCACGTCCATGTCGTTCTCCTTCTCTTCTTCAGCTGGAATGACTACTGGTACAGCGGGTTCCTGCCGCGATGCGCGTTTGAATACGGATGTCCGTGATGCACGTGAGGTAGGGCGTTGTGCGACGCTGTCCGTGCGACCTGGCCCGAGAGGGACGCGTTGCGGTCCGGTGGCGGCTGCTAGCGACGACGACCGTGTACGCTTGAGCCCCGCGTCATCTTTCACAGCGTCCTTGCCTTTACCAGCAACGTCCTGAAGTCGCGTAACCTTCAGAACGTTGGGAAAGGTGAAAAATGAAGGATACGACAAACCTTGCGGTTGACCGCGGTGGTGGTGACCTCACCAAGCGCTGGGCGTTGTGGGCCATTCTTTAGGCCATTTAGGACGACAGAAGCACGAGTTGCAACTCCCTGGGCAGACGTCTGACGAGAGTGCTTGCTGGTGGCATTTTCATCTGCATTCTTGCGTGTGACGCCGATGCGACGAGTCTGAAGCTGCGCGATGGATCACCGTGATCAGCGATCAAAGTTGTAAAAAAAATCTGAGACAATAGACTACGTACGCGAGTGTTGTTGGCCATAATGTCTATTGAAATACAAGGCGACTTTATTGAGAGCGGCTTGGGCAGTGGAAAGATACAGAAGAGATTGTGAAGGGAAGAGAGAGAGAATTGCCCTACTGAAAGCTTAACCTCTGTTTTAATTGCGTCGTCGCGTTGTGGTTGAAGAAGAAAGAAGTGAATTGAATGCAAATTGAAAGGACAAAGTCAGCCACCAGCGAAGCGACTTGGTCGTGTTCAAAACAACCTTGTAAGTTCAAATTCAGTCCATCGCGTAGGACGCGAACCACACACGTGACTTCAAAAACAATTCAAAACAGTCGCGTCGCGCTCGTGTCGTGACGCGTGCTTTCACACCTTTGTACGTACTATACACAATAATAACACAACTACACATACACGACGCCTTTCCATCAGACAAAGAAGGTACAAGTTCCATCTAAACGGCTTCCGTGATATGTCAACGTGAGCAATGCAGTGCCAGCGTGGCTGTTATCATGTGGGGAGTCACGCCGTACTTATGAACGTCTGATATTGGTAGCCTTCCAAACGCGTAGAACTCGTGTTTGGCATGTGAGATTAAAAAATCAGTCGGGACTAAACCTACAACATAACTCTTACATTAGTTTGAGCTCTGCAACGCAAGCGAGGACTTACCGAACAGTACTGTGCTTCTAATTCACCGTTCACTTCTCATCTATCATGTCCGCCCACCGCTTTTGCTTCCCACTCTCCCTCCAGTCACCGTTGGAAGGCGTAGGCGCCTTCTCCGGCATACCTAAGCCCAACCTGTTTGAAGTGGCACTGACTTCTAACGGTTCGACCAACCCTGAGGCCTTTTTCCCTGAACCTAAAGCCGTTCCTGGCTGCCAACCCTGCTTCATTAACAGCTGACGACCAATGTTCGATTCCGGCAGCGGCTGGGGCGGTGCAGGGGTTTCGGGCATGCGGGCAGAACCAGAAGAAGCAGCGGATGGCGAATCGCTTCTAGGACTGGGTGCACCTGGAGTGTCAAGTGGCGAACTGGGGAATAGTGCTCGTCTCTTGGCGGAGCGGTCCACATAGCTAGAGGGCTGGCTGGATGCCGATGACCTAGCTGTATCATGACGAGATAATAACGTCCGTTTTAGCATCGTCAGCGCTTTCTTAGCATCCCTCCCCTCCGAAGGTATTGAACCGACTTCCTCTCTTGCCCGTTTAACGCCTTTCGAAGTGGGGAAAAGCGGAATAGTATTATCACCGCTCCCGCTTGACGCACATCCTTCACATGACGTGCGGTCAGAATGGATATGCACCACAAACGTGGTACTTCCAATTGTCAATGCGTCTTTGTGCTTCAATGCGCGTGGAAAGCTGGCTACTCGTGGGGGGGAAAGCCTGACCCCAAAATCTTCGCCCACGTTCACGGTCGGACCAGAATATCCACCAGGACGCAAAAACGACCCATGCTTGGAGCCCATATCCACAACTGCCCACTCTCGCCTTCCGGCGTCCCAAAACACCGTCGCATGTAATTTGGAAACCGCCATTTCCTTCAACCTCACACGGGGAGTTCCGCTTCCAGCTGGAGCAATATCTCTCCCAAACTGCACTTCTTTGTGCTCATCCAGCACCGCGAGGCGTTGGACCTTGGGAAGGACGGAGCTAGTTTGCACAAGCAAGCGAAGTAGGGACCATGGCTTGAAAATTGATGAAAGAGATTCATTCAGGACCGTAGTAGACTGTGGGATTTCTGTATTGCCAGGCCATTCGTATGCAGGATCGTAGCCTGTTTCTGCATAAGTGTGATTTGTACCGCTCACCTCTCCATCCTCCATCTCCACGGGTCCTTGGCGTCTAGTAGTGCACGATCGCTATCTTCAGTCAGTTGGTTGGCATTCGTGAACGTAAATTTCGTGCTTGGGAGTTGGAAGTGAAATGCGATGAATTCAAACTCCGATGTTAACATCCACTCGCTGCCATGTTCTAGGGTCATTACGCCTGTGAACTTTAGGATCTGAGTGCACCACATCATCTTGTGCATTTGTCCTGGACCGGCACCGTGCATTAGCCTACCTCGCTTATTTCTTGTAACATTGCGAAAGCATGGAATCATTTACAGAGGTACGTGTAATTGCTTCCTCAGTCAAAACCTTATGCCTTAATTGCATGTAGGACCACTCCAAGGCGCTCCTCGCCAAAGAATGGTTGGTCAAAGTTGACTCGCAGACTTCTACGCCTTATCTTTTTGTGTGTGCCTACTCAAAATTTTGAGTTCCGTGTGAAATAACTGCCCCGACGTGTACGGTGGTCTCACAGAAATTTTCCTACTCTTCAGTCGATCTAACGGCTTGCATACTCGTCACTGACACCAAGACCGCGTGGGCCGAGGGTGAATCCCTTTCTAGTCACCGAGATGAATGAATAACTCACAAACCACATCCACCCAATCCACGATCATACTGAAATGGCACCCATGATCAATTCAATTTACGCCACTCATCAATCTGAATATTGATAGTCTTAACGAGCAATCAATTTGCCCGGCGGTGGCGCATGTGTAACAAGCTCTCCATTTCTCCTCTCCCGGATACGGGTGAAGAAGAATCTTGGCGAGACCGTCACCTAACTCTCTTAGGCTGCGCGCATTCACTCGGTGGCTTTCTGGAGCTCACGTTGGAGCTAGAAAAACCTACCTTGGGGGTAACCTTATCAGCTGGCTGTCGAGATGTGATACGTTCCTGACACGTTCCTATAGGATTTGGCGCTCGAGTTGGAATGCAATGACTGGAAGTGGCGATGGGAGCCCACCTTTCTCGGCCCAAAAGTATCCGCAGAAATCATATCAAAACATCTTATCATGCCTCTCATAAGTGTTAATCATCTCGCGTTCTCGTCCTCCGATGTTTTGGGTGATCTCGCGCCGGGAGATCTCGAGAAGGTCTGTCTATGCTTTCGTCACTCGCCTTTCCATTTGCAACAGTTTACGTTGTGCCTAGGCAACAGATAAAGTTGGACGTACCGCGAGGAGGACGGTCGACACACATGTTAGGAACGCGTTATCGAGGCCACGCGTGGCAATGACCCTTCGGCGTATGACGGCCATGTTCAACTTCTTACCTGAGCTTCGTAAGTGTTAATAAATGCTCGACACTACCCTGACATGACACGGAATTTTCTTGATAGCTGCGATAATCACTGACGCGGGCACTCCGGACCTTCGCGTGCCCACGGCAGATAAAATTTCGTCGCCCAAAATAACAGCCCGATATTCAGAGCATAAACCACATGTAAGTTTCTTGGATCAAAGATCTACTCACCCTGGGCTAAGCAAAGTCTGATCCAGGATTACGACATGGAGCCTCTACAAGAGCCCACGCCACCTAAAATGCCACAGCAGGAAGATTCTGCCACCGAGTCTGAGTCTGAAGGGGCTGCGCCAAAGCGGACCGTACTCGCCTCTCCCACCCCGAGCCAGCTCCGCACCTCAGGGCAGCCTCCTTCGGCTAGCCTGTCTAAGGACCCCTCCCCGGCCCTCCCCGGCCGCAGCCGCAGTCGGACAGAAGTCCCCGTATCAGAGTCCGACTCTTCGCTCGTGCGTCCAAATAAGAAGCTCAAGCATCCTGAGGGTTCAGATAACGACGATAGCGAGGAAGAGCGCAAACGACGCGCAGCAGCAATCAAGAGCGGAGCTGCCGCTAAGCGAGGGACAAGACAACCGCTGAAACGAGGAGGCAAGCGTTTCTAGTCCCCGTCCTCGTTTTTATTTCAGGTCACCGAGAAGCCGGACATGCCAATGGGTAGATGGTTTCCCTGGTCGGTGGCAGGCTGACCGTAGGACTGATTATTGGTATTTCGGATACCCTGGACAATGACATCTTATTTCGTAGTGAGTACGATTCTGATGACAAATTCCTAATATGTTTCTCCAGGCCCCCCAAGGCCACGCCCCTAAGGCATGCCACTTTCTTGGGGTATATTCAATGCCATGATTTCCCTTTGATGGATCGACATCATTAACCCCTTTTCTGTACAAAAGATGGCTATCTCTACAAATGAAAGGACTCCCAAAGATGCTAACTGTGCCGTAAGAATACAACGGTTACTGTAAGTGAGTAGTACCAAATTTCGACAGATGCGATGAACACAGCTAATAGCACAGCGACTAGCAGTCAAGTGTCCGAGTGGGGATATCATAATTAGTGGCGAAAGCAGTACGATGGCGGGTGGCAAATAAGTAGAGGCGATGACAACTACCTCAAGGGTATGGTAGTTGTATGCTGATTGTATGCTGATGTCACCAATGGCGTCCCGTTCGATGGCCGTATTCATCCGAACCTCCACCCTCGTACTCCAGGCAGGCGTCGCATTTTGTTTGGAATAGGTTGCGAACTCTGCGGTGATCAGAAAATTCCTGGAAGCGAGTAATATCCATAAGAAGACTGGCCAAAATCAGGAGGTGCGTGTTTTCGCACCATGTTGCACCCGCAGTTCTTGGCGGTTTTGTGCATATGTGCTGCACTTAGTTTGCAATTCGGCCGGCCACAATCGTATGTAATTCCAGTCTGATAGATTCGGACGTAATGCTAAATGGCGCCATCGCGGTCGTCAAGAGGTCAAAGCTCGCAGAAAGCTCGGAGTAACGCACCCCACATCCTCTGTACTGATCACCGAAGCTGCAAACAAAGGGACATTGGTCACCGACAAGGATGACTTTATGTGGGATTGGAGCGCACCATTCCATGTTGCACATTTTGAAGTATGAGGTGGGTGACTATGGATCCTTATGGATAGAAGACGAATGCGAAAAGGTAGTGAGGAATGGGTTTGGCTCGGATTGACGTGGTATGCTTTTATACGCACACCGATTGACCAATATGATTGGATACATATGGTAAGGCATCTTCGGTGTAGCGAAAACCCATTTACGAAGTAATCGTGGGAGCGCACATCAAACCATGGTATGGTGCAAGAGAGTAGCCGGAGCTTTGTGACGGGCGCACCTGTATTGAGAGTAACTGCGTGATCTCATCTATCCATGGGATGTTACTACCGTTTAGACTCGCAGTCCTTGATAAGGGTAGTACGGAAATGGTCATGAAGGACCAGTCAGCATGAGGCCAACTGATCGTAGATTTGGCACAACCCTCGTGGTCAGTGTTTACTTACAAGTTGCCAAGGGTCCTCAGAACACGACGCAGCCACCATCCAGCCGTTTCACCGCTTCCGCACTTCGGAAAGCGCTCCTTCTTGGCCGGCTCTCTTCCGCTCTTACACCAATCAGGCCAACATCATGACATTTGGACAAGTTGGCTGGCCGCTGCCGTAAACCCGTAGATCCAGAGAAGAAAATAATACCCATGATCGATCGAATCTGTGTAACATGCTCTCAACATGCATAATGTCGTCTTTAGAGCTGCTGTAGTACCCCTTTTGCTCTACACAGAAGTTGAATTGGTAGTACGGCAGTCTCTAAGGTCGTACCATTCAGAGTCCGGTCACTTGCTGGACTCAAATGATAACAGTTTACCTCAAGCGCGCGCTGATAACGGCTTTGGTCGCAATTCTTACAGTCTTGTCTGTCGCATGCGGGCGCATCTGCCCAAGTGAAGGCGTTCTGTGGCGGGAACGCTCGTCACGGATTAAATAAGATTCGCTGGAAGTGCCTTGATATGTGTCGAGTCGGGAGAGCACTTTGAATAGATTCACACTCAGACGGTCAGGCTCAGGGACTAGACCATTCAGAGTTCAATCATGTTATTTGGAGGTCATCGTCGTAAAGGCCAAGAAGCTCCTCGAGTAATAATTAGCTGCATCCGACATGTATAGCCCAAATCGAACGAAACGCGGCGTAGTGCTGCCGTGCTCATAATCTTCTTAATGGGATAACATGTAGTCAAGAGGAACAGGAACCAAGTCTTCACGTAAAAACGAAACCATAAACTCCTGATATAATACATCCAGTTTCTTTGAAGCGTCCACAAAGTTCGAGCATGCATGTGGTCATCGAGGAACAGCTTAGGGCAAATTCTGTTGCCAGGTATACAAAGTTATTCCTCGGACTAAGGGCCTTCGTAACCCTGCTTTAGTTGTATACTGGAGAAAACGGATCCAATACTATGACACACACGGGGGTAGTTATTTGGCTCCAAGCAGTATCCTTGTGACATACGGAGAGCCGCGATGCGAGGCGGGGATAATCCCACTCTATAAGGCGAAGCTGGGGTGATAAAAGATCAGCGTGATGAATGCGTCCTACACTTCGCACCTTCTCACGGATGTCAAAGGACACCGGGGTGTTCTGCACATCAGAGGGTGATGCTCACTGGCCTGTATGATCGGACAAATCGCAGTCTCGTGCTATCGATATCATGGCAGCGTCAGAGCTTCGGACAGACTCAAACTGTTATAAACACTCCAAAATATCAAGTGCTTCGAGAACAGCGGATCTTCCATATCTGTGAAGAAGCTTCTGACCTTGCAACAAAACCTTCTGTATCTGCAGAGGTGAGATTCCACTCCTAATTTTAGAGACATGATGGGCGAGCGCACCAGATCAGAAGCTCCTATGTAGCAGGCGGGCCAGAATATTACTTCGCATATCGTAAGATACGAGAGCGTAATGGTGCGATACAACGGTCATCATATGAAAAGAAGTTCTCAATACATATCGGAGAAGCCCAGTCGCGTAGGAACGAGCGTAATCATGACCCATACAAACCCACCACGAGGTGAGAGAAGATGGCCAAGGGTGTGGGTGAGGTATCGGCAACTTCTCTTCGCTGGAGAGAGAAAGGCAAACCTTTCGCGGGAACCCATGTTCTCGTAATATAATACAAGAAGGCCTGCAAAAAGGGCACGGGAGGAGCGTCGTGATTATGGAGTGTCATCGTCGATTGGACGTGAATGCCAAAATGGCATCATTTAGAATAAAGGAATGCTAGTTCTGACGTCTGGGACAAGGGCGACCCTGCCGACTCGAATCAACTAGGTATTCGTCATCTCTATCAATGAAGCGTGGTGAAACAGACTCGCAGATACTGAGAATCCCTTTACTTACAAGTGCAATGGAAGATAAATGCTACGCATCTGTAGAACGGTATATCACACGTGTTGATGCCGCATCTGACACTTCAACGTTCAACGCCGAAAATGAATCTGAAGATGGTGACCCTAACGAGGGTCTTGCCGGCTTCAGCGGGGTACCGACAAGTGATTACCACGCGACAATGGTCTTCTGCACAATCCAGGTATGTAAGCTGAAAGTATACACAGACAGAACCCGAGAATGTGGGGCCGCTAAGGTGAATGAATTAAGAAGTGATGGTCATGAACATAATTGAAAATCCTCATACGAACACTTTGTCGTTGTCGAACAGCAGAGCTTCCACCCGTGATAAGCAAAATTTGCAGTGCTTCGGCTACCGGGTAGCCAGTGCCCGAGGTTCGAGATTCTGTGAGGACACAAGGAAGATGACGTTCATGACACCAAACTACGCCTTAGTTATGTGTACAAGAGTTGTTAGACTCCCTGATCTCTTCTCAGAAAGCTCTAGACCAGCTCTAGACGGATGTCAGGGCGCCGGTCGTAATAAATAACCACTGGAGTCACAAATACAAGGGGAATCCCCGCTACCCCTTTCAGTCTTATTACATCCTCGAGGAGAATAGAACTCACGCACTATTATGAACGAAAATTTCAATGCTTGGCAGTAGCCTTTGATTCCTTCGATCCGAAGTACTGACGCCCGTCGCGAAATTTTCCTTGCACCTAATCATCAGAAGAGAAGGGTAGTTGAGAGATAGTCCTGACTTCTGGTGACGCCGACGAATGGATCATCAGGAAGCATGGATACTCCTTGGGTCGAAATCGGGAGACACGGCAATTGGCGGCCCCCGTCACACTCGTTGACTTCAACTGTGTGTTAATTTGACTAATGCATGACTAGCCATGTACTCAAGTATTAGGTCAAGCTACATCGCGCATGCAGAAAAAAATACCGTTGCATGATAGCCTATTGTAATGCTGGTGGTCGGTCACCGGCAAGCAGTTAAAACTCGAAGCCTGAAGGCTACTGCATGTAGAACTTCTCCCCGGCTGATTGCATCCCGATGAAGGGTACTATCGATCATAGGGCAGGAGCGAAGATCCTCTTCGAACCAATACAAGAATTGACCCTGGGAGTCTGATTAAGATGGCTGATACCCGTGCTCTGGTAAGTAACATACTGGTTGCAACATAATCTGCGCGGTTGATAAGTACATCAATCCCTGCCACTTCTGAATGGGTCCTTCGCTTTGGACCGCTGGTATGACTGCAGCGATCGTCACGCTGTGCCAGTGGTGGCGCACAAGGAGTATTGCAGTGCGGCCCTGATTCGCCTGCCAGCCTACGCTGACCAGGGTTTCACTCCATCGCGAGCGTATCAATCAAGTTGCATCGCAGTATCTCACCGTCTGGAGTCAGGATACGGTTGGTTACTACATCTGCATTGACACAACCATCCGAGTCGGAGTCAGATCAGGCAACTTTGGTTGAGCTTATTAGCCTAAGTACTAGCGAAAGTCTTCTGGAATCAACGTAGTCGTAGAGCGAGATTCGAAAATGCCGGCGAAATGTCACACAGGGAAGAGAGTGGGGTGTGAGAACCCAGTGTATATTAATTTCAAATGATGGAATTTCGAGGTTCACTAAAACTTTGACTGCATCGGACAACACATTAATGAATTAAAAATCATCGAATGACCGTCAGCGGCAGTGATCACTTCACCAACGTTTGCGTGATGCTTTCGTTGACCGGCAGTGTGTCCCAGTTCTCACCGGATCCGGTCACAACTCACAAGCATGTGATTTCATTGAAGTTCGGACCATCAACACCTGCACACAGACGGACGTCCTTGGAGCTTGAAGTTTGGACCATAACATGACATCAAAGGACCTGAAGGTGTTTACCCTTGAGGAGGTGGCAAAGGTCCGTCCTAGAACATGCTATGTGCATGGAGCCTTATCTGACCTAGACATTACACAGCACAATAAGCCTGATGACTTGGTAAGAGTGCCACTCTAACTTATTTTCTGGCTGAGCCTGATACCTGTCAAGTGGATTATTGTTGATAGCAAGGTGTACAATATCACTCGTTTCAAGGATTTGCACCCAGGGGGTGCTTCAGTATTTGCAGAAGAAGATATAGGCACATTCTGTTTTCTTGGTTCTGTGTCCGAAAAACTGAATAAGGGATCCCTCAGCTGGTCAGGATGCCACCGAGGCGTTTTACGGCCTCCATCGTCATGAGGTTCTTTTGCGACCACAATATACTCGTTTACAAATAGGTCATATCGAAGGAGAGGGGAGCGTCATATATTCTCGGGAGCTTGGGAAGCTCAGTGATGTGCCATACGCAGAGCCTACCTGGCTCAGTGCTGGGTACTACAGTCCTTACTTCAAGGAGGTGAAATTCACGGCAAACCTGTTTGGATTTCAATGCTCATAATCATCAAAACAGAGTCATCGACGCCTACAAACCGCGATGCGAGAGTTTGTGGATGGGGTTATCACTCCGGATGCACTTGTAAGTTCTATCAATTGCTGCCAAGGTAAATTCTCATGTACATTCCCCAGCTGCATGAGGAAGACGGCAAACGGCCAAGTGCCCATGTAATCAAAGCTATGGCGTTTGTCCATTTCATTGGTACATAAGCATTTCAGTCTTACGTAGATGTTCGTAGAGAGCTAAACATACATGCCATGCGCATTGGTCCGGGAAAACACTTGAAAGGCCTCACCCTTATGGGTGGTGTCGTGTCTCCTGAAGAGGTAAGGGGCTCCAGTTGAATGTGTATTCAATTTTGACAATTGAAACACTCTTAGTTTGACTACTTCCACGAGGTGAGAGCAGTAATCGACTTTATTGTCAAGATTCTAACGTTAAGTTTAGCTTGTCTGCATACAGGAAATCTCTCGCTGCGGTCAACGTGGATACGGTGATGGTGACATGTCTTCAATTTCAGATTCCGGTCATTCGGATACTGATTAGGAGATGTACAGGTCTACAAAGCGGGGCTGTCATAGGGTTACCACCAATCATGAACTTTGGATCGCCAGAACTCAAATCGAAGATCATTCCTGAAGTGCTTTCTGGCAAGAAGTTCATTTGCCTGGCGATATCTGAGGCGTTTTCGGGAAGCGATGTTGCCGGCCTGCAGACTCGTGCAACGAAGAGTTCAGACGGGAAGTATTGGACCATCAATGGCACGAAGAAGTGGATAACCAACGGGACGTGAGTGAAGTGGTTGTAGAACATTCATGTTCATATTGCTGACGTGACTTGGGTCGCAGCTTTGCCGACTAGTGAGTGCAAAAGTTGAAGCCGTGCTGCGTGAACTTACGCTTGCGACTAGCTTCACTGTGGGGTGCAAAACGGATGTATGTCATGATTGACGCTATCAAGATGGAATTTTTGAGTAACCATCCTCACAGACGGGGTTTACCGTCATCTTGGTGGAACGCTCGAAAGGTGTTGAGACAAAACCTATCAAAACAAGCTATTCATCATCAGCTGGTACCGCCTATGTCACATTTGAAAACGTGAAGGTCCCTGTGGAAAACACCCTCGGACCCGAGGGTGGAGGAATCTTCGTCATTCTCTCGTGTGTGTCATTTTCAACGAAATGAATTGAAAGACTTATATAGCTGTACAGCAATTTCAATCACGAGCGGTGGGTGATGTGCGCCTCTTCCGCTAGAGGTCAGCGACTGATCGTTGAGGAATGCCTCAAGTGAGTTCATTGATTCCTTTTTAAACATTAGCTAACCGTGTCACCTGCTAGATGGATCAATCAGCGCAAGGCATTTGGCAAACCCTTGTCTTCACTGGCGGTAATCAGATCGAAGATTGCGGCCATGATCTCACGTACAGAAAGTGTTCAGAGTTGGCTGGAAAATTTAACTATGCAAATGTGCAATATGGTAGTTTCATTCTATCCTCTTGAAGTTCTAGGACTCATCGGGCGACGTGTGTCGCAGACATACAAGGAACAGGCACAGAAGCTTGCGGGGTATGGTCTTAGCTATGCACCATGGTGGCGTTTGGCTCACACGTTATTTCCGTAGACCGATCGGTCTGCTCAAGATGCATGCAACGAGGTGTGCCCAAGAAACGGCTACCGATGCCGTTCAGATATTCGGCGGACGGGGTATCACAAAGACCGGTATGGGGCAGTATATCGAGCATGTGAGAATTCCACTTCGTCTTATCGTGCAAGGAACTGATCATGATGCCCACGATAGTATCATCGCACGATTCCCTTCGATGCGGTTCTCGGCGGAGGTTAGTGTCCCAGTGTTGTCATGGCCGAAGGTGGTATTTCAACTGAATCATCATAGCGGAAGATGTACTCGGTGACCTCGGAGTGAGACAGGCGATTCGACAGATGCCCAAGAATGCTCGCTTGTAATCATGACTATGTGCGCAACTTAGCTGTGCCTCGGAGGTCCTTGACCTTCTCGATTGTATTTTTATTACATTGATAGGCTCGAACATCTTGTATCATCGTTGTTGACATATAGACCTGTCTATCCATCTATCCGTGTCCAAAGGCCTGATGGTTCTGCTTAATCTCCGTTGTGTTTCATCTCCGTGTCAATCTCGGTGTTTCACCTTGGCGTCGACCACCACTTCAAATCTTGCAGGTTCCTCCACATCAGGTGGTATATCACACCGAGATAGTAAGGGTTTGAGGTCGGCCATCAAGCAATATTGGGATGAATAACAGGTGTATATGAGGACGCGGAGCTGTCGTCTTTTAGCGAGGTAGTGATCGTTCATACTTTCCCAAATATCGCCCTATCAATGTTTCCCTGCTCCAAACTGCGTCCTGAGTTGCGTGATCGAAGAGACTTTGGTGGGAAACCCGAGCCTCATCCTCATGGCCTACCTCGTGAGATGGGCACGGATGCGCGTCGCTTGATCAACCTCATTAGACTACAGAGGTAGAAGAGCAACAACTATTACTCGCAGGAACGCCCATCGAACTTGAAGGGACCCGCGATGAGTCGGCCAGAAAGGGTCTGAGGGCTCCTGCGGATTATGAGAAAAAACTCATTCATTACTGGGTCAGTGGCGATTTCTTCCGAGATACGTCAACCGTTCTTGAGAATGAGCGAGCGCTCTAGCGCTTATGAGTTGGCTGTGCATAGTACTGCGTGTAATTGCTACAAGGGCGTGTGTTGTTGTTGGGTAGCTACTACTTAGTAGTAAGTAGAAGGCAACCTGGACCGATCCGAGTCGGTACTTATGTAAATGGTTATGCTCTTCTCAGAGTCTTCTGTGAATGGACAAAATCTGTCCTCACAGTCTCGTAACAGACCAATGTAAAAGAAGAAAAGGAATGCCGCCCAGATCAACGGTTGACGTTGTCGTCTCAACCATTACCTGACCCTTCTCAAACACCACGCCATCCCACAAACTAGTCCAAGTTTCCTAGGAGTAGCAAAAGTAAGAGATATCGATGCCCAGCACTGTGGGACGAACGATGCCTTTCTCCAATGCAACTGAGCGAGTGCCGCAGATTGTGAAGCCAGATTCGCAGGATGGCAAGCCTTCCAAGGCGCGAGCAAGTTCAAGTTGCTTCTCTTCGTCGAATAGATGAAATGGCTTGGAATCGTGAATGACACCGACACGACCATGAAGGTCGTTTAATGACCGCAGCGTTGAATGTCCGGCATCGCACCCTCTGGGACAGAGCTAGCTGGCCGCGAAATCAATAGAAATGCGGGGTCAAATATGTCGCCAGGTATAAATAAAATGGACTCCGAGCTCAATTTAAAGAGTTTGCATCCTAACTCGAGGTTTTGAAGGAACCAATCTTCTTTAATGTCAGAAGCGATAATATTATGGGCCGGAAATCCATCTTCAACTGCCTTCCTAACATCGGCGCCAACTACGAAAATAAGTTAGGAGGGGCATGCAAGATTGTTGTCCACTTACGACAAGAACCGACATCGAGTAATATTGCTCCTTCACGCTTCAAAACGCGGTCGTAAATATGTAGTTTAGACATGTTTGGGCTACGACGACTCGAATGTGAGTAACTATCTTCTTCGTGAGTCCACGTTACCACTCACTGCAATAAATCAAATCCTCGAATACAAGCATAGGGAGCTACCTACAACTCGCGATAAGTATATCCAATCAGTCTTCGGATAAACCGCAGAACACCTCGTATGCCTGCTTTTGCACATCAATTATGTGTCTTCAGGGCCACTTCATCTTGAATGCCAGTCTGTCTCCTGAAGAAGGCGGGTCTAGTTAAACATCCAAAGAGAACGGTGGATTATTGGTTTTACGAGAGGTTCAATGTCGCGAGACATGACCACGAGATGGAAGGAAAGAAAGTAAAAGATGCAACGCGTTTACCTGCCGGCCTTCTTTTATCTCCAAGTTAAATCCGTCCCTTTTATCGGTTTCTAGAACTCAAGGCTATTTCAATCAAATTACTAGGGGCTATCTATCTGGATGAAGCACGCTGTCCTGGAATTTTCTATCAGCAGGATCCATACTGACCATTTGGTGGATGAGGAAAACGATGTGAGACCTCTGCCAATCATGGAGCTGTATCATTGTTCCAGGCGAAGCGTGAAAAGTGACTGCCCTAAAGCTTATGTCAGTAATTTCTGTGGAACCTGCGTGTATTCCATCAACAAGAGGGCCATCATCGAGGCTAATCAATAAGTACGTACAATTGGTGTGTACATGTGCACGCTAAAATTAATTTGGCTCCGTACGTCAATATTGTGTCAAACGTGCACAAGGGAAATTTAAGACTTTTCGAAAGAGTTTTTAAAGTAGCTATTCGTATCCGCGGCGCGATGTCGAATGTGCTGTCAAGGTTCTGAGGTTGACCGCGACCTATCATTTGTGGAAGTGCAGCGTGCGGCAGCGACGGCAAGCAGGGGGTCGAAGGCTCCGGAACGATATCTGATAGATGGGTACAAAGAAGTTGGATGTGAATTTGAATGTTCCTATTCCTGTGAAGGAGCCTTTCAGGAAGTACCCGCTGGCTGTAGCCTAATCATGATTATGAGGGCCTACAATTTATTACTAACAAATTGACCAGACGTCTAGGGAAAGACGGGGCCAAGAGGCAGGAAGAGATTCAAGTATCGGCTTACTTGCAGCAGTGAATAACCTGTCTTGAATGCACATATACCAGCCTTCAAAAAATTTAAAGCTTCAGACTCGCTGTGATATCGATCGGCGGCTAGCTAGGGCCAAGAGGAAATTAAAATAAAACTTGAGTAATCACTACCGTTACAACGTTACAGTCACGCTAATTAGACCATATATAGTTAATACTCCGGTATTGTAAGCTGGATGCTTACAACATCAACAGTCACGTGGACATTCCCCATATATACCACTACGTTTCGTCTATTCAGATCAGACTCGGGTCTCTTACCTACAACCACTTACTCATTTGTATCACGCTCGGAAATCCACGGTTCCGTTCTGTTTACTTTTGACCGATTCGTTTAGTGTTTCCCGCCGCCACCACGGTGAGTCTCCAGGTATCACTTCAAGGGTCAAAGAACAGATTGAAGCGAGGGCACGATGAGCTGGTATCGTAGTAGTCGCGAGTATAATTTGTAGGCTACAAATACAGCATAGAAAGCATGGTAATGAAGGCACTACGAATGATATCAAAAGCGGATCAAAATACTATATAGTAGTAGCAAAGGCAAAGTGGATAGCCCCTATCTAGACGGTTGAAACCCGTTTTCCTGGCACCGTTGGGAAGTGGGTTCAGGATGCTAACCATGCAGCACCATCGGAATTTGCACGAACGCGACGCTAGGATTTTTCTGAATGCTGGATACCTTCTGCAAACTCGATGACTGCCAGCCCAATTTACTCAGCTCACTTTGAAAAGGGAGACTCGTGTTTCTTTGACATTCAGTTGCGCGTGCTCGAGTTCATTTATACCGAGGGTAAGGTTTCAGAATAAACAGCGACGTCCGTTCCGCTTGCGTCTTGTCTTCTCATTGAAGGGCGCTTGGAAACCTGCAGCGAAGGCCTCAATATATATCATGATGTAAGTACGACATGGAGAAGTATAATCACCTTGCCTGCGAAAATTTACTAGCGCCTTGAGTAGTCGACAAGAGATGGTTGACTTTGCGCGTAATGGCTGGATGAATCTGTAAGGAGAATGTCATTACTGGCAACGTGCGCAAATCGTCGTGAACGATAGTGGCGCCCTCATGTCTATGCGATAAATTTGCCTCGAAGCAGTGGTAGAGATTTTAACGAGATGCGTTTGCCAGCTCTCCTCTGTTCCTCTTCCCATTCCTGATCTTCTAGGTACTGATCAGCCGCACGTGCTTCCAAGGTGCTGCCACCAATGCCGCCAGTTTCTTTGTGCTTGAAGCCATACACGGCTTCTTCGTCAGGATCATCAGCCAGAGCCACGTATGCCTTCGCCACGCGCCAGTCTACCTCTTTCGTCAGCATTTGCAAACGCTTCTCGGCTTTCTCGCGGACGCGCCTTGCCCCTGCATCCGTATCCGCATTGGAGAACGATTTGGCGGAGGGTGGCAGGACGATAAAAGTACGGGTATGGAGTAGATGAGGGGTAGTAGAAAGGGTGCTTGGGGGTAGGTTATTCAAACGGCATAATTCCCGACCCTTCACGATGATATGACATAGGTTAGTGATGGCCATCGATGTGCGCAGCGTATCTTACATTAGCTCCATAGCGGAGAGCAATCCCCTGTAGTGTGTCCCTAGGATTAATGTAATATCTAGAGGGGATATATTGCTCGTCCGTGATTACTACCCCCGCATGTCCTGCGGATGCATCACTAGTCTGCGTGATGAGTATTGATTCATTGGTTAGACTGGATGATGACGAAAACGCTAAAGGATATGCAGGCGGAGCGGGTTCGGAGGTCGGGGACACTGAAGCAATCTCGTGAGTTTCGTATTCATCATCTTCATCGTCCCCCAGAATAAATATATCTTCATCCCGCACCGTGTCATTATTCGCGGCGCGGATGTTCCGCGGGAAAGCCGAGCTAACCACGCCCACGCCGCCTAAACAAGACAAGCAGGGGTTATAGCTCCTCAGGCGAGGGTTTGAGGTGATACAAGTTGGACAGATGGGGCGAGCGCAGCATTTGGTTATAAATAAATTTGCGTCGGGTTTTGGTGGAAGACACGATGAACAAGTCAAGCAGAGCGCGGTTGAACGCATGGTTTAGTCTCAGAAATAAAGATATTAGATTGAGATTGGGCTCCTAGGTGGCAGTCAACCTGAGGCCAGTGATCCTGAGAGTCGGAGCTGTACTGACTCGGAGCGTCATACATAATACTAGCACAGCCACCCCGCTGTTCCTCGGTAGTGACGACGGCCACAGCCTGTACTGACATGGCCTCCCCACCACCGGGACAGCAAATAGAGCAGCCTCACCTTGTTTCTCTAGTTCTGCAATCCAAGAAAGCACTTAAACACGGCCAACAACTTTGTTCCAAGGCTAATAGTCTTTCAAACGCGTCCGCGCAATGTTCGTTAGACGTGCTTACACTGGACGCGAAAGTTAAGTGGATCACAGAGGCCGTCCTTGAGCAGCTTAAGGTGCGTTATTATTGCCACCAATTTAACTCGACACTAGAAATCTTGCGATTCTAGCTTGCGGCGAATGTTGCTAAGAGTATCGAGCATAAGCGTGCCCAGCTGGATAAACAAGTTAAGGTGTGTGGTGCTTCTCCGTGTGTCGAACTCGTGACATTTCTACACAGTAATGTATATAGGCATGGGATGTTGTACGCTCGCAACGTACTGAAGCCCTCGACAATATCCTCGAATCCCTAGGGGCACAGCTAGTACCACCTGGTTTCCACCAGTCTTCCTCTGGTTCTTCCCTGTTTGGAAGCCAACACTCCATTGATGGCAAGAATGATAATGCAATTTTCAATGCGCAACAGAGCCCTTCTGCCACTGTAAGGGATAACCCATTCGACCGTCACGGCAAGAACGCAGACCGGACCAAGTGGAAGACGCTGCGTGACTTCGTGGATGACAGTGCTATTGAAAATGTGCTGGACACACTAGAGAGTGATAGAACAAGGCTAGATGTGAGTTTGTTTGCATGCTCAGGAGAACACCCCACTCAATCTGCAGAAAGGATATTATGGCTTCAACGTATGATTACCCAGAAACACTCTCAGCTGCTATATCATCCATTCGCGACTCTCTTCCATCGTCTAGTGACATGCCTTCGATAGAGGATATATTGAATGCACAGCAGCAGCCTTCGGAACTTATGGCACGCCACCTCAGTAGTCTTACTTCCCACTATGAGCAAATGGCAGACGCGTTGAAGGAAAGTGAAGCTGGAGAAATATTTGGCGAGGAGGACTTGCAAGGTATTGGAATTAACTTTTTGCAGTGTCTGGTCTTCAGCTTTTGACTAACGCGTCGAAGACATGAACCGTGATACTGAAGAGCTACCTTCTATCATGGCTGAGCTAGAAGAACAAGCACTCCTGATCGAAAATACTCAGTAAGCTAGCATTTTGCTTTGTGCATGATGTGGCATTCTTATATTCCGCCTAGCCAACAGCTAGTGGCAGCAAAGACAGCTGCTCAAGAACGACTGACTGCACAATCTATAACTCTCGATAACCTCGACGAGCTAGGTGAGATCATGTCTGACATGCTACAAAAGCAGCAAGATGTCGAGGTAATATTTCATATCATATGCTGCGATCAGAATTTGATCCTTTGCGACAGAATGAGTGCCAAGAGCTTCTTAACGGGCTCCAAGAGCGACTTCTCATCGTCGAAGACCTTCATCACCGCTTTATCCAGTACCAAACTTCGTTCAAGAAACTCCTTGTTGAGATAGGAAGGAGAAGACAGTACTCAGAAGCAGTGGAAAGGTTTATAGAAGGGATTGTCTTGGAATTAAGAGCAATGACTGAAGGTCAGCTTTATTCGTCTTTTTCTGGTCGCTTATTGGGGTAGTTGCTGAAGGAGCGATCATATTCTTCAGAAGAACGTCAGGTGAGAGAAAGTTTCAATGCAGAGCATGGGCGACATATCCCAGAGGACATCTGTTTGTGTATCGAGAATCCACCGACGAGATGGGAGGTTTTGCCTCGGGAAGGGGATGTACGGGAGAACCTGCCTGAGGTAGAAAGTGATATCCTGGAGCAGGTTAGTCATGGCGACAACTATGATTACGATCATCACTGAACCCTTTACAGGCAAAGGAGAAGCTGGCCGCGGTAGATGTGTCATCAGCCGGCACTGAGAGTGTATAGAACGTTTCACATATTGCATACTTACGGGACGGATGGATCAGGTTGCCCTCTCCTGTCCTAATCACAGTTTAGCTACACAACGAATTGAACCTTCCTCCTAGCTCACACCCATATGGTACTTAGTATCAGCAATCCAGACCGTGTATGCATCTTAAAGAGAAGAGTAAAAGCTAATTGATACTGGATTCACTATAGCGTCAAAAGTGAGTCTTCAAGGGAGGAAACCACTACGGCATCTCTGACACCGCGGCTGGATAACAGACCCGAGTTATACATGGCATCCTGCCGGAGCTGCCCAATGTGTTGGTTTTGCTAGAACCCGGGAAAATTCGTACCCACTCCAACGGTACAGTTTTTAGCGGGTATGGCGAGCTTGTACCCCACCGTTCCAACATGTTCAGGCAAGTGCAGACGCGAACGCCAAAACAAAAAAAAAGTAAATATGTGGACACGAGCTTTTGTAGTGGCGTCGGACAACGTTGAAGCCGTCGACATTGCGAAACTGTTGACATTAAACGGCATCCTCCAGCGTACCGAGTTTGCGCGCCGCCATGATATTCTGTAGAAATAAATCTAAAGTCAGTGAGCCGAAGTCCACGCTGGCAACATGGCGTGAATGAAATGAGCGTGGTATCCCATATTCGAAGAAAAGGAGTCGCACAAACACAGCAGAGAGCAAAGACTCGGAACCAAAAGAACCAAAAAAAAATGCATTCGGTACAACATTCAGTGCCAACTGGCAGCACCGCCGTGTCGATGGCGCAGTGGAGCCCAGCGTCGTGTTTGGGGCAGACCGGCTGGATGGCGATGGAGAAGAGGCGGAAGTGGATGAGGGAGCAGTCAGAATGATACCTACACGATGCGTGGGACCGGTGATTGGTGGCGAGCTTGTGAAAGCATCGGGGGTAGGTGGAAGGAGAGAGCCAGGAAAGCCAAGTGGGAAAGTGACTCAGTGAACCCGGCAAGTCAGGGCAGTGAGAGAAACTACTCGCCGGCCAGGTATGCTTGCTTTATATGGCGCTGGTCCGGGAGGGAAGAGGCTGAGTGAGGCGCAGGCTGACGAAAATGTTGGCGTCAGTGGAGATCATGCTGGCCCTCAGTCGTCTAATAGCGCGTTAGCGTTCAGTTGACTGTACTTTGCACAATGCAGACACCAAATTTTGGGAAGGTACGGGTTGGAGCATGGGTCTCAGAATCCTGACCCGTACCCGTGACCGGCAGGGGTCATGCAGATCCCTACATTATTAGCCACCGACAGAAAGTGAGACTCAATTCTGACAAACGTGTTCAATCCTCCAAGCTCAAGGCGCCAACTGGAGTGATACGTATCTTGTTACGATCCACGAGCAGATCTTTTAAAAGGTCAAGTATACCAAAACCGAGTCCCGAGTCCCGACCAAAGACCAGAGGCGTGGCAATGCGACGTAATTACATGCATGTGATTCTGGCTGCAGTTCGCCTTTAGCACTCTTCCCACCATGTCCACACTACCAGACGTCTTCACCGACTCAGAGGATTCTCAACTTATAGCCGACGCTAAGAAAGACAAGCCCGAAGACCACAAGTTCAGCTACACCGAGCGTGACGTCATTCTCTACAACCTTGGCGTCGGCGCAACAGCTAAAGACCTGCAATGGACCTACGAAAGCCACGAGGAGTTTGCAGCACTCCCAACGTTTGGAGTGATTCCGCAATTCGCAGCCAGTTCTGGTATTTCACTAGGCTGGCTGCCAAACTTCAATCCCGTGAGGCACCCTGTTAGAATCCAATGTACTTCCGGGAGCTTAATCACGCGCTTCAGGCTAAGCTTCTTCATGGCGAACAGTACTTGGCTATCAAAAGCCCCATACCCACAGAGGGAAACTTTGTAAATGAAACCAGGTTTGTCTATATTCGCGCTATATTCGTGCCAATACCCAACTCCGCTGCACAGGCTCTTGGAAGTCCTGGACAAGGGCAAGGCTGCTTCGGTCACCACCATAGTGTACACGAAGGATATAGCCACAGGCAATGTCATCTTCGAAAACCAAATAACGGTCTTCATTCGGGGAGCCGGCGGCTTCGGTGGCAAGCGCTCTGGCAGAGGTATTAAAGTTTCTCTCAATCGACCACTGGCGTGTTCAGGCTTATCTGAATTTGCTGCAGATAGAGGCGCTGCAACAGCCGTAAATACACCCCCGAAGCGTCAACCTGATGCTGTGATCGAAGAGAAGACGAGTGCCTCGCAAGCTGCACTATACAGGTTAGAGTCTAATATATCGCCGTATCTTCTCGCCGTTCTGATCCTAGTACATAGACTAAGTGGCGACTATAATCCTCTACACGTAAGTTGCACTGGTCATGCAATGTACTCGAGGTTCGAGTAGCCTTCATCTTCAACACAGATCGATCCCAGCTTCGCGGCAATTGGCGGCTTCGATCAGCCCATTCTTCATGGTAATATACCAACTCTATGCCTGGGCTACGTATTTCAATACATCCTAAACTCATCTTAGGTCTATGCTTTATGGGGATCGCAGGAAAGCATGTCCTGCAATCTTTTGGTGCTTACAAGGATATCAAAGTTCGGTGAGTACTATCCCTATTAGGCTCGAAATGCTGTGCTTATATATCTATAGTTTCTCCGGTGTAGTATTTCCCGGTGAGACGCTCGTCACGGAGATGTGGAAGGCAGGCAGCAAAGTGATCTTCTGTACGTCCGACATACACTTTCTCTTTCAGGTGCTGACGTCAAGCCTTCTTTCACATAGCCACTAAGACAAAGGAGCGGGGAACCACAGTGTTGGCCGCAGCAGCAGTGACGCTTGTTGATACCGATACGATGGCGAAACTCTAATATTAATGTAGTACGTAACGACGAGTTTGGTGATCGACAACATTTGAGAAAGAATCAATCGATATTGCATGTCCATATATTGTTCTAGCGAAAATCATGAAGTCCACAATGATATACATGCACCGGCAAAGTAGGCGTAGTATGTTTGACCAAACTCCTGCTTAAACTAGACCGGAGCAAGTCTTTGCAGCAGGGCACCACAAGTCACGCATCCAGCACGGTAGAGAAAAGAGCGAATATAAGTACATCGAAACAGTGACACAATAATGTACGTATCAATTAGATAGTCAGAGGAAATAGATACTTATCAAAATCGTGAGGGAAGAATCCATTAACGTTTGTCGGATTTAAACTGCCGTTATTTATGTGTTGGTATACCCAAGGAATGAACTAAAAGGAGCGATACGGTTGTGCTGGTCAATGTTAGTCTAGGATTGGCTGCTGAAAGGCGAGTATGTATTCATGGTCGTAATCCATATCCGGGAGGATAGCTGGCCCAGTGTCTGGCCTGTTGTCCTTTCTAACAAGCGAAGATGGCTGAGGTGCCTAAGGAAGAACAACTCAGCACCTCGGTAAATTACAAACATTTGAGTCAGCGACGTACCAGGGTAAAACCAGAATGTGACAGCCAAGATCAAGTATAAACCTGCACAATGGTGAGCATAAACGCAGGCCGAAATACAGCTGGGACTTACACATGAGAATCATGCCCTCTAACCAATTTGATTTGCCGTCCTGTACAACGTAGTTCACGGTGAGGACTAATAAATGTATCTGTTTAATCATTGTGCCACACTGTTGAATTATGTACGCACCAGATAGGAACAGTACGATTGACTCCAAGGGGTCGAAGAGGAGCGTCAGTCTTTTACCCATAATCCAAGCGAGCGTCACCATGAACCTGCAAAAATACGAACTGTGAAAACTGGTGACAGGAGATACGACGAAGAAACCCACGGTATAACGAAGAGCGCAATTTGCTAGAGATCGATCAGCAATCTCAGAAAGACATTCAGGTAAACAAACGCACGATACTTGATCCGACAGCAACTCCCAAGCTCAGGGTTAGCTTGTCCTTGACGGACACTGTGACAGCAGTAACGTGTTCCGCTGCATTACCGACTATGGGAAGCAAAATCACAGCAACAAACTCTTTACCGATGGCCCCAGATTCAGTCAAACCGTTAATTGAATCGACGAGGAACTCCGCGGTAACAGCTACCAACTATGGCAAGAACAACTTCAAATGATTGTTGTCAGCACAGGTAGTGGTACGTACCACAGTTACAGCGACCAACAGCCCGAGGGACACAGGGATACTCATATATGTTTCTACCTCAGAGTCCGTGTCCTCCGTGGACGCAGACCGACGTTCTGACTCGGTACCTTCAGTAGGCACAGTAGGTTTGGATGCAGCTTCTTCGTCATCCGTCGGTAGAGTGGATCGTACATGTTTAGCATTCTTACGACGGTAGAGTCTCAACTGTTGCCATGGATTCTGGCCCTCATAGCCTTTTGTTTGTTGTATGTGCGCGCCACTGTCATCATAGAGGGCTTTGTGTGAAAACAGTTGGAACACCAGATATGAGGCGTAAACTAAACCAAGGTGATCAGGTGATTACCAGCTGTGCTTTTATTGACCTACTGAAAAGGAGAAGGATGGCAACCTGGATGAGGGTGAGAGTGTGAGAATAATTTTACACATGTTGAGACATCAGACACGTACACCATGGCTGGTCTTTAATATATTGTCATATGTCGACTGCTGATCGTATGAAGCCTGGCCTTGCAATGCCATGTTGAAAGCGCCAGGCAGTAAAACAGCAATGACGCTAATGGTAAGTAGTGACGAATTCAGTTGCACAGCACCTGTCCACAAAAGTAAGAATCAAGGCGCCCATTGTAAAACAATTTCACACATACTTTGTCCGAAACCCTGTTCTGAAAAGCGCATGCCCCCGGCAAAGAAGCACATTCCCAGCACCAGGACTGGCGTGTGGTTAATACAACTTTAAACAGGAAGGGAAGAATACATACGAAGATTGCTCAAAATAGATCCCACCACTGAGAGCAACTGTGAGTCTAGGGTCGCAAGGGAGATAAGAAGACATACAGGAGGACTGGACGATTGTGAGTTCACATTTTGTGAGTGCGATAATCTAGAGTGTAAACCTTAGCATCTTGCTTGCTGTGCAATTTTGCCAACCTTTGAACTCACTGAAACGATGAGTTCGACGCTATGGAAGAAAGTACGAATAATTAGATAATGATCGACAGAAACATATTTTAACTGACGCATTTCCCTGGAATTTTGCAGTCGTTAGATTGAAATCATGAAATAGTATATGGCGACGAACCAATGTAGCATTAAGAAGACCTGCCAAAGTTTGGCCAACCCTTATGGAAAGTTCGTCCGTAGCGAACGCCAGGAGCTGGTAGTGGCTCAGTGGGATACAACTACAAAAAAAGCGAACTTGTAATCACCTTAGCCAACGGTATGATGGCCAAAAACGTTACTGCAGCAGCACGCTGTAGCATTTGGAAATTTAAAAGGTAACTTGTCAACTCACAGACAAAGATCAGACTATGTTGATCAGGGAGAATAAAATTAACGGCCCACTTCAAACGACGAGTGGTCAGGTTTGATACGAACGGATGCGAAAATGACATACAGATATGGGAATGAACACTAGTAGAACGTTGAACCCTACGCAAGCAAATATTAACACAATCCATAAGCTGCGAAGGAGTGTCCCCGTACATGATGAAAGGATGATGGCGCGAATGCTTCTCCAGGTATTGGGCGGCTTGGAAATTGATTTCTCCGGGGTTAGCATCAACGTCGCAGCCTTTCGTAGAGTTGGAATGAAGGCCATTTTTTGGCGACCGATATCACTCGTGCTTTTTCTACGCGTTAGGTTGGCAGGGGACAGCCGGCGACTGTGCTCGTCCGTTGCAGTGTGCCTGCGGAAATCTGTTGAGAACCTGTCATGATCTGATGATCCATCCGTCTGGACAGCCTGAAGGTTAGACGCTGAGCAGTGTAGTAGATTGGTTGAGCAATATTTAATTAGTAACACGAGTCACTCTCACCTGTCATAGAGCAAATTTTGAGGTTCAAAGACTTGGAATGTCAAGTGGGGGTGGAAGTGTACTGATTGGTTGCTGCCTTTCGTCGCTTTTAAATAAGCCAAGGTGTGGCCAGGCTCTTGTGGCACAGCCTCTTCTTCTAGAATGTTTAATTGGCTGACCACATTAAGGTGGGATTCTGTGGGACACTTCTACTAGTACGTATTAAATAACTTGAAATGCCCGTCCATCAAGCACAAGTACTACTTGCATTTGGAGTGCACAGAATAGTATTAGATGGAAAACTTGTAATCGTCACTGCGGCAGTAGGCGCAATATAACAGCACAAAAGCAACGAGGACATGTAGTGCAAGCAATTGTGGGACCGCTGGCTTTGAATTCACTAACACGCTGGGCCTAGTAGCCGCCTCAGATAAGTATAAACTTACTACAGCGTCGGTATGTTCAAATGGGCGACATAATAGGGTTCGCCGTTCCACAGCACATTCTCTAACAATGGGAGCCTACCACTTGCCATTCAAAGTACTTTCTTTGGTTGTGATAAGACTTGAGCGGCTCCAGCCAATTGCCAATGCTAGTATCAAGGCCCACGCTCCGCAGTCCGCATCAAACATTAACTCCATGCGCCATGGTTTGCGGTGAACAGCGAGGAGGATTCGAACCCGACGTCATTGGCCTTGGCGAGTACTTCACGCACCCATGATCATACTATGTCCATGATGATCGTGGCGATTCCCCCACTCATTATCATTATGCACGTCAAAATAAATCGGGACTCGGCCTCGAGCCCCACTCTACTCCGCTTTGGAGTACGTTGCATCAGCTGCGTCACCATCCCTAACAAGACGTGATAAGCAACCATATTAACATTCAGCCCTCCCAAGGGCACTAATTAATCCAGTACATGAAATGACTAGTGGGTAAATTCGCTAGTACTTATGAAGAAAAATGACGCAGACATTGCTCCTAGAGTCCTTTAAAATACATACAACGCAATGCTTATGAAGCCGTCAACGGCGCGTAATGAAAAACGTCAACGGGATATCCAAGGGATATCCGGCTATCCCTGATAAGCAAACGACACGGCACCGTACAGGCCATCCTCACGTCCCAACATACCACAACCGTGTAAAACCTATAAAGCGATATAGTCAGCGACCCGTTCCCATCGGATATGACAAGTAAGCAACTCACTTCCATCTTTCTCGCGTGCCATCCGACACCGCTATTTACGTTCCCATTGGCATCTGCCAGGCGACACATTTGAACTCGAAATGGGTGCGCTTTCGAAAGGTTTCGCTGGAGCCCCGTGTCAACCCAGCCACTGGCCGTGTCGACATACCAGCCTCGACCACCTTTACTTCTGATTATTCTCCAGGACCCAGCGCCAGCACCGAGGGCAGTAAGGGCGGGTACGGAAAGCTCAATCACCCGAAGCCTCGTGGGTGAAGGAGGTACAACAACCGTCTGCGAACGCAGAGTAGACATGTAGGGGGGCGTGCACAGCGGCCCGATAATTTGAGAGTGTAAAGCCATCATCGCCTGTTGTGCCGAGCCTCGAGGGGCGCCAGGTCCAACCCTGCCCCAATCTAGATCAGGGCTGGTCTGAACAAGCGTGAGTACCTCGACATCCATAGCCTTGCTCTTCAAAAATTGAGCGATGACGTCTAAGTTGAGCTCGGAAATATACGATAGACCAAGCGACCGCAGCTTTGGCTGTGGCTTGCAGACATCAATGAGAAGCTCTCTAGTCACAGGTGCGCTTGAGAGGTCGAGGTACGTAAGTTCACCAGAGGTGAAACACGGCGCGGAAGATATTATTTCAGCAAGATCATCCGTGGTGAGCGGAGATGGGAATGTTTGGTCACCATATAACGTGAGTTCCCGAATTCGCGCTGCCGCTGGTGCACGAACGAGAAAATCCCTAATACAGGATCCAGTTAGGTGGACACACCGGGCCAGCGCAAACGAATGCAGGCGAATGGTTGAGCCCCCAAGAGCAGTAAGTAAATCCGGTGTGACTCGGGTAGCGGAAAGGTCAAGATGAGTAAGGGAAGGGAATGCGAGGACAAAAGGCATCAGGATCTGAGGTTGAATCGATTTCACACCACGAAGTCCAAGGCGCTGAAGCCCTGGGAATGTGAGTGGCTCCTCTTGCATAAATCGAGCACGAGCACGTCTAATCTGACGCCGACTTTCATCGTCACTTCCACTAGATTGCTCATCCTCATGAAGAAGATGCGTGTTGACGAAATCTGTCAAGGCGCTGACGAAAACTGCGCTAACGCAGCCAGTAAGGTCCATTGCCTGAAGGTCCCTGCAGTCTCTCCTTCTTTCGCGATCCTCTTCTTCGGGATCCTCCGTCACAATTCCTCGTCCACGGGTGGGCCGACCCCCTCCTCTCGAAGCAGAACCACGAAGCAAAAGTTCGTTCAGAACGGGCAACGACAGAGCACCATCCATGTACTCTGTGGCGCCGAAAGCAGTTAGGTTCGGAAGTTCCTGTATCGAATGGTTAGTCAATGGAAAAATGGATGATGTCGCCATGTCAAACCTTGAGAAGCGCTTCAACACGTTCGCCGGTTACGAAACGACTGGTCGCAGAATCTTCTACGGAACGACGCATTCCGATGGTACGAAAATGGTTGAAGTCTAGATGGCGGACAAACCGTCCAGGACGAGGATCATGAAGCCTCGGGACTACAGACGTGACGCACGTCAATTATCACAGTATAGAGTAAGACAATGAACAACTCACCATAAACCCCAGGTTCAGTGAGATCCATAACATTCTGAACAGCGTCACTGATTGACCTCATAATCTTCCACCGAGCAGGACTTTTACTCTTTGGCCTAAGACGTCTTGGACTCGGGTCGCGAGATACTGGAGGCGTCAACAGCTCGGGAGGAATGGAACCATCTGGGCCAGCCAAGGACTCCATGATGCTTTCCTTCCATTTCCTAGCTGCATCTTCATCAGAAGATGTGCCAGTACGCACAGTACTAGCTAGAGCGGCGCGAGTGGCTGCTTGAATAGATTCTTTGACGGCTAAAGCAGCCTTTTCATCGTCTTCGGGATCGATTGTAATTTCGTCTAGGAGAGCGAGCCAGCTCCTGGGCAGACGAACCTCGATCTTGTGCCACAGCCATGGCTTGGCAGCTTCATACCAGGTATGGTTTACTAAACAGAGACGTGAAAGGGTTTTCCGTGCCTCTGGCTCACTCCAATTTGGCGGTGGCATAGAAGATGGTAACGCCGTTGGCGTTCCAAACTCGCCAATTGCGAGTGGATCGAGAGAACTGGCATACTCGGAAGGTGGTAAACCAGCGGCATAAATATATTCACATATAGTAAATAGCAGTTCAGGGGGGTATTGCAGCACAGCAGACATAGAAATTAAGCAATTGAATAGCGCGAAAGCCGGGATGAGCGAACTAGTCGTTGAATCGTTGAATGGAGAGTCACAATTGAAGAATGTAAAACACCACTTATATATATACTGCTCGGCAATCCTTGACCCCAATTATGTAATGCGGGGACCATCATTTACGTTCGCGGCACCTTTAGAGAACGCCAGCACAGCCTGAGATTCGTGGGCTTGAAGGTTGAGTAGAGTTCAACCATTCCACGACTAACGGATACTAATACTAATTTTCAAATAGTGACGAGAATTAGTAGACTCTAGTGCAGTCTTATTACCTCGCCCAGCCTTTTGCAGTGCCTCCGACGGATCTTCTGGTATGGAACTTCGGCTCATGTTTTACATATCCATCGGCCCAAATCGGGGGAACGGGCGCGACGTCACACCATCTTGTCGCAATAGGTCCCCTTCCTCAGCGCACTGGACCACGCAATAGTTACAAAATATAATATAAAAGCGACTTGACTACTGCCACGGATAATTTGATACGATCATTTTGTTTGCTGGTGCGGGGTTTCTATTCGAGCCATCATTCGTCATTGACCGTATAGAACGATCGCTGTCGCCAAACATCGACATGTTTAGCTGTCACCATCGACATCATGATGTTCGGCTGTCACCCCACAGTCCACGTATCAATCGTTGTGGCTCTCATGCAATCGGACCACTCAGCATGTAGTATGACGGACAATCTGAAAAGTTTCCCGCAAACAAGTGCGAGGATGACGCTCGATTGGCTGGTTGCTGCGCTGGCATCAGAGCGCTGTCCTGCAACATACGCGCACTTGGTTACAGGGTTGATATTACCATCCTTTCCCCTTCAAGCTCGGTCATGGTGAGCAAGTAGGGGCTGGTAGAGGTCGATAATGCCACGTCTCAGAGATGCTCATGGGGTTGCAGACGGCCGCGAGCTCCGAGAGGATCCCTGATAATCCCTACTATTAAGGACTACCCTTGGTCCACCTCCGGGGGGGTGAAATTCGTTGCTAGGCCTTTGTAAAAATTCTAAGGGCCATTGTAATGCTGCCGGATTTCAAGTTTAGTTAGCCTTCAAAGTCCCTTACAAGACCTTACTACAAATTTAGTGCCGCGGCGGGCTACATTCAACGTAAGCGTCGAGCTTTCAAAAGCATTTATAACGACATGCGTCAGGTTGGCCTTTACATGGTATCGTAATGCGGGAAATTTATTTCTGGCATTTAATTGTCCCCCTGGCTGGCCGCTTCTAACCCGGGGGTATTAGGAGGCCCCATCCCTCCGACATACAACACTTGTTTTATGTCAGAATCGTTATCGGCCGAGTACTAGATTATAGAAACAATTGCAGATCTGTCAAAATATGTCAGAATTAGCCAAGTCTAAGAATATTTATCATATCCAAAGATAGGAAATTGTCATCGGCATTGAATTCGAGTATATATGTGAGTCGTTTACCATTAGTCGACGATTCACCGCACGTGCTGCAAGGAAGCTGCCACTAGATGTGGGGTTATTGGAGCGATGTCATCGAAAAGCTTGACTGGAAGTGAAGTGTTTCGCGTTCATCCCCTCTACACTATATCTATGCTCATTTCACTCGTCTCCAAAATCGTTGCACGACAATCCAGTTCTCTTGATACGGGACCATGAAGACTTTTAAATTCAAGAAGCTTGTTCTTGAACTCCCGAAGATATGATTGGACGTAATCAAAGCCATGAATGTTCGCCCACGACAAAGTAGAACAACGGAGATGATGAAAGGCGAGTAGTTAAAGTACCATCAGCTGCTAGCGTGCATTATCAGCACCGCGGAGTGAGGTCGGGCGAAATTTTCATTTTTTGAGGCCTCTGTCGTCCACCTCCGGATGGGGGTGTCACGGCTATGTCTCCCCTGCATCCATCTCCGGATCACCCCCAAACTGTCCACTCCTAAATTAGAACTGCTGGGACAGTACTTGGTAGGGGTCCTGCTCAGAGCGGTAGCGAATAATTGTACTTCATGCTTCATGGACTGATGGCAGTGATTGCCATGGGATTCACTGGTCTGCGTAACAATTAAATTTGCAACGTGCGCTTCCTCAGGGGAACAAACGTGGCATCGACATGAACCTCGGCATTTGTCATATATAGTCAGATCAAGGCGCAACATAGAAATCATACTGTCTCAACATCCAAATCAGTGATGCAGCTGTGGGACGCTAGTGAGTATGCGTATTGGGAAAATATTAACAAAGGACACATACTGGAGACAATCACAGGGCTCAGGACAGGCAGATTGATTTTAGCCGTGCGGAAGAAGCAAATCTCAGAGGTGAAGTGCCCAAATGCGATAAGGTACGTGAGGAGAGCCATATCATAAATCCTAAAGTTGGGCCTGAGGTTCATCATTGTGGCTTCGCACGAGGAGAACAACCCACGTTTTGTTATTGATATTGTATGCAGCATATCCCCGTATGACCGCTGACGTCAATGTCCAAACTGCAAACGTTCGGGCCTGGAGTGCTGTTACTGGAAAGACAAGATAAACGTAAGTAACATTCTGGCATTGATGAAAGTTGGTATACTTGAGGCAGACGGAACGCGAGCATAGAGCCTGCGGGTCAGCTTTAGTGTCGCAAAATTCTGAATGGTGTTGAACACAGCCATTGTGGCGACTATAAGCTGCCATTTAGGCAAAAGACCTTCAGACTTGGGCAAGTCTAAGGCACAAGTGTTTAAGATTGCCGTAGAGCAAGAACATGTTTTCACTCACAATCCAACAGCATCTGACTCTGAGTGGCCATCTTAGTAGTACTAGTACAGTTGGAACTTGAAACTGTTGAACGCGGTGCACGTGAGTAGCATATATGGGCTTATGTAAGTTTCCTTTTACTGCTTTTTGTTGGAGGGTGGATGTTTTGCAGATCCTAGTTTGTGTTGTCCCCATAACGGCTTTGGTACTTTGTCCTGGACGAATGAGCCAGCGACGAAACCCATGCCGGAACCCTCCTCCTCTAAATTTCCTGGGACTTCACGCTCGAATTCACTTGCAAGCACCATTAGCAGTAGTGGTGCTAGTCTAAGTCGCCGTTCGCGGACGACAAGGAAACGAACACGGACGATAACTACAGAGTCTAGGCCAGATGATGCGCGTGCAGAGGAAGACCAGGTGCTGGACATCTCAGCTGCGAATAGCGCAGAGCCATTTCCTAGTCCGGTTAGGATTGATTCTTCCGAACGTCTACTGTCTCCGGTTACTACGCGATTCGAAACAACCAGAAGCCCGGTTTCGAGTCCCGTGAACTTGCAACTGCATGGTGATCTAGAACGGAGTGGAGGAACATTCGGCGCTGTAGGAGGTGATTTGCGTGTGTCTGTGAAGCAGAACGGGCCTTCAGCCCCTGCCGAAAGTCAACCGGGTCCTCAATCGCTAGCAGGATTCACTCCAACTATTCCTGTGAGTTTAGAGTCTATTTCCTTAGACGAGTGGAGCTCACGAGGTTCTAGATAAAGGGAAAGGGTCGCGGCAACAGAGCAATGCTGACGTCTCCTCCGTCTGCCTTCCGTCCAAATCCCATTGACAGCGACCATGCACGAAGCAGTGTCCGTGACTCCTTGCTAACGCAACAATCATCTACATCTTCCTCACTTTATCCTCTTACTACCTCCATCGGGACAGAGTCACCTCCTTCTCCCCTCTCACCGACGACACATGACCATGGCGTTATTATTCCAGCTCTCGAAATCGATGAACCAGCGAGGGTGCAAGAATTCAATGCAGACGACGTCTCATATCGTCTTCAGTTGCTTGTGAAGAACAATTATTTCCTTCCTCCCGCACACTCAAAACCATGTCCGGCCGATTTTGCACCGTACCCAAATGCATCTAAAAAAGCAACCACTCCTGCATTTCTGGACTATTTCCGAGTTGGAAAATCCAAATCTAAACCCGTTAGCCCAGATTTCTTCGATGGATCCCCGATGTTGAGAGTGACATCGGATTCTACGACCGTCTCTGGTTACGTCCCTCGTGGAGTACCTCAAACATTCCGATCCCCGAAGAATGTCCAGCACCTTGCACGTGTCGTCGTTGCCCGTGAGCAATTGGACGATCTTGTTGCTGCTGCAAAGCAAGCGGAGATAGATTTGAAAGGTCGAGACGTTCCTCCGGACCGCGATAGGGGTGTGCGGAGACCAAAGGTTGATGTGTTTGATGGGATCATTGATCCCACGGAAGCAGTTGACGTGCCTCCCCCATCGGCCAACTACACTCTAGCCTTGCAAGCCTCGGCACTTCATGGACTGGGAATTGAAGACTCTGTGGGAGCAGCCGTGTTAGCTGAGCGCTTACCTCCCGTAGGCAGTCCTGGACATTCCATTAGTCTTGATCCACAAGAGGATGCGTGGAGAAAGGCTTTGCTGCGTCAAGCTGTTGGACACTCGCTCAACAATTCAGCAGTAACGTCTGTGGTGTCGTTGTCCACGACTCCATCCACCCCGACAAGGTCACCGCACCATCCGCGCTCGTCGGAGTCACTATATCAGCGCGCTCTCACGAACCCGAGGAAAATGCTAGACAAGAAGATTATCGAGAATCCGATGGTTGATCACCTTGAGGAACCTGAGCCACCAACAATTACCGCTGGCGCACCTTCCGGAAGAGATCTTGTCGCACGTCTTCCGGCTCGGGAAAATGTGCGGTTATCTAGCTATACTCCTCTCCGAGCAGAAACCCCGGTCCCTCAAACATCTCTTGCGCCTCCTCCTCGCCGACAACTCGGAGACACCCAGTACTCTCATTCACAATCTTATCTTCCCGCAGGTTCTACAGAGCCTCGCCGAACACTTCGCAAATCCTGTTCTTCGCCTATGCTCTCCGATTTCTATGAATTAAGGAGAACACCCATGATGACTCCACCATCGCTGCCATCATTAAGTATATCTCCTCCGCCCTCGCATCGCATGAGCAGGATGACCGCGCTAACTGGTTTCTCTCGGTTTACGGATGATTCGACCGCTTTCGATGACATCCGGTCTCGTCCTTCCTTGGCAATATCAGTGCCAGCAACCGAGGGTGGGCGTCGGCCATCGTTTTCAGAGTACTCTCAACCGTCCCCGACTGCGTCTGCCTTCAGGGACAGATGGTCAAATGGCTATTATTCCCCAAACTCCCAGCCACTTCCCGTTGATCCTTTATCACACTCACGAGATTCCTCAATGTCGCCGCCCACGCCAATTCCCCGTCTTTCCACCATGTCCCCACCACCTAGACCTTCTTCATCGATAGCAGGCATCGCTCTGTCACCTCCGCCGCAACGTTCGAGGAACAATACCAACCAGCCCAGACCTTCACCACTCCATGAAGCATTATCGCTTAATAATTCGTCCTCAGGCTTTAGCCAAGGCACCTTCCGCTCCTTTGAATCATTTTCTCCCATGCCCAGCAACAACGATACCCAAAGTCATTTACCTCTGCCACTTCACGTCAAAATCTCCATGGACAGCTTTGCATCTGGCATTCACTCTGCGCCACCTCCCTCATCACCAGCCACCTTCTTTGACCACATCCAGAACCATCCGAATGCTATGGATGACTTGGACGATTCTGAGGATAGTAGAAGTGACATAGACCAGGATATGACTGTGTACCGAGACCCTGAACCCTCTCCCCATCCGTCACTTATGCATTTAGGCAATCACTCTACTCCCAACCTTGCCAGGACTGCAAATGAGCTGCATCCTCAAGGAAGTCCAACCGAGCGGCACAAGCCTGTCGGCAACGTCCCGCAAAAAACTCCATACTTTACAAATGTCAAGGCATCACCAAACTCTCTCACCCATCTCAAGCTTGCGCAACACTCACAAGAACATCTCGCAGTCGATACTTCGGTACCGCAGCGGCCGGACACACCTGGATCGGAGAATGTGCGTCGCTGGCAGAAAGAGCAGCAAGCATTAGCCGAGTCATCGAAGAGATTGGATGGGATGTTGATACAGCATATGGAGGCTGAAAAGGACACGTTGAGGAGAATTGCGCTGACTGCTAAAGTATCGAAACCTTGAATTATCTTAGGACTCTTTTTGCTATCCTATTTACCTACACCCCTTGTTTTCTTGCTGCTCTTTCATTGCTTGTATTGTACATGAGTACTTCCGATACCTGTCATCTATTTTCTTACTCAGAAGAATCTGATGAAACGCATATGAGCATAACGGATCAATTTAGTCGTTGCCACAAAGTTAAGCTCGGTGTCAATAGGTTACGCAGTACATGCGCAGAGGTTCAGCCGTTCTGACTCCGCTCCTTTCAATAGAGCTCGCTTACGTCTGCAACGTTGTTAACGACTGGCAGCATTAACGACTCGGATATGGAGAAGACGAGTGAGCACCAGAAACACTCATACTCGTGGCACCAGGTGAGCCACGGAACTCTGATAATTAACGCTTCATTTGGCTTACGCTCTCATGGCCTATGTAGTCGCATGATCAGGTGAAGCCAATGGGGTAAGGGTTTGTTTCATAGTCCTGACACTTGGACGAATTGCAGGCTACAGTTTTGTTACTTGTACCATATGAAACCTCGAGAGAAGACGTTGTTGTCAGTACTGTTGCTTTGTTTGCCACGTATAATCTCATGTTCGCCGTGGTAGGTTGTTATTGAACGCAACTATCTACTCGCTGGCGTTAAAGGGCAACAGCCCATTGTGAAAGTAAGTCTCTCATTGAAGAGGCAGATCTGCAATCCTTGATCTTCAATTTTAGGGTCGTCTTTATAGCCACATCGACGTGGCGAACTCGGCGTGGCAACTCGAACCACGCAACTCGCGTCTTTCCGCTCGGGAGCGTACCACCTCGACCATATCGACAACGTCCACCCAATCTTCGTTCGCTTTCGTATCCGATCCAGAAATCTCAAGCAGCTTCGCGGCTTCTCTGGAAAGTGGCCAAGTATCCGACGCGGAGGAGGTTGTGGCTCCTTCACCCGCATTATCATCGCCTATCTCCTCGGCTGACGAGCACACGAGCAGTTCAAGTCAACGTCATTCAATCCCTGTTACTTCTAGTCCTGCATCGCCTTCATTGCCTGTACATGCTTTATCATCATTCTCCTCATTGGAGTCGCTACACTCCAATTCAGGAAGACTCGTAACGCTTCATCTCGAGAAAGAACAGTCGATTATTTGGCCATCCTTAATCGTGAGCTTCTACTGTCAGGGTCTTATCCATGCTTGAGCTCACCAGTTACACAGCAAGGGCCAATCCCCCAGGAAATTTCGCCATGTGCTCCTGTTCCTATGTTATATGATTCCAGCTTGGAGTACAAATATAACATGGACCCCACAAGTCTCGTCCTATATGCAATAGAACTTTACGACATCAGGAAAGATAAAGAAGAAGCATTCGAGTGCTTTGTGTATGTGACGCCGGTGCTGAAAATCTGTTTCATGTGTGACTAACTTCCTGTCTGACTATCCAGACGAGCATGGCACAACGGCCACCTCCCCTCTGCTACAATGAAACTGGTGACTCACTATCTACCTATCCAAACGTCATTGGACCATCTTGATGCATCTGAAGAGGGACAACGTGGAACCGTCTCATATTATGTTCAGTCCATTGGCGGTCCGGTGGGCCTGGCCAAGCTCTTCTTGGAGGCTGGTCTTCTTCATCTCGAAGGAGCAGCTTCTGTCTTCCTGTCAGCATCTTATTCTACCCTGTCGTCCATCAGGATGCCGCCACAGCCACAGCCCGGAGAAGGTGGCACAGAAGCTTGGAAGCGTGACAGGGAAGCCGCAGGTCGATACTTTGAGCGTGCTCGCGCTCTGCAACCCGATCTTGACATTCCTGTCCTTCCCGATGAAGGCATTGCCCAACATGGCCTTGGAAGCACCCATGAACTTGAGATGCCATCTATAGAGATTCATCCTTCTGCCTCGGAGAGTGTCTATTCTGGAGAGGATTCGCTCTACTCAGAACAAGAGATCATCACGCGCCGAAGAAGGCAGAAGAAAGAAGAGCTTATCTTCATGGACGAGGTCAAGGGCAAGGATGACATCGATAGCGCGTGGTACCTGTATGTTCCCAGCCTGGTGGGTGCCGGCACAGCATTGCTGGTCGTGGGCGTTATAGGCGCACTTAGCCTTTCGTCATGGAGAAGAAACCAGGGATCTTGATGTGTCTCTTCTTTCGACTCACCGTTATTAGTGCTCTATTTGTTTTGTATGTAGACTTTAGCTATCGTTCTAGTTTTACTTGCTCGAGTTATTGCTTCGTTGTATTAATGCTATGTTTCCCTATATCTGGCTGTTGTCAGTTATTTCTTTCGTGGAAATGACTCAATGTAGCTCCGGAGGTTCACGATTGTCAAAGTTGACTTCAGGGACTGTTCTCGATCTGGATCATCACCGTCATGCAACGCACCGCTTGGTCCAAAGCTGCAGGTTCTGTGCCCTCTGACCGTCTACGTCCTGCGCAACGCCCACAACAAGCCCCCCCAAAACAAAGTAAAGGAAAGGGTAAAACCCAAGAACCTTCCAAAAGCAAAGCGATCCGTAAGCTCGAATCGCTCGCCGAGGGCGTTCGCAAGTCATCTGGCAGAGAGAAGGATCCGAAGGGCGGATGTTTCTGCCAAGGCAAGGGCTCTTCAACTGATCTGAGCTTATGACGCTGAAATTAAATCCAGCAAGAGAACATGACCTTTCCCCATACGCCCCCATATGCCGCGGTTGCGGATTGATCCTATGTGCCATTAACTTGCCCCACTACGCATGCCCGCACTGTTCTGCAGTGCTACTCTCAGACATTGCGCGTTCTTCGCTTTCTGTCCGTTTTGATGAGGAGATATCCAAGCAAGTAGCAAAAGAGGAAGAGGAGAAGTTGCGAATCGTCCAGCAAGCACGCGATGCGGAGGGCGCGTTCCCTGTTCTCCCTGGTTCTGCCACACCACCAGTTCTGTCGAACACGCCTTCTCGTCCCGCAGGCCAGACGCACAAAATATTATCTTTAAACTCTAAGACGAAGAAATATACTGTCTCATCATACACGAACACCCCTGTCTCATCCCGTCCGGCATCTCGTGCTGAGTCTGAGGTTGAAGAGGTTCACAGAGTCGCAGCGCCTCCTCCGAAGGTTGACTTTGTGAAGAAGACACCTGATCGAAATCATCCGTGGAACAATATGCGTATGGAACTGCTTTATGTTCCCGTGAAATAACAAGCTGGCGGTCACGGTGCTAAGGAGATTGCAACGCCCTTGTTAACTCGCATATCATAGCGGAGGGTGAATGGTAGGATGTGGCAGTGTAAAATACAGTATACCAGTACTACTTGGTCATACAGATACAAGATACATCATGCAGCAGAAATATCAATAGACAAACTTCGAGCCCCGTACGTTAAATACTAATAGATGTACACGCGAAAGCAAGGCAAAATCGAAAAGAGTACATAGTAATACATTTTATCTTGGAGATCACGGAGGCTCTTCTGGGAGTAAGTGTTCGAGTTCTTCCATATCGGATTTGAGCTGATCGAGGGCCAGCTGCTTCGTGGTCAGTTGAGCCCTGGCTACCTCCAATCCCTCTTCAAGTCGCCTGAGTTTTACAGGATGGGGGCTGGAAGGGCGTGGCAGTGGACGAGAGGATGAGATGGTAGGGGATGAATTTCTGTCAGGTGAGATGGGGAGCGGAATCAGGAGCGGGTCCATACGAAAACCAGGATCGTTCCATGATAGAATAGCGGTGGGCTGTAGAGGTGTCGCCAGCTTCATGTTTTTTTCTACATCTATACCATCGTCCAGATGCTGAGCGTCGTGTGCGTGATAAAGATTCTGGTAATTCGGTGAGCTACAGCGTCTCTCTTGCGCGGACGATGGTACATACTGGCGAATGCTGATGCAATGACAGCTTGAGAGCCTCAATTTCCTTCAGCAACTCATATTCGCGGGACTTGGCAGAACTTCGACTATGCTGAAGTTCCTGTTCCAGATGCGAGACCTGAGAGGCCAGTCTACACCACGGTAAGGATGAGAGCATAGATGATACGATGATGCTAAGAACCCTACCTCACGCATTCGTCCTCAATAACCAGGATTTGTGGGAAATCGGGAGGATCCCCTCCGTTAGACAACTTTAAAATTTATTCAGTGATACGACGCAATGATTGATGTGTCACGAACTCTGCGTTTCCTTACGGCCACCTCAACCAGTGCCTTCCTCTCCGCTTTAAAGGCATCAAGTTGGGAGGTGTACGAGGTAATCTGATCATCCAGCAACGCAATAGAGCGTTGTGATGCAGAATCAGAGGAAGCTGTGGGACTATTGTAAGATAATGGTCGTGTGACTACATGTGAGTCAGTTGGTAGGGTGGATACTGTATGCAGTGTTGGTGTGGGATGGGTTTCGGTATCAGCTGTCAGAGGTTTCGTCGGGATGACTAGTTGGTGCGGGTGATCGGGAAAAGCAATTCTCGGCGATGACGAGGGTCCAACAACGGGGGTTGCATCTGCTGAAATGCACGTAGGTGAAGCCGCAGAGCCCCGCACGCGCTCAAGCTATAAGCAAGTGCGTAATCAATAGGACTGTATCAGCGGTGGAAAAAATGTAACCCCCACTTTTTGTGCTAAACTCCGTATTTCGATCTCAAGAGATTTATTTCTAGTGTTGCTGTCCGCTAATGCACGGAGACAGTCTTCGTCGGTCATTGGTTTTGGAGGCGATATTTCGCTTTCGGGGGCTCGAGAACGGTGCAACGGTGACTTATCCCTCTTTTGATGGTGTCGAACGGATGCTTCTAGTACGACCTCCCGTGCGGCAACTTTAGCCTCCAGTTCAGATATACGGAGGTTGGCTTCTTCCACAACCTTGCAGTGGGCTTTGCGCTCGTGGTCAAGTTCGGTGCGAAGCCTAGTTATTACAGAAACACTGTACTCCAAGATATCCTCAGAATCCCTGCAGTTTGTATCACTGGGTTTAAAATGGTTCTCAGGGAGTTGATCTGGGTGTTATTTCTCGTCATTTAGTCTCGACGTCTGCGAAGCTATAATGGATGGACAGACGTAGATGTTTTGTTATATCCATGCGACTGCAAGGCCACATACTCCAGTCACTGGACATATGGACTAAGAAATGCAACAGTACATGAGCCGGTAGACGTGCATCCATTTGCAGATTGCTATGCACCTTTCTGAATCAAGTCCTCAACGACATATTTGAGATCATCTCGCTCAACTTCGAGCACCTTCGCAAAGGTTCTCCAACGTTCAATTTCATGGGACAAGGTTGCCCTCTCGTGTTCCTTCGCCGCCAAGTCGATTACATGTCGAGCCTTTAGAGAATCAACGGTGTCGATAGTTTTGAGAAGGCGAGCCTGCGTCTCTGATGTTCGAGCAATATAGGCGTCTATCCGAGCCTCCAGGGAGGTGATCTACATCATTAATGTATCTATCAATAATATTTCCCTGGCTGACTGTGCTATACTCACTGACCTGTTCGTCCCTTTTCCGGAGAGCTTCTTTTAAGTCATCTCGCTGATCCTTGTGGCCCATATGTACCTGGATATATTATACAACAATCTATACATCCAGCCTGTCCGAGTCGTAGATCAAATTTTAATACCGCATGTGCAATGTGCAAGCTTTGAAGAGCGCAGGCGTGAGAAAGAATTCCCGAGTTTCATTTTGCGTCCGATTGTCATTTCGTGCAGGCAACGTCTAGCAGGCAATTCACGGATCACACAATGTCTATATGTGTCTACGTTTCATCAGACGGTTTCGCTATTCCAAGTCGGCCTGTGATCATGAGTCCTGACTCCAAGCTAGCCTACACATCGATCAAGAAATCCGCAGAGCGAGGCATATGACCGTGATTGATCATGAATGCATCTGTCTGACTCTATGGATGTCTTGACTTGTCGTGCCATACTTATAGGATCTATACAGGGACCAGCATTGTTCATACATCAAAGTCAAATCCAGAAATGGTCCAGGACCCAGCCAGTCCACTGCGACTAGCGTTCCGATTGTATGCACCCACGTCATTCAACAATAGAACCCTTTGTGGATCAGAAGACTTGGAAACGGTGCCACAGTTTCATCTGGTATATATAACCAGGTCACCTGCTCAGGAACTTTACATTCCCTGAATATTGGACTCATTGCATCATAGACTTGTATTGGTACGCATTTTGTGCCTTCAGGACTGGTGACATCCTGACCTTTGATCTTCGTAGCGTTGCCGTCATGTGTTACTTTGTAGTCCCCATTCGCACTTGCTTCAAGTGCCACCAAAACGAACCGCTTTTTGACGAAAACGAAAGGCGGTTGTCGCATGGGAATGAAAAGAACGAGGTACTGTAACCATCTATGCTTGAAAGAGCTTCAAAATAATTCGATCCATCGCGTTATTTCTAACAGCGAAAGTCAACATGCATAGAACCTCCCCAGGACTGCTATTCGCGCTGGTGTATCTTCAGTAGTGAACACTCTAACACTTGCAGCTCCTGCCGGATCACTTGTAAACAAACGTCAGTGGCAGTCTTTCCTGTTATCCGTAGAGAGACTGACGCGTTGAATACTCTGCAGACACGACAAAGCCCGCGAAATTCAGGGTGGCTCACCTTCATACGTTTGTGACATTTGTGCCTCAAGCCCTCAGCGGCATTGTCAATGCCACTCGCCGCATGGCATAGGCAATGGTGTACTTCGTCGACGGGAAACTGGTTGGTTTGCCGGGTTAGCGAGATCTTTGGCAAAATAATATCTGGCAAATGACGTTTCCGTATCATTGACACTTTCTACGCAACACTAAATCCATCACAAGACGACGTTACTTCTTCCGAGTATGTTGGACGTCCACGATTGACCAATCGACATCATGATCCTCAAAATGGCTCTCTTGTACTGTCCTAGTGCATTAACACTGAACAGGTCCCGTCTTGAATAGTATTGTTGATGTGTTATATGACTATGGGACTTAAATGCTGGCTCGTTCTTGGAACTCTCGTCCGGATCATTTGTGTTTTTTCCGTTACCGATGGACTCTGATCTCGTGTTTAACCTTGTACATCGTGTTCTGTCTGTATTTCTTCTGAACCCATCTGCACATTTCAATTCTCTCGGGGCTGATTCTAAGCATCTCTCGCACAAATACACCTTCAAGTTTTGTCTCTGCAACTAGCCTGAGTAGTGACCACAATGTTGCAGCAAGTCAGGTGCAATATTATTATATGGCCATCCTGCACCATTTAACTTTGGAATAGGGACACGACATCCATGCAGAAAAACAGTTGAAAACTCACGTTCCATGTCTTACTAGGTGTCGGCCCTGCCGACTTTCACCTTGCTCCGTGGCTCGTGGAGGGTTGGATAACTGCTAATACTGTAAATACAAAGTGTAGTGCAGAAACGATAAGGTTCTCCTAATATAATGTATGTTGGAGCCAAACTATCGTCCACTGATGTTGGGCCTGAGGCCTGAGATGAGAACCGGGGCTGGATTTTCTTATGATTTTAGGTTCTGGGCTTAGCTACAGTATGAACAGCGACGATAATAGGAGTACGTGGCGCAGATTCTATTCGGTCGTTTCCGGTATTCTATTATACTAGCTATCTACTCCGCCACTCAGATGCTCCTCTAGTTAGTGCACGAACCATGGCATCGACTAAACTCATGTCACAACAGATTTTGTGCGTCGAATGGACTACGCAACAATGACTGTAACTTGATGCACATCATTCGATATGATTTGAAAACTGGCATCGTGTAACGTGTCTACCACTGTGAGCATATCCTCCCACTTGCCTACCAACCGGATATCCCTACTAAGTAGTAGTACTGAAGTACTGACTCGGACGTTTCTTTCGTAAACATTCTCGCGATCGAAACGTGTGTTGCCGATCCCATTTTTAGGTGCTTACCTGTGCTCACTCGTCCTGCCCGTGATAATCTGACGCGTCGTAGTATATCCTGATCAGCAATAGTCAGACAGATATTCGTGTGGCGCCGCTACGCCGCAAGAGTTCAAATTTACACCTCACTACTACTCGACTTGCTAGAACCTTGACGCAAAAAATTCGTATTACTATGATACGTCTACTCCACCGTTTGTGATTGGCGATGTCACATCGCTCACTGCTCTGCTTCCTCTTGCTCTACTTGACAAGTGTACGAGAACGGGATTACGAACTTCAGTTATCCGCACTGGAATCACCACGTGGTTCCCCATCTTCCGAGTCGTCATTGCTAATACAGTACTCTTAGATAGTGGCATCTTCCTGGATATTCGTGACATTCGGGTATCTGTCAAGTCTTTACGGAATCTGTCAAGTCTTTACGGAATATGGCGGCGATCTGAACGGGTTCTCAGACTCGGGGCATAGCACGGAACGGGGAACCAATGGCAGCGTGCTGTACAGTATTGGTGCTGCATATTCAATATGATCTTTTAATATAAGCAGTGACCTGAGGTGGGGTCGACTTGTAAATTAGTATGAATGCTTTTCAAGCGACTCAAGCTGATGCGTTCTTAAGGTTGGGTGTGAGTACAAGTCCTGCTATTAAGTGTGTCCTGTATCGCTGATGTTGTCGTCCCAGTATCCTTACGGTGCGACTGCGGGTTTATGATCACTTTTCATTGTTTTGTTTATTTGTCTCCTCATGGTAGTTGCACTGACAGTGCTGTGGGTGAGTGTAAAAATTATTACAACCTTTTGTGACCAACTCATACTTTCATTCGAAATTTAGTTATATGACTACATACTGTCCATACCCGACACGGCAAGTAGAAATTTCCTTGAGCATCTCAGGGTGTACTGATCTGTATTCGGTGCAGGTCGAGTTTATCGTCGAGTCTCGATGGGGGCTCGGCATGTTTCTTTATCTAGCTTGCAGTCACTTGCCCTTTGCGTTCGTGTCACTGAATATGTTCGGTGAGTGTTTGGTACACATCCCCATTTTTCCTCCCTCATGTGATGATGACCTTCAGTGGTTTTTCAGCCTGATGCCCCACTCCCCGTATGTGCAAATTGGAGTGTTGCAGATGTTTGAAATTAACTCATCCTAATCAAAGCTTTGCCGCTCTTATGGCATCGCCAATATCTGTGAGTCTTGTCAAGCTTTCTTCAGACACGTACTGACTCTAGGCCATAACTCGTGAGATATATGGTTTCTATTGATGTTCTTCGTCGAGTGTGGGTCCAGCAATTGGATTACCCAGCAATGATTTTGCGCTGATATTATTGCACTGGTTCAGCCATTTTCATACTCAGAGCATATGCAGTATGGGAACGGGGGAGGTGGCACGCCATATTCGTAATCGTCAGCATCATTGTGAGCCAAATACATGGGGGCTATGACCAACTCTTGATAACAATTTCCAACCCAGGCCTATTTAGTACCAACTATCATTTGCCTTTGGGAATTTGACTCGTCAGTCTCTGGTGTGTAGTTGGACTTTGTGTCTGCTTAGCTCCTGACCTCTTAAACACAGGGGAATGCTGGATTCCTGGCATTTTCGGATATCTAAACACGAAGGCAAGCTCAAAAGTATACGTACTTTACTGCTTGCTTGCTATTATTGAGCTACGTTCGTATTGGGAGCTGCTGCTAACACAAGCTTGAACTTACTGCATGCACGCAATTCCAGAAATATTGTTTCTTCTGCTTTATCGCGCCGTCAAGAGTCATGGTGGTCGGGAGATCGACAACCATCTCATACGTGGTCTCATGCAACATAATCTGCTGTATTTTAGCTGCAGCTTTGGTTGGTTCTCACATGCTACCGAACACCTCTTGCATATTTACTCGCTAAATGTTACAGCTTTTACTCTCGGTGTCGTTCTCACAACAATCTTTAGTCCGGTAAGTTAAATGGGTACATGCGAAGCCTCCCCATTGACACAATACGTAGTTTCCATTTGCACATGTGGTGGCAAAGTTCGTCTACTCTTGATTTGGAGGCAATAGTGACTTATTCGGCAACAGCTATCAAATCGTTGTGCAAGCCGTCTTAGTCACGCAAATGCACAGGGACTTCTGGAGGTCGAACCGTGCTTCTCGTGACACTTACACAGATGTTTCTTTCACGACGTGGATGGCAACAGTCCCAGATATCATATGACGGTGCACTTCCTCTACTAAATCATCATTATCATGCAGCTGACACTCGTTGATCAAGAGACAATGCTATTTGGAACATGCCAACCCTTAAATTACGTGACTATTGCGCAGTCTCTCATACAGTCAAGGCTAAGAAATCGATGACGGAACTTCGTTGGAAATCAACTTTAACCCATCGATCACAGCATATTTATCCTCTTCTTTTGTTCTCTCCCTGACTATTTATATATTTATCCCGTTCATCATCACTCTAGGCTATGTCGACAGTGCATAAAGTTTATACATCTCCGAAGGTGTTGATGAAGCGGCAAGTACGGGCAATGAATTTAAATAGCGGCTTGATGCATTTCTTGTCGTTCAGGAGGTGTTTCAGCTGCAGCCCGGGCTCTGGTTCCTAGTTCCCCCACATGGCGTTTCACTGTCTTGTGTATGCTGGGCATGCTAGCAGATAGAGTATGATGCGAAGTGGATTTAATTAAAGGCATTGAACAGATGTATATCCATTAGCTTGTACTTCCACGAGTGGCCGTATGAATAGCATGGTGCATAGTACTGAGAGAGATGAAAAGAATGTCTATGACGTATACGGCACAGAACTCATCCAGTCCTCTCTGGTTACTAGGTATATAACTATGCAGTACATGTAGGGAAGTCTCCACCCGAGACCACCCATCCTTTCTGTTAAAGTTTCTTTTACCTCGAATCAAAGGAACAGTCACATTGATTTAATTGCGATGCGGTAGATGAACAAACAACCCCCGGAGCGTTATCATAAGATCATTATATCAGGAAGTTAGCGCAAACGGTCGCGGGCCACTCGCGAATGGTAGTAAGCTTACCACAAAAGACACATGTTTCCCGCTCGAGTTCGGTGCGGCTGTCGCGTTTCTGGGACCCGTTGAACACACATGTTCGTTTAACGACGATGTTACTGAAAACTGGAGTGATGTTTCAAGATTTGAAGTTGGAATCGTGAAACATCACTCAAAAAGATCCGACCTGCCTGGCTCGAACAGGCGACCTCAAGATGAATTTATCCAGTTACAGTCTCGCGCTCTTCCAACTGAGCTAAGGTCGGTTACGTTTGAGATAGGCATCCGCCAATCTAAGAGTTTCAGGTGCAAACAGCATATTGACAAGAGTGAAGATTAGCCAAAATACAAGAGGTTTATATGAGTATCAGAATCCGCTTGAAAGTAAATATGAATATGCAGTCGTCGCTTGTCGTTAAGGGGTCATGCATAGTAGAAAGTAAAGTAGAGAACGAGAGTGAAAATGATAAAAACGATGATAAGTTTCAAGAATTCAGATGCATAAGGTAGAGGTGGCGGATCCTGACTTTCACATAATTGTGCACCAACGAGACTTCTTTTCCTTATCTTCCTCGACAGCGGAAGGGATGGCGGTGGTTGGAGTGTTTTCGACTGAGGACTTATGAACGAATTCTCCAGCTGCAACGTCGAGCGATGCGCGACCCTCTTCAGGAACCTTGGGTGAAGAGGAGAACCATCCACCAGGGAAGAAACGAGAAGAGGTCGTGGACTCCAGTCTGTTGCGGTTGGCTCCGTTGTTGGTGGGAATATCGATGCGGAGGGTGCTGGATTCAGTGACCTCAGCGGCGTTGAGCTCGTCAACGGCAGACAAGCTTGGCCTGAATGCACAGAGTCAGGAACAAGGAAGGAAGTGAGGGAAACGTGGACTGACTTCCTGGCGATTTTCTGTGGCTCTTCGAGAATAGGGAATGTTTGAGGGGTCTCTCGGGTGATTAGAGCTCCACTGGCCTCAACGTTGTCGTGTGTCTCAGAAAGCTCTGAAACAGTCACGTCACCCTCTAGGTATAAGGGAGTCTCTGCCATGGTAGGCTCATCTACAGATGCGAGCGTCTCGGTGATGAGGACAGGCGGGATGGGCTCCTCGTCAGCTGCAAGTGCAAGAATGCTAGAGAGTGGACCAGGCAGATGTTCCAGTTTGTCAAGCTCTTCCACTTCTTCAACAGTATCATTCGGCCCCTGCTTGGTGACAGAATACGAAGGAGTCCATGGCGACTTTGGTCTTTCTCCAACAGGGTCATCGACAGGTGTCAGAAGCCCTGAATCCGATTTAACCTCAGGAGCATCCTCCACAACAGCCTACGGAATTTTCAGCAAATGTAAAGCTCGATACCAACACAATCTTACAGGTGGTTGGGTCTCAATGATAAATGAACCATGTTCAACAAACTCGCCGTCCTTAACAGCCACTTGATCGTCAGGTGCAGATGCTGGTTCAAGTCCGGTTACTGAGTAGGACGGCGTCCAGGAAGAACTACTGCCCTCTCCGTCAGGGTCGGTAGCACACAATTGCTGTTAAAAATACTTAGCGTGGCTAATCTTGGCATAAAAAAGTAGTAACCTACCGTACTCTCGTCGTCAACGATGAACGATCCCTGTTCAATTTCCTCAGGCACTTCCTCCACAGTAGGTGGCTCGGGTGGAGTCGGTACAGAAGGTTCTGCTTGAGCGATGACACCTTGCTCCGAAGCAACATCATGGAGAGCCTCTGCTTCGGCCGCTGAATCAGGAATATCTGACTCGTCTAGCGTTGCCGAAAGCGTAGCATGTATGTCTGCAACGACTGTGGTAGAACTGGTTACCTCCCCAGAAATGAGTGTTTCCGTAAAAGGGACAGGTTGCTCTTCAAATCCTTCCACTGCAACAAACTGGGCAGCACTTGGGGGAAGCTGCTCCAAGTCATCAAGTCCCTCATTGGTCTGAGCAACGTTGCCTTGTACGGTCACCGAGTAAGAAGGCGTCCAAGGTGATTTAAGGTGAGCCTCTTCCACTTCGCCGGACGTAACCTATCCCCGAGTTAAGTCAAAGGCAGCAAGGGAACAGGGGTAAAATCATACCTGTTCTTCTGTCAATTGTAAAACCTCAACATGGGATTGTCCGAACACTTCCACATCGGCTGTAATCTCTGGAACAACCGCAGCTACTTCATCGATAATGATCTCGGGTGTTTGTGACTGGGCAGGAGCAGCGTCGTCATTATCGCCATCATAGACGTTCACATGCTCCTCGACGGGAACGCCTGGTCCTTGAGTGATGACGCTGTAAGAAGGGGTCCATGGTGACTTGGGACGTTCAATGTCGGTAACAACGTTGAGAGCTGGGGATGTCGCAATCTAAAACATGTCTGAGAAAACGTGGATAGTGACAACGGATCGTACACACCTCCTGCTGTTCAGGAACCCCTTCGACTACGGTGGTTTCGGGTTGCTCGACTGCTTTGGTCTCTTCAATCTCGCTAGAAGTCTCTAAATGTGCAATTGGAGGCTCCAAGTCCTTGTCGACTTCAGAGTGCTCCCCATTGACAGGAAATTGAGAGGTGACCACATGCAACTGCTCTAAAATATCAGGCTCCTCTGCGGGTACGGGCGTGAACTCCTCAACAATAGGAGCCGTAGGGAAAGACTCCTCTACGAAGGATTGCTCAGGCAAAGACACAGGTGTGTCTGCATGTTGCGGATCCTCAATTTCGTCCTTAGTCTCTTCACTGGTAAACAAGGCGTCTTCAGTGTGCTCCAAGGCAGCGTGAACCTCTTCGAGAACAACTTCAACGACCGACACTTCACTTGCAGCAGGAGCGGGTTCTTCAACAGTCACGGGTAGCTCAGTTACGGAAGCGTCAGACTCGACAGTTGACTCCTCGGCGAAGATTGTAGTTTCCTCAGGAGAGTCAAATATTGAGTGCGCGGGAGTGGTGGGGGCCGCTTCGAAAACTGGGATGGCCTCCTCCGCTTTCGAGGTGATTTCTTCGGGAGCAGCAGTGACTTCTTCTGCTGTTGGCGGTACCTCCACAGTAGAGGCGGTGGTAGACTCGTCTTCAGGCGCGGAAGGTTCTTCGGTATTTGGACCGTCATCAAGTGCAGGCTCGTCGGCAGCCGAAGGCACTTCTACAATGGGGGGTGTCTCGTTCATAGCGGGAGGGATTTGATCGAGAGACACAGGTGCCTCTTCGGTTACGGGAGTTTCCTCGATGGTGAGTGGTTGATCGTCGGGCACCGGAGCATCCTCCACTGCAACTAACTCATGGTCTCCCGTTGGTGCTGCGGTTTCCTCATGCACAACTGGTTCGCGCACTTCAACGTTTGAAGGCACGAGAGGCCCCTCGACCACAAGGATATCCTCTTCGACCGATGCGACGACTGCCACTTCGGAGATCGTTACGCCTGACACAACGACAGTGACGGGCTCTTCTTTCGGCACGGAAGGTTCTTCTGTGGTTGAAGTTGCCTTTAGAGCAGGCCCGTCAGTATCCGAGTGCACTCCTGCGAGGAGAGGTGTCTCGTCCATAGTGGGAGGAATTCGATCATCAACAGAAACAGGTTTTACTGCATCTGCAAGAATTACCTCGATTGCTACAGGCTGGTCTTCGCGCCCCGGAGTGTCCTCGACCGCACCAGATGTATGCTCTTCTACCAATGTGGAGAGCTCTTCGGTCCTTGCTGATTCAGACACATCCACAGCGGGAACATCTTCAACTGGCACCTCAACAGGGGGGGCGGATGTTTCTTCAACGGTTGAAGCATCTCCCGCGAGGGAGATCTCTTCAATTGCTGGGGCGGCTGTTTCAGCGAATGCCTCTTCAGGTACAACAAGAGGCTCCTCAATGGATATGGCAGGCTCTTCAGGGGAGGGGGCCACAACGGAGGGAAGAGGCGCTCCGACACCGGCTGCATAGACAGAAGGCATGGCTTCTTCCAACACCGAACCATCATCAACGGGAACTGCGAGCTCTTCGATCGTAGGCTCGACTTCGCCAACAACAGCCTCTTCAACTGGAGGGGATGATTCGATTGGAGCAGCTGATTCAATAGGAGTGATTTCCTCGACTAGAGTGATCTCTTCGACTGATGCACGTTCTTCGACTGCCACAGCCTCGACTGAGGGAACCTCCTCAACTGGTGCGAGCTCTCCTGTAGCAACCCCGACTGGGACGACTTCATCAGCGGGTATAGTTACTTCGACCGTTGTGGTTTCCTCAACCAGTACAGTCTCTTCGACCGCTGCGGGTTCTTCCACCGCCGTGGTTTCCTCAACCAGTACAGTCTCTTCAACAGCTGCGGGTTCTTCGACCGGGGATTCCTCGACCGTTATAACCTCTTCAACCGCTACAACTTCCTCCGCTGCAGCTTCCTCGAGTGATGCAGACTCTCCTGCAGGAATAACAACATCGATTGGAATGATCTCCACAGTCTCTTCAACAGAGGACTCTTCTACCTGCACCTCGGACCCCACACCGTTGGCGTCCAAAACTGGCTCCTCGAATACATGAGTCTCTTCAGCTAGAGGCGTCTGCGGCTCGTCATCATACGCGAAGTCCACCTCAGGATCCTCAACGAATGACACGTTGGAGCTGGGTGGCTCGACATCGATCTGAACAGTCTCCACCACAATAGATTCGACTGCAAGTTCCGTGAGCTCCGCATCAACTGCTGCAGGCACTTCCGACTCGACAGTGGCAGGTTCGGATCCTGCCGCTACAGAATCCGTCTCGGTGGCAATAATGGGCTCGGTGTCGGGGGCTGTGATTGGATCCGAGTCACCTGTAACGGAGTCATGTGCATCAACAGACTCTGCTTCGACAGCAACGATAGATTCGACGAGGGCCTCGGGCGCCGAGGTTGGTGTGATGGCAGCTTCCTTTGATTCAGTTGACAGGACATCTGACCCTGTCGCAGCCTCAGCTGGAACCGAAATAACCTCGGGAACAAACACTCCCACTTCTGGTTCGGTGGGAGCGGCTGGCTCGTCCTCAGCATCAATAACACCCTGCAACTCCCCATTAGCCTCCTTTTCTGCTGTGATACATGCCTCTACAACAGATTCCTCCGCCTCTGCACCCGACATCTCGGCTGGTGCAGCGGTAGCTACTGCTTCCGTCACCGGCACAGTTTCTTTAGTCGGATCGGATTCGGCAACTTCTGTGCCGGACTCTACAGTATCTTTAATCGGTTCCAGCTCGGTAGCTTCGGGGGTGGGCTCCAATATTGTCGCTAGTTCCACGTCAGGCTCATAGGCCAGACTCTCCTCTACGACGACCTCGCATAATGTGCGTTTAATTGGTGCAGCTTCAAGCGTCATTGGCGTGATCCCTGGCTCGGCTGTGGAAGATTGTGTTTCAACCAGCCCAGATTCTGCTTCAACTAGTGTAGATTCTTGTTCGTCCGATATGTTTTCACCTTCAGGAGCAGTCTCTGCTACAGAATCGATGAACGCTGGTACGGCCTCAGTGACCGCAGGTTCATCTCCGACAGACGAAGCCTCCACTTCAATTGGGCTTGCTTCTGCTTCAATCGGGTCACATGCAACTTCCACGACAGCGGGTTCAGGTTCTGCGGCCATGGGAGATATTTCCTGCAATGACGTTAAGACGAGGGGAGAAATATCGCATTAAAAGCGCGACTCACCTCTGCTTCAATAGCAGGGGGAACAACAACCTCTTCCAGTATATCAGCAGTTGGGCTCATTTCGGTACTCAGATGGGAGATGGGCGTCTCGTCCTGACAGTGAGAGGGCTCTGCAGCAGTAGTGCTCCCGATGCCGTTTATGGAAGTCGTAACAAAGTCTGATAGGGACGTGTCAGGGCCGGTGCTAGCAGCGATAGGAGGCTCTCCATCATCTAAGGAGACTTTAGAAGGTTCCACAACAATTGTGGCAACATCGAGATAGGGTATTTCTGTGCCTGGGCTGTCAGTGATTGGTAAATAGTCCTGTAGCTGATTGTTAGAGAATGGACGCGTCAAAAGCATGTCTGCGCATTTGCACACCTTGGGTATTTCTGAAATGACCGTACTGGAAAAATCAATCGCGTCCTCCTGGACGGGCTCTGCGAGACTTGCAGGCTTGTTACATGGGGCGATTGTGAGATTTGTAAGCTGCTCGGACTCTTCTACGAAAAGAGACTTGTGGTGGCCATTGGCGAGAAGCTCAGAGTCATGGATAAGGGTGGTGTTCTCCTTATCAGAGTCACTGGTGTACAAGGCAGGTGCCTCTGGCCCCATATCATCGACCGACTTGCCCTGGATACAACTCAGTCACACAATAGCTATAATGCGGCAAAGAGTGGCACACACCACAATCAGAACCTCGACAGACGTCTCCGCCGCGAGAGTGTCGTCAGAGGAGGCAGTTACCAAGGTATCGTCGGTCTTGTCACCGACTCCGGAAATGTCTTCAGCATCTAGTGCAGACTCTTGCACACCATTTGAAATAGCCTCGACGACCTCCCCGTCAGTCACTAACTTGCTAGGTGTCTCGAAAGAAATGGCACCGTCGTGCACCTGGTGGCCATTAGATATCGGGTCGTCAGCGACGACAGCGTTGTCGGCCACAATAGACATGTTCTCGAATAATGATAGTAGGGAATGTGCTATGGGCCTAGTGAGAGTGAGAGAGAGATTGCAAAGTTCGTTCTTGTGAGCGGACCCGACCAGTCGCAGCTGCAAAAAAATGCAAGCGACGTGCGCAAAGAAACTCAACAGAAATCCGCTTGAAAGTCTACGCGACTGGTCACGTGCTACCATTCGCGAGTCACCCTGCACGCAGCACAATATTCAATCTGGATTCAGTGATTTCACAACGACCCTTTCACACCAGGCGATAGGGTTCATATTTACAAATGAAAGATGCTCTTCTATAATGCACAAAGGAGCACAAAGTAGGCAACATTGCCAACAAAAACAAGTAACTAAAATATGAATAATATGGAACGGAGCAAAGACAGGTGATATGTATCAAATTAAACAGTCCGCTGCGCGTCATGATCGTGTCCGTATCATCAACATGCTTAGAAAAGAGCAGCACCAATGAGACCCATCACACCGGCAACACCCATTGCAGAAGAGACAGAAAGGCTACTGGCAGCGCCGGTCTTCTGAGTCGTACCAGAGGATGCAGTAGTAGTGGCAGAAGTTTTAACACCAGAAGAGGTGGTACCAGACGCAGACACAGAAGATCTAAGCAAGCAGATGACTCAGTAGCCACTAAGGCGCACGCAATAATTGCAACTTACCCAGCGGTCGGGGTAGAGGTGCCACTGGCAACAGCGGTACCACTCGACGCGCCACCTTCATTTACTGCTGTGTTAAGGCAGGTGGTGTCACTGCCGGCCGCGATAGTAACGATGTCAGAGTAGGCTGTAGCACCGGTACTGTCCTTGAGAGCGATGTTGCTGGATCCCAGTCAGCTGCGCGTCTCCAAGAATTCCACGGAGAGCGACTTACAAGATAGTGTTAGCTTGAAGATCGACGTTCCAAGTATAGGACGTGCCCGTTTGTGTAGGGAAGGACTTGATCTGTTCGAAAATATCTCAGGATGGCCGATCAACTTAGTGTAAAAATAATCACTTACAGGTGAGGCCATCGATTGCCCGCCTATTAAGGCTCAACAAAACAACACTTAATCAATTGCACAAGACGACATACCAGGCACAAGGGTCAAGTAGTAGGGAGACTGTCCGCCAGACCAACTTAACAAAATAGGCTCTAGAGGGCACAAGCAGTGTTAGAGCATGATACCAATTGATAGGAGAGTACATACGGCACTCAACAACATCGGCCCTGCATCACGCGATGAGCACTCTCCCGCACGAGGAGATCTAAGAGAAAACACGTACGGTGTGTTGATGGTAAGACCAAAGACAGCTGGAGCAGCGGAAACGAGGGCCACGAAAATGGTTGTGAACTTCATCGTCGGTATAAGTTTGTTGAACGAGTGCGGCGCGAATAGTGGGTCGGGTATTTTGTGTCTAGAACTTCGAGAAAATAAAAGTACGAGAGAGAAATGGAATATCTCCGTTACGACGGCACTCTTAAGGCTTGGCGGAGTTTGAAACCTGTTGCCCTGCCGACACCACGGCAGAGTCATTTTTAATGTCCGCGAGCTATCGTCTGTTCCCATTTGGATTTGAACTGATGCTCTTGTCAGCCGCAAACTGGCAGCTGACACTACATTTGCATGCAACGCAACTTGCTTAGGCTAAATATTGTTCTACAAGGCATTTATGTGAGACTTTGTAGAGCCAACTGCAACGATCGTCACGCTCCAACTCCCACATTAGGAGGAGAATCTCTGTTGGTAGGATACTGCCTATTTTCTCTGCAACTCCGCCGGTATTTCCCATATTGTCGATCGATCATTCCCTTTCCCGTTTAGTGTGTCTGCCACTCAGGTTATCGAGCCAAACTCAAAAGTCTGTCTGCTTGAACGTTGAAAACTCTGCTGGCTACACGTGTTCTGGCCTTTCCAGTTACAATAATTTGGCACCTTATTTGTTAGATGCTTGTCAAGTCGTCTTTGCGTCCGTCATTCAGTTCTCACTGAGCCCCCTTTTTCCGTTATGCGTGCCTCGGTGGGCCACTCCTCCATGATGTCTTGAGCTTTCTGTTATGGGGTGTTCTAGAGTTTCGCGTTGACTTCTCTGTTGACAATTGTCTGGTGCCCATGTCTTTCTGCTGGAATCGAAAGTAAATAATTTTTTGTCCTGCCTCTGCATTGACATAAAACAAGAGCGCACGCAAACTCAGACACAGCATCAAAACGATCATATGGTTCGGTCTGCCACTTTCAATTCTTCCAGCCTCACTGATCATCGATGGACACTCCTTCGGTCATCGGCTCTCCTAATGCAACTTGAAAGTTGAGGGCGGGGAGGTTGCATGAGTTCATCATTTTCCGGACTGTCGCTTGCGTGTATTCAAGTTCTTCTGGCTTCTGGCCTCATATGTTATATAAACATATTTTGTTCGGTGGTGCACCGGTGAATTCTGACAGTTTTGGTCAGTCTGTCGAAAATCTTGGCTGGCACATATGCACCTCAGGGATACATCTTATGTTTCTGAGATGTCCCTCGCACGGTGTGAAGGCGAATTCCTTTTCATGGACAGACTATCACATAAAAAAAGGTTTTAGCACCTAGTTAAGATGAACCTCTGAAGATCTACACTGCAAAAATGTTGTCACTGGCAGCAGGTTGCTGCAAGAGAAACAGATTTTGATTCTATTGTGATAACCACTTGGCCAAGACCAGTTAAGATGAGCCTCTTGAGGAAATCATCCACGAGCGAAGATGGTCACCGAAGGCGTGTTCTGACAGATAAAAATCTTGCTATCAGCAGGTTCCAAACCTGCACAGTCCAAGAGAAACAGAATTCAATTCTGTCCTGATAATCACTTAGGCCAGGATGCTTCTCAAGTTGGGATGAACCTCCAAAGATCTGTCTATGAGTGAATGTCAAGCTGCGATAAGAGGGAGATCTATTTGTTGGCAGGTTTCAGTTCCTCCAGATTTCTAATCTGTTCTAGTTGACTACGACTACTTAAGATAGACCTTGAAGGATCCATCTATGGGTGAATGTCCAAGGCACGGTAAAAGGAAAAAGATTGTTGAGCAGGTTTCGAACCTGCAACTGATTCTGTCCTATCACACTTACCACTTGACCAGTAAGACTGTATGAACCGAAGAACAGCACGCATTGACAGTCGAATCACATTTACCAACATAAAATGACTTAAAAGACTGGTCTGCGTTTAATTCAATAGACACATGACATGCATAAGCGAGCGGGGCTGGCGCCGTTACGATTAGATAAGTGAGACCATATGAAGCATAATTACACTTCAAGCTTCGTATCACAAACAGTTCTTTTTGGGGCAAAGACAATCTTGTTATGTAACATCAAAAGAGCATGCAAGCGACAACATGCTCGACAACCACCTTGGAGCCCGCATGCATGCGTGTATGCCAGTAAAATGTTCCTCATAATCCAATCCAACTACTTCGTCCTCCAGGATTGTGTAGCGAAGTCTGCCCAATTTTGATGACGCTCGCAGTAGACCTCGATGATTCTTCTCCACTCTTGCGCAACTCAGAGCGCTCTAAAGATGGAAATGCATCGATAGCGTCGATCACAGGACTCGGGACTGCAACATGAGTTGAAGTACATGCGAAGAAGGACCCGTCTCCTGACGTATCCTCAGAGTGTTCAGGTGACGATGGAATATTGAACACGGGCAAGAACGACTCGGCGTACCACTCATACCATACCTGCCGCTCATTCGTAAGTCGCCAGATTGATACGTGCAGTTCTGAGTTGCTAGGTAGGTACAGAGGTTCCTGGGCGAATGAATGTCAACCAGAACCACCAGGGAATGTCAATGAAAACACTTACCTTGAATGGGAAGAAGAGCGGGAACCAGCTCAGCATATCCTTCGACACCCGATCTTTACTATACGGATGAATGCTAAGACCAACATGCCCATAGAGGACGGCTTCGAAATAACCGGCAAGCCCGTGCATAACCCCAGCATGAGGAATATGGAATGACAGCTTGGCGGAGCGGACATTGTGACTATTTGTCAGGGGTAAGCCTAGACACTCGACGTAATTAGCGTCCGTCTAACCCGAAGGTCCGCAATTCAGGTTTACCTCGTTCATCAACAGTCGCATCTTTTCGCGGATGCTCAAATTCCCAGCATTGTTGAATCTTACGCCCACAGCGGCCTGATACTCCTCCGCCATCCCCACTTAGGATGTTGACGTTTTGGAACATCACCACATATGGTGTTTCCATGCCTTTGATTTCCCTACTGATTCGCGCGTTATTGTACAACTTCGATGAAGATAGCGGAGCAAGATGTGCGCTGTACGATGATGGGATGGAGATACCATCAGCTGGAGAACGGTTAACGAAATGGGGCGATGAGCATAAACAATCCACACATTTCAAAAACCTCATTGCGCCGTCGAGACACTCCGGACTTAGCTCGTTATCGCCGAACGAACCGAGTAATTCAGTGATGAGGATGTCCACTTGCTCAGGAAGCTCCACATGCCGCATGTCGCCAAAAAACAACTGAACAGAGTCACCCCATTCATTCTGTTTCCGGCCCTGAAGCCTATTTACAGTCAGACGTCAATGTAAAGATAATGAAAGCCAAACAGACGTCACAAAGGCATTTGGGTTCTTCTCAACTGCGTACACGAAGGCACTTCTTCCCGATCTTTTGATGGCCGTCAAACTTCGTTCGACAAGGGGGCCACGGCCTGCCCCAGCAACGCAAATCACACTGCGAAGAAGGGTTAAGCCTTGTAATGCATGCCAAATTTGATTCGCACATGTGATCACTATCAGGCCAGTCCATCAACGCGTGATACACGGCCTACATATTTCACGTGTTACTGTACAACTTCGGTTCATAACAGATGAAACGCACTTCTTCATAATTGCGATATTTCACAGGGTCCTGTTCAAATGTTTGATACGTAATACTCTGGAGGTTGTCCATCAGCGGCTAGGCAGACATCAGTACAATAGGATGCGGAAATGAGGTGTATGTATCAACTTGTAGGGGGTTCTGAAGGTAATCTTGATAACCCTGAGCGAAGTGCTCAACTGTCCCTGCCCTCATCGCTGCCTGAACAGCCGAGCTTGTCTTCTCGACATGTCGCACATATTGTGCATATGCTGATTCGCCACCTTTGCTATGTAACCCCGAACTAACCCCTGACATGATGATGATAGGGCGATGCTAACCGAATCTTGTTTCATCATCTGCCCAATAGCAGAAATACAGCGTCAACTCACCGCCATGCAATTGCGTAGAAAGGATTGTGTACCCTTGGGAAGGACAGGGTAGCCCTTCACATTCGCGATAAACGTGGACGCGGGGAGGAATATATGGTGAACAGGTTCAGCCATCCATCTGTTGAGGATGCCGGCATTAGAAGGTAATGGCAGGGTGAGATCGAGTGCTGGAATTCAGCTCGTCAAGTACTGTCTCCAAGACGTAAAGCATATGCATACTGAGCGTCAAGCGTGTATTATAGTCACAGAGTGTGCGAATTATGTCCCACATTTCCCAAGTTGCATTTATCTCTCCTTCGGGAGCCCGTGCGGCCTTCAAGAATTTTGACGTGGAAGCTCGCGGTATCACAACTTTCGGCGTTGAGGGTGCAGATGGAGTCGACGATATGCCCATGGTCAAAGGAGGAATAGGTGGCGATTCTTTCGGTTGAAAGACGGCAGGATCGTAGATAGGAAGACGTATTGAGAAGTTCATGTAAGTTGTATTTTTGAGACATTCATTTATGGCGCGCGCATATGATGCAACTAGTGATCGATGCCTAGGCGGAGGTAAAATGACCGTCTGAACATTGAGGTATGACGCGTAGGCCACTTCCTGCCGTAATGCCTAAAAATCAGATTCGGGTTAGTGAAGAACAATAAGGTCCGCGAAGATAGCTCCACAACGCTAGTAAACATGAGTTTTTTCACAGAATGGACTCACGATCTCCGAGTCATGCCTAACCCAGTCATCCGTTGAGTCAAGCTGAAGCCAGTCTGACGCCATCACAAGTACAGGCTCCGCCTCATCTATGGCATTGCCACTCAGGATGCATGATTTAGGACATGATTCGTTGATCTCACTTACCAAGTCTCGAGATGGTCACCTCCTCGTGCACAAAAGACGGTGCTTTCCTCCATGCCTCCGCCTGCTGTTCCGCAGTGGCATTTTCATCAGTGTCATTTGCACTCGCTGATGGCACGATGCACATATTTCTCCATCGCTCTCTCCATTTTGGGGTAGTCAAAGGAAGACAGACAAAGTCATAACCCTTGGCGTGACTTTCCCTGATTAATTTCAGAACTGGAGTCTTATCAGTTCCATCTGTGCGTGGAGATGCCTGTGAAATGTCATCAAAAGAGAAACAAGAAGCTAAGCTTGCAGCATCTGCCATGATCTTGGGGGACGAGAAGTAACAGTGAGTATCCTGAATAGGTAATGTTAAACAACGCGTGTTTATTATAAAGCGCGTCATGTCGCGTTTTTGTTCTGACCTTGTTTTCGTTGGACGCTGAAATTTAAAGTCTCCAAACCCTTGCAAGCCTTGCGGACCCCTTCATTGTTCTTCACTCTTCTACTCATTTCGCGACTTTCCGAATCTCTGCGCCGCAAACGTGTTCATCTAGAAGGCTTATGTTTTGCTTCTCAGACAAGTCATGATTGATGTCGGGTGAATTAACTGCTATCCAAAACACTCATGCCAACCCGTGCCCACACCCGTGGGATCTCCATGGACATATTTGCATCACACAGGTCTTCCGCTGTGCCAATAGATAATCGCCCAGAATCACCCCAAAACTGATTCTCCCCGCGGCTCATGGGCACAAAGACGCCACAAACGCATAGCTTCAATACCCTAGTCACCTTCGAACACGTCGTCGTAATCAACGAGCTCCCTCGGAAACTTTGTACCAGTTCAAAACGTTACACGTTCCCATCTATTCTCACTCCACGAACGTGAACAGTTTCGATCGGATAAATTCGAAAGGAATTAACGGAGTTGGTCCAGGTTGGCGCTGGGCTGTGGCGAGCCTGGGCGCACACCCTTCACTCCGGCTGCGGACATCCGAGTCCCAGGTATTTTGGACTTCCAATCCCGTTATCATAACATATGAGGCATACATGTCTTAAAGAAGTAACTGTTGCCTCCGAGGACGGTAACTTTTTACGGATAGCGTCCCTCGGGTGACGGCTGATTTGATCGACTATGATCATGATCAGTGTTTAATCGTTGCGACGATCATCCGATCGGGTGATTCGTTTTCTCAGAGTGAAACATAGCCAGGAGCTATGTACGTAGTATGGACTTGTATGGATCCACATTGGTGGCGGGTAGAGTATTAATTACTATTAGCCATCCGTTCGAGGTCTCTTGACTCCATTGGGCGAGTTAGCTTCGGAATTATGTGCAGCGTCACTATCCGTTGTCATTTCATACCCTGCTATTACCCCTTCTAACACTGTTCTGCCAACGACTTGTCTCAGTTCCTCATCAGGATCCCGGCCATCTGCTTCAGAGCGTTGCATGATATCATGAACAGACTGCATGAGGGATGACGTGAGGGATTCTGTTGCGATATTTTGCTGATGTTGAGAAGGTCGCGAGGGCGACACCGCCCCAGGCATCACACATGAGGAAGGACTTAGGCGTGACTGCAGGTATGCAGCAATTTCGGGGAAGTCCTCTCGTAAATGTTCAATAGGCTGATGTGTATTTTATATCAGCGAAAAGGTGATACATGATTTTGAGGTTACGCACGGAGACACCATCATTATTCTGATGGTCTAAAGTGGACCCGTGGTCCAATAGCCATTGTGCCGTCTCGGTATTTTCAACAGCATATAGCGGTGTATCTCCGTCTTCATCGGTGACATTGACGTCTCCTCCTGTGCTTGGAAGGGAAGTTTTTTATTTATTTTGTGGCCAAGGAACTTATCACTGACCTTGAGAGAATAGGTATGCGAGGGTCTCAAGCTGGCCGTACGATGCCGCAGCGTGCATGGGAGTGTATGTGAATTCATCAGGAGCATTGGGCGACGTGGCTGGAAGGGACCGGATCAGAGCTCATCATGTGAACTATGAAATGATACCTGCATTGCTGTTCAACAAGTTCCTGAAGGAACGAGATAAGCTCAGCGCCTACCGTAAGCGAAGACAAGTTACGTACTCGAACCCTGACTAAATCGCCATCTCCCGCAGCTACCCAAATGTTCCTTTCTGGTTGAACTCGTGCTGGGACGGGCATCGATGAGATGGGGCTCAATCAGCGACTGGAGAGGACTGGTTTGGTAAAAGGACGTCGACGAAGAAGACGTCCCGAAATGGGAATTCAGGCATAAATGCGGGACCAACTTTTTGCCACAATCGGCACACCCAGTGCACAACCCTTCATTTCCGGACACTGAAGATGGAGCCCACCTACGCCGAGGAGCCCGCAGGCTACGGAAAATTTTGAATGCTTCTAACGGTAGGAAATTTGTAGAATTTACTTGGTTTGAAATCTCGGATCTATGCTGATCGGAACTTCCCCTGGGTGAGCTCGGCACCGTCATGAGGATGAAATATGTTGTTAGAAAACAGAGCATGCGGTGGTACTGCCTCTTAAATTTACGAGGTGAATTTTGTGCCTTCTGAGTTATGGAACGCGAAGTTTTCAGGCGAATTAAACGGAGTCTGAGTTCTGATATAAAATCAGCGGAGATATTTAGTTTATTTAAACAAGTTGCACTAAAGTCGAACCTGAAAGTCAATTTTGAGACTATACGGACCCTCCTTCCGTCCTAGACGAATGTGCCCGCTCCTACCTGTGCTCGATCGATTGTTGTAACTCTCAAGGCCCGTCGATCCCGATTTCAACCTCCGTTGTTTGACGACCCACTGATTGTAACATACTGTAAACTATTATTGGCAGTCTCTTTACGGGACTTCGTTTTTCAAGCTTCTAGCTAGCCATGAGCTTCCTCGTGCCAACGCAACGAGGCCTTGAACATGTAACCCAGCCCATGGGCGACTTCTCTTCCATACATAACCAGCCAAACAGATCCCATCTACCCCTTTCCTCCTTGGAAGGGTATCCTCATCAGGGCATGTCCGCCCTCTCAACTTCAACACCCTTTCCACCTTTTACCGACAATTCCATGTCTCAATCTTTGCCAAAGGTTGGCGAGACCAGATGCTGTGAGTCTACCAAAGTCTATTATTCCCTAAAGGGTCTCCAGTCCGATTGTTTCGGAATCTCTACAACCCGATCACAATCCTGTAATTTTTTCTTGATCGCCAATGATTTCACTAACCACGATTTGTACTTTGTGGCGCCTTTAGACTGGTCCTTATTATCGTCCGAATTGGATTTCGTTTATCTGGATCCTGTTCTTGCCAACCATCTCGAAACCCAGGCCGACTTGCTCATTGGCAAGTCACTCCTATCCTTTGTTCACCCCGAAGAGCAGGCTACTGCGCGAGCTGATCTCGCAGAAGCTCTTGAACAAAGGACGATGCACGGTAGTGTTACCAGGTAAGCGATTCCAATTGAAAACAGATTTGTCTTGATCCCATTTTTTCCAGGGTCAGGTATTGCCGTCTCTCTCGCGTCCGCCGCATCCTCGGTCATCAAGGGCCTACTCAACCGTGGCCTGATGGTGACAAGGTTTCCGTGGATGCCTACTACATGGTCGTCGACATCGTCATTAACTGGGCTGCAGAGGGCCTCGTGTTATGCTTTATCCATGCAGTCGTCGATCTTGAACCTGGTGACAATGATGAACATCACAGAACTCCATGGACAAATTGGTGTGGCACACCATGCATGCACCCAGAACAGATAACGCTGCTGCAACAGCGACTTCTATATTACTTCCCTCAATCAACCGCTACGACTAGGGTTTTCCAGATCTTGTTCAACTCCAATTACAGTCAGCAGGACTGTCGTCTTCTGCTGAGCTGGCCGTCGGACAGCAGCCAAGAATATCCTGGTATGCCAGGAGCAAAAGACTTTGCAAGGCGAGCGGTGGGCATTCAGACGTCAACTCGGGATAACAGCGCGAAGACGAGTTGCACGAGACGTTGGAGAATCCAAGATACAATGCCTGGAATAGGCGAAGTAGAAAGCGTGTTCATCCCTCATGGTAAGCGCTTCCTTGATGAAAGTCCATGTGCTTCTATTAAGCAAGCGGATATAGGTTCAATAACGTTTGCATGCCACACCATTCAACAGCCTGCTTCGCGGAGCTTGTCCGTCTCTTATTCTCAGTCTCAGCCGTTCACGAGGTCGACAGACCCCTACATGCCTGCACACAGCCAACATCACCCCTATGACCTGTCGGCAAGCCCGTACACACTCCCGCCTGTGTCTACCTCAATGCCACAATCTTACGGGCACTACACGCAGTCTTTGCCGTCCCAATACTCTCACTCGCCCTGGGGGAGTTATCCGGAACCCTCTTCCTCGCTTTCACAGTTTAACAGGTGGCCTGCTCAAAGCCCTGCACATTCGATGGCATCTCTCCCATCGTCTTCATGCACCTTGCGCGAGTCCCCTTACTCGAGACCATCGCCATCTCCAATTTATGGCGAGAACAGGGCGTCTTTAGGTACCTATCAAGCTACACCTAGTCCTGAGGACTACAGTGCCAAGGCCGGCTTCGAAGCCTTCGAGGCCAGTGTACCGCCGGCGCCGCCCTGTGGTACCGACATTGTACCTCCTCCAAGGCACCGAGTGAGCCCCGTAACACATAAGGACACCCTGCCACGTAGCACCAACAATCGCCCTCTCGGTGTTCTCAAATGCAGTAGTTGCAAGGCAACATCTAGCCCTGAATGGAGGAAGGGCCCTAGTGGCAGGAAGGAACTCTGTAACGCGTGGGTGATGCCACAACATGCGACGAGACTACTTACTAATATTTACTTGTCTTCTGCTTCATTGACCAGATGTGGCTTACGCTACGCCCGTTCTCGTGCTAAGAAGGAAGGACACGTGGTGTCGACACAGCGTCGGAAGAAAGACAAGACCGGAGCCGTTACGGCTAATGAGGAGTCTGCGGTGCCGTCTACTCCTTCGATACCTATTGCCGGCGCCACTTCGACAACCCGTCGCGGTGCTCTTGAAGGGAGCACATTTACTTCCCCATCATCTGTTGGTTCTGGATCTGGTAGTGAACCTTACTCTCAACCAAGCCCTGTAGCAGCAGAAGATAACCGACCTTCGCCATCACCTCCACTGCCTGGTCTCAATTTTGTTCACTACCACCCTTCTGAGCCCTCCTCTGGACCGTCGCATCATCAACCACGAGTTGATGGTCGTACATTCCCTTATCACGCGTCCAGCCCTTTCCAACCCTCCCCATCTCCGTTATCTTCGGGTCAACTGACTCTCCGTCCACCACGAGGACAGGATGATGTGCCTGGCTCGTCATCTCGCAGCGGGTCGTATCACCCTTATCCCTCGCCCTCATCAAATTCTACTGCTTTTGAACGGGCAAAAACGCAGGATCGCCACCTGACTTCACTGCCTCCCTCACCAGAGCGTAGCAGATTCCGGTGACCGCGCCCTGTTAAATCGAACGACTTGAAGCTTACACGAGCGTTATGCGACACCTTGGCCCTGTTTCTGTGAAATGCTACGTTTCAGTATTTTTATGTTTCCGGTTCATTTCTTTCGGCCAATGGTGCAAGCACACCTTCCTTGCCAAAATATTATTTATTGATCCAATTCGCCTGGTTGTTCCCTTTCGGACTTACATAGTGCAACCAACACATGGATACACGCCTTGTGTAGTATTACCGTAGTGGACATGCTAATTTGAAATCATAAGATCAGGAGTTTGGTTGCAGTCGGACCATCGATTGTACTCGCGCTTGCCCACGTTTATGGTCGTGAAATCGCGATCCTCAAAACTTTGCTACGCCGATCAACTCGCAGACGGGCCAAGGATCGCCCTGAATAAATATCTTTTTTGCAGTGTCAACGTCAAGTCAGCTAAATGATGAGGAAATCCTGCGTGACTGATATTCCGTGCAGCTAATATATATGGCCACCTATTATATGGTTTGTCCTCATTGCACATATAGTCAGAATTTTAACGTCTCCATTTAAACTGAGTCTGACTGTTCTTGAAAAGGTCATTCATTCTACACAGCCACAAGAAGCCACGCTTTATGTAAGTGACATAAGGCCGTTCACGCTAATACTTAGCCTTCGGATCTATACTATCCTTGGCTTGCTGACACGGACTGTCATCTCATCATGCACCGGCCGGATGAACAATCAGTGGAGTGCGCGAGTCATGAAAAAAATGTAATCGTTGGACGGTGAGCTCCGATGTCGAGTTCCGGTTCAACGCATCTTGACCCGTTGGTAGCCCCACAGCTCGTGTCGCATTACCACCTCCTCCGGTAGACGGTGACTCCGATGGGGAAGTCGAGGCAGATGGATCGCAAGCAAATGATGGTGATCTGTTGGAAGACTTTCCGGACGAAACTGACGTGCGTACTTACACAGTCTTTCATTGTCTACCTAATCAAGGCATGCATGACTAGGAATTAGAACTCGTGCACTCGCGGTTGAGCTCTTTAACTAATCTTCGACTCGATCGGTTCGCAAGGCATTTAAGGAAGCTGTGTCTCAGACAAAACGCTATATCACATCTAGATCCAGAGGTCTTTAAGCTGCTCACGCAGCTTGAAGAGCTTGACCTGTACGACAATAAATTCAAGACTGTGGGAGATGCATTGGACAATATGTCCGCTCTAACGTGAGTAACGTTTTTCTCACTCTAAGTCTCATGTATTCTTAAGTCGCATAGCACTCTGGACCTTTCATTCAACCTTCTGCGACAAGTGCCGGAGGCACTGTCGCATCTACGTTCCTTGAAGACAGTGTATCTTGTTCAAAACAAGATCTCTAAAATCACCGGCTTGGAATCTGTGGGAGGGACATTAAGAAGTCTCGAATTGGGGGGAAATAGAATACGGGTAATTTGCGCCGATCAGCCAACCATTCGCAGGGATAGCTCACGCTGGTACTCTAGCATATCGAAGGGTTGGATGCGTTGGTTAACCTGGAGGAATTGTGGCTCGGAAAGAACAAGCTCGCGAAACTAGAGGTGCAGTGCAGTTCATCGCATTATTATGGTTTGATCCTCAAAGTCATACGATACAACAGAATCTGAGTACACTGAGCAGGCTGAAAATATTGTCTCTTCAGTCTAACAGGATCACGAAGATCGAGGGTCTGGATCAACTAGCCGATTTGGAAGAGCTCTACTTGAGCCACAATGGAGTCGAGCGTTTGGAAGGTCTCGAGAACAACGTAGGCATTCGGTTAATTGTTCCGCTGTCATGCTTCAGCTCTTGCGCAGACAAAGCTAAGAACCCTCGACGTTGGTGCAAACTTTGTTCCAGCGATCGAAAATATCTCCCATCTGGTATCACTAGAGGAGCTCTGGGTATGTGTTTCTTGACTGCGACGGAACTCAAATCTCATTTTATGGTCAGCTCAATAACAACAAGATCGCTGATCTGCGAGCCCTCGAGCCGCAGCTCAAGAATATGGCATCCCTCGAAACGATTTACCTGGAAGGTAATCCTTGTCAACAGGTTGAAGGTACAGGTTACAGACGGAAGATAATGCTTGCGCTTCCTCAGGTTAAGCAAATTGACGCTACGTCAGTAATATTCGCTTTCGATTTATTTCTAGAGTATTTGACTGACCTAGTCTGTAGTTTTGCGAGATCATTATGACCCGCTCGTCTCCAACAGTTTTTCTGCAGCGGGATGGTACTGATTTGAATTAGCATAGATTATACCCAGCAATTGGCAGGCCTGTCTCTTCAAGTGCCTATAATATGAAATGGCCAGTTTTTAGGTCATACTGTACAAATTGATGCACGAATATACTCGTTATGATGTACTATTGACCATATATACCATCGGATCCCCAGGTCTGCATCATATACATTTCTCCATAATGCAGATATGCCAATAAAGCTGGGGGCAGGGAGGCGGGGCGAGGTCGGAATTGACGTTTCACCCCTGCGACATTCGATGTTGCCGAGACGTCGTTGCCTCGTAGTGGATCACTGGTAAATGCAAATAACCATGCGATCGTACGCCATCATTCTGCACTCGGCGTGCCCTTGATCGATATCATTTACGATCTCCTCGTGGTCTGCACACTGCACGTAATTTCGGGATGTATCGATTATTACTGGATGTGCCAAGCTAAATTATAAATCATCATTATTTACTGTTGCATAGCGTGGCCCTGTATAGCTGGCGCCGCCCTAGGGATCTGTTACCAGTGTATCTCGGCTGTAAGAGATAACTCCAACTCCAAGTGCGAACTACCAAATAAAACATTATGCTTACAACCATGGTATCGTATTCGTACGTCGGTGAATATAACAACACACTGTTAAAAAGGACATCAGCTAAAGAGCCGCAGGGTGTATATGATTGTGTCGTCGAGTTAGGATTTGAGGAAAACCTTTCTGGGGGTCAGGTACCCGTCTTTCACGATTTCGTTTGTCTCCACAGCCCACGTATGCGGCTAGCAGCGCAGCTTGCGAGGCTGGACGCAGGCGTGAGGGGTGCACACTCCAGGAGGCGTGGCATGCGGCGTCATACTGGCGTAGAGGTACAAATAGATAGTGTGCATCCGTCCGGAAATTTCCGGTGCAACTGTACAGTTTGAAACTTTGGTGAGTGAGCATACCCAGGTAGTCGCGGTCACGCAAGATCCAGCAAGCATCGAGCAACCTACACAATGGCGAAAGATCGCGGTAGCTCTCCCGTGTACATGTATGGCTCACATCTCATTCCCTACTTTCAGTTGGCTCTTCTGGAAAGAAATTCCGTATGACACTTGGTCTCCCTGTTGGTGCCGTCCTCAACTGTGCCGACAACAGCGGCGCCAAGTCACTATTCATAATCGAGCCTTATGGTTTCGGTGCACGATTGAACAGATTGCCTGATGCTGGTGTTGGTGACATGGTCGTTGCATCAGTAAAGAAGGGGAAGCCTGAACTGAGGAAAAAAAGTGTGTATTAGCGCTGCACCTTGTGTCGATCAATTGTACTGATGAGATTGACTTGCAGCTATGCCCGCCGTTGTTGTCCGCCAACGTAAGGCATGGCGTCGGAGAGATGGCGTTTTCTTGTACTTCGAGGTATGATACAATTTTGTTCGCATTATCAGATATGTAACCAATTCTGCAGGACAACGCCGGTGTCATTGTTAACCCCAAGGGTGATATGAAGGGCTCCGTCATTGTCGGCCCTGTCGCAAAAGAATGTGTAGGTTTACATTCCAAAAATGAGGAGGATTAGGTCTCTAACGCTAATATTCAGGTTGACCTGTGGCCCCGTATTGCAGCTAAGGCTGGCTCCGTTGTATGATTTAGATATGGTGCAATCGCATTTTTTTCCATCTTCTCACACGTTTATTGGCAACTATCGGCCAAGTCACTGTAGGCTGAGAAGTCTATTAGACAGTCTCGACATGTATGACAGCGTTACTATCAATGGCCCATCTATTGCATCAATAGGCCTAGTAATGCAATTCTCCAGTTGTGAATGTATTCAACTGGAATTCGAAAAGAACGACCGTGCATCCATACCGGTATGACCGTCGTCAGTCGCATCTCATCTCACCACTTCTGTCTGCGTTTACTTTCGGATTCTAGTGTTGCGAGTGCCTACCGCCATGTTGATTTTTTGTTTTTGTTTTTAGCTTTCAGTGTGCCCTTGATCTAAAGCAAAGCGTTAAGCGAATGTTATCCTTCGCTTTGCGTCCATCAAGTACTGAACAATCATAGTATCTTTGGTTCGTGCAATTCAACCGCCCTCGACTCCTTGCATTATCACCCTCGCTCATTCGGCTTGTACAATACAGAGAGTCGCTGGGGTGCCTCTTCATGTCAAATTCCTTCAATCGTGGCTCTGCCTCTCTTCAGTTGGGTGGCATGTCGAGTCTCTCGGCTCCGCCTTGCTCTTAGCTTCGGCCTGGTCTCCTCTTTCCGTGAGCACATACAAGTCATGCCCAGTCCTGCCTCCTCGCGTGCCCCGCACCAGAGCTATCTGCAGCATCCCCTCTTCCCCATGAGGGCCTATTTCACGCTCCCCCTCTTTCTGCTCTCTCATGCGCCACACAAATTACCGATTTAAATCATGCAAAATTAATTCTAGGGACCCCTATGGACGGAGAATATAAGCCAGCCATTCTTGCTTTCCACGCTGCTCATCTAGTCAAAGGTTTCCACACTAATGCTCTCCTCCGAGTCTCAAATATTAAATGACAACACGCCAGAAACGGTCTCATCCTTGCTTCGATGACGGAAATATCATATTGGTCGCACAAGCAACCACCTTCCGTGTGCTCTCCCACTCCTCTCCTGTGTTCAAGGAAATGACCGGCTTCGCATGCTGTCTCTGACTATAGGTGTTTCTCATGCTGATGCTTGCTTGCTAAAACGCAAGGTTATGATGGGTTGAGGCACAGGCAGCGAGAGTGATGTGCGAGAGATAGAGTGCAGAAATTTAGGCCTGGGTCTCTAGAGTCTATGTAGTTATACACTGGATTTGAATTTGAATATTTTATTTGGCCGCATCTAAGCTTTGCGAGTCATGTGACACCTAGGCTGCTTGCCAAGAGAAGTTCTGGAAGTTCTTTTGAAGTCGAAACTCAAGCTCAAGTTCTAGACTCCGTAATTCTACAGTAATTCACCTTTCCTTGGATGGCGCCAACTAACAAAGCCAGAGCAGCAGGTGTCAGCGCGAGTTCATTCTTTGACCTCAAAGCAGAAATCGCAAAGAAAGAAGATGAATTTGCTCGGACCAAAGCTGCAGGAGGCAGTAAATACACGGTGGGAGGAGTCAAAAGGCCTGACAAGGTGAGCGAATCCTGTAATTGACATGGGAGGCTTGAAAACAAACTTAACGCAGAAACCGACTGTATGGACTCGCTCCAATAAAGGCGTCCAAAATCGCGCTGCGCGCGACATAGAACTGGAAGAAGTCAGTAAGGTGACTATCGAGTCCGGGCGGGCTGTATTGGAGAGGAAGGCGAAAATCTACGAGAAACTCCGGAAGGGGAAATCTGGTGGCCTTACTGACAAGCAGTATGAGGCTTTGCTCGTCGATGTATGTATGCTACTTGCATGCGATGACAGGCTTGCTGATGTCCTCACTCTAGTTCGACTCTCGAGGACCTAGTGATCATTCTGAGTCGGACAGCGATGATATGGATGAATCATTGACGGTTCCTCAACAACCTCAAGACGACGTAGGTACTCCTGATGGACCCTCTGGGATGATGCTAATAGAATGCTTAGGATGACCCAATCATTGAGTACGAAGATGAATTTGGAAGACAACGAACAGGACGCAGGTCCGAAGTCCCTCGGCACTTACTACCGCATGCTGAAGATACAGAACCAATACCAGATGAAGACAAGTAAGCTGAAGAACGAGTCCTCCTCACCTTGGTCTTATTTTCTTCTTCAGGGACGTCATTTACAATCCCGTCAACTACTTCCCAGTATTCGAACCTTCCGCAGAGCGCGTCCAAGCAGTTCAAGACGCTTACTCGGAAGCCAATAATCCATTGTCCTCTCACTATGATGCTTCAAAGGAGGTCCGCGCTAAAGGTGCTGGGCACTATCAATTTTCTGCAGACGAGGAAACGAGGAAACAACAAATGGAAGAACTGCGGTCAGCGAGGATGGAGACTGAGAAGACAAGACAAGACACTGGAGCAGTGGACCTTAAACCGGGAGAGGTGGAGGGCATGCGTGATGATACCACCAGTGCAGGCGCGTCGAGGAGCAGGGCGATGGAGAAGCGGAAGAGAGACATCGAAGAAAGGCGAAAGATATTGGATGCGAAGCGGAGGAAGGTTAAAGGTGACGAAACCCTCGCAGGCCGAGGTTTTGAGCCCGATACTTCAGAGAATGTGGCGTTGGAGGCGCAGGACACACCTGGACCGTTTGCAGCGCTAGAGAGGCAGGCATCTGATGCTTCAGACCGACCCAACAGAAAGGGCAAGCAAAAAGGGACTAACGACTCGGTACCAAAGACAGAAGCAGACGACTTCTTGGCCCAGTTAGAGAGGGAAATATTAGGAGGTCATTAACCAGCAGTTCATACCCTTATCGGTGAGTTAGTTTTTTGTTGGATAGTCATTTTGTGTTCATTGAGTACCTAGCTTTGACTTTTCACGATATCATGAGGTCGTCGTAGACCCCCAGATTGCGCCAGGACGTGACCAGGACAATAAACCAGCCACTTATATCTCTCTTATGGAGGAAGGTAATGCTACGAAGTGGAGCTCTGGATCACCTACTACACGAAGTCCGTCGTAAACAACGCTCGCGCTCATTGCCTCCAGTTGATGTAATTCTGTGCAGTGGCATTGAGGCCTTCGCAACAAATTGGATCACTGTGGACATGTTGCCACTAATATATACAACCAACAGACAACGTTCCTGCTTGTGTAATTGATATCGATAAGCACTCGAACTACAAGTGTGGCGTTTCTAGCACCATGAATTCTACCCTGTAGTCCAACAGCCTTATTTTTGAATCCATCACGCCACTGCTTCACCCTTTGCTTCGAGAACCAGCCTCTCGGGGCAAATCAAAGAGAATCGACCCTTGTCCTCCTTGAATTCCACGCACCACGTCCCCCTACGCAAATAACGTCTCTTCAGTGGCTCTTCACCAGAGACAACATTCTCCATGAACTTCCTACACGTCCTAAGCACCTCAAGTGCAGGGCGGAGAGCAGTAGCGTGCCCGCAGTTGATCATCACATTTTCAGAGTCGGGTTGCGTTTTTACGAGCTCGATGAGTTGATCAACGGTAGAAAACCACACAGGTAAAGATCCCCCGGTTGGAAAGATGATGGGATCATCCTCATATAGAGTGTCCCCGACGTATAGCATTTTCTCGCCTGCATCCCACAACGCAAGCTCGTCGGGAGTGTGCCCGGGGGTATGCAAGACTGTGAGACCCATAGATAAACCTGACGATGAGGTGATCTCATATAGGTGTGGTACCAAAGTAAGCTCGTAGATCGGGGTTCGTAAGCCCAGAGCATTGCATTCCGAGCTCACAGGGAAGTTCCCTGGAGAGACAAAGGTGGGCGAGTGGCCTGAGCCGAGAATGGGGCTGTCGGTGGCGAATGGTTCCACGCCAACTTTAAGTCCCAGGGAGTGATCAGCAGGTCGACGAGCTGTATCAAAAAGAACACCTACGGATATGATCGTAATGACAGTGGCTTTCTACCACGATATACTTCATCTTTCCTCCTTCATTGAGAGGCTTTCCGTTGTTATCAGGAACATCGACGGTCTCGATGAACTCTCTCAAGCTCTTCAGACCGATCTCCGGATTATGCGAAGCCCCACCACATCCTGTATCCATTATGAGGATGGTCTTAGCGGATGGGACTACCTTGGCATAGATGAATGGGTGTTCATTGAAGATGTCATCCCATTCGACGATCAAGAAAGTAGTCTGCGTCAGGCGTCGAGCAGTGAACGCTGGCAGTTGCTTGTTCTCTGAGCTGGTGCCTTTTTCCATATCGTCCGTCATCAAACGAGACTTGGAATGTGGTTTTCGAAGTGTCACCGGGTAGAAAAATACACAGAGAACACCAGCTAAAAAGACCAGCACCGATTCTAGGCTTGAGCTCATCCTGTGGGGAAATGAAAGCAAAAGCACGATGAGAAGATTGTGGTCTTATCTTTGGAGCATACTCACCTGCAATGTACCACGAGACTTCTGAGAGATATTTCTGGTGATCTTATCCGCCTGACACCGGGCAAATGATAGCGACTTCTTCTCCTCCCTTTAATATCACTTCTTCAACGTTGTCCACCATCTCGGCGTTTACGCTCCATTGGCTAGACTGAAGGATCTTGTCTAGGCCGACGTCTGGGTGTAATGACACCAAGAAACCGCTCAATGAGGAGAGTGGGTATTGCGAGGCAGGGAGGGTGACCGATTGTTCCGTCAAGCCAGTTGCTGTTGACGCAGCAGCAAAGTAGAGAACAGTGATTTCTGGTTGGCTCATGATGGTTGACTCTGACCTAGTCTTCCCCAGGCAGACCAAATATTGTAGCCGAATGATCCTAAGATCTCTACTAATAGCTCTGATGCCTTTGTCAGGACCATAAGGAACGTGCTGAATCACGGCCGCCTTCAACTTGGGTATCGACCAGGGCCCCGCCAATCCCCCACAATATTCTAAGCGAGTACTATAAGGAACTACATTAAATAGCATAGCATACTCTAGCATATCTAAGATACGAGTCTAATTATGCAATAGGAGTAACATATGTTCTTAGTGGTCCCTTAACTCTGCACACCACCAGATTGGCTTCGAGGTCTTGATCGTAACGTCTTGTCCTGGAACGAGATGATTTGACGTGGACATAAGTCCATCAAAAGACGACTCTGTGTTGTCCAGGTTCCACCGCAGCCCAGTTGTCGTCAGGATGGTCGAGTCGATGCCGACAGGGAGGAGCCCACACGTTTGTCCTAGCACGTCGTGGTTGATGTGGATGAGATGTTCACCCTGAAATAGTGAGATACAGCACTTAAAAAAGTAGCACGACTTACTTCATCAAGGACCCATCCCACATTGTCGTCGGTGACTGTGAAGACGCGTTTGCGGGTCTTGCGAAGTTTGTGGAGGTATGATAGTGTATGTACAGTCTGATCCAACCTTCCGGAGAGACCTCCCAGGATCACAATCTCGAACTGCTCAAGAGGTAAAATTTTCAGGTAGTGAACAAAAAAATCTGGTTTTACCTCCCGCCCAGTTAAACGTTCTTTCTCTTCCAGTGCTTGTACACATTTCATGAGATCCGTAGAATCTTGGCCGGAATCGTGGATTACTGGTACATTCTGGGGGACTATTGAGACAGTGTCGATTAAAACACAGGCCTTACCAGTGAAGTGTAGTACAATTTCACATCGTCTCGCAAAGAGTCGAGGTCACCCTTCACCATATCAGGGAGGAACCTGTGACGTCACTAGCCATACACTGCAGTGCGCCCGAGACTCGAAACTAGACTTACAAACTTTGAAGGTTTGGATCGCCACTTGTGCCCAAGACATCATACAAACGATTAGCGCCCCCGTCGGCGCAAGAACGCCATTCGGAGGCGGCCCAGAGAGTCTTTAACAATTTGACACTAAAAGGTTGATTTAAAATGATAAGTGCTCGCGAGATATTAAAGTCTTTGGAAGCTCGCGGGTCCAAGAATTGGGTGCACCATTCTACGACCATGGCAGTGGAGAAGGTAGGCAGAATCCAAGAGGCTGTTCAAGTCCATGGCAGTTGATGTCCCATGACCCTACATCGGGAAATTGTACTTACAACGAACCGAACCGTGAGAACTTTGACTGAGCTTGCCGTTGACCAGACGGAGCCTCTGAGACTCAACAGCATCAGATCATCAACTCGGAGTACCACGGCGATGTCAGACACGAGTCCCCTCGAGCAAAGCAACGAGTACATACTCCAGGTATCTCTTTAATGTTGGTAGTCTAGCTCGTGGTTAATGAGTTTTTGATTTTCAGTCAGCACTGGAGACTGCCTTCCAGCACACGGACATCGCGCCTAAATCTGCTGCTTCTCCTCTGGCCGCCTCTGCATCACTCTCAGATGCACCCGCAGTAACTTTGGAGGTACCAGAAGGTTCTGAAACGGTCGAAGAAGATGCATGGAAGGGCGAATATGAGGCTCAGGTAGAGGAATGGCGTGCTCAGTCAGCCGAAGCCCGTGCCAAAGCAGAGCGCGAGCGCGCACGGTGGGAACAGATTAGGATACGCGAAGCAGAGGAACGGCAAGCACTTGGCCAGGAGCCAGAAAACTGGGATGCATTGGGCTCCCATATTACGTCCTCATTCGCCGCTGCAAGCGAAGTATTGGCTTCTTCGTCTGCTTCTCTAGCCTCGACATCCCTTGCGGATTCTGGGCATCTTGTTAGTGAACAAAAAGGCCCGTCGAGTCATTCACATGCCTCTCAACATCTGAAGACGGATAGAGGGTCTCCGTCGCAGAAATGGGAACATATAGATTCGTCTCCCACGTCTTCCTATCCATCCATGTCGTTTCCCGAGACTTCTATTCCCTCGTCACCGTCTCCACCGCAATTTTCACTTCAACAAACGACAGGAGGTAGTCAACCTCAGGAGCAACATTCTACAGAACGCAAGCCCTCCAACGTGCCACCCTCTACCATCCCATCCTTGCTTGACAGCACAATCGCGCCACGGACACGAATGACCTTGCTCCTTACCTCTCTCACGATCAACCTATTACTTCCTTTTGTAAACGGAGTAATGCTAGGCTTTGGAGAAATATTTGCCAAGAACGTCCTAGTGGGGTGGATGGGATGGAAGTCGCAGAGCGGTCGCACTGCCGCGAACGTTGGTATTCGGAGATGATCCCCATCTTGGTAGTGTGCATACCCACTATGTACTAATCATTGGAAGCGTCACAATGCTCTTGAATATATACACCTGAAGGACTTTCACACAAGCAGTCACTGCGCGTTTTTTGTATTTCATCTCGCCCACAAAAGTATTCTGCCTTATTTGCAAGTGTTTTGATCTGGTGCGCTTGCTCATTTATGTCTGTGACATTTGACCCAAGTTACAGATACAGAAGTACCGTTGCGGCTTAGCTGCTTCTTCGCAAAACGTATTCTGGAAGCACTTTATCTTTGTGACGTGGAATGGGCCTGCAATCCAGCCTCACGTCTTTCGTGTTTTTATCATTCAGACTAACCTTTTAGTACCAGATTCTTATAAAGACCCTCTGGGCCACCTGCAAATGGCGTTTGATGATAGAGTTACCATGATCCCTTGGGCATAGCAGCTGGTGGGTGTAACTTTGGAGTTTGTCAGTCTACCTTGCGCATAGTCCTCCCTGATGCGGTGAACGACCAATTTGATTCTGATTGTGAAGGCATGGCATCCATGTTCTAACGACAATTTCCTCAACGTACCAGTACCCTATGGTTCCCTGCAAACGCGCCTGCATACGGACACACCAGTGAGAACGTGGATAGCTCCTGGATGAAGTGCCAGTGAGTTGAACGTTCAGAACCTATGTCTTCAGGGCAAACATCTTGTTTAATATCCGGATTGACGAGGGTCCCTTTGTTGTCTCTACTTTCGTATTGGCTTGGCTCACGATATATATGTAGGTCCGTTCGTCCCAGTACTAGTACTGCCCGAATGATCATCACGTAATACACAAGAACGACTAAGTGATAGATTCAATGTCTAGATTGCACCGACCCAGTACTGAAGTACCTTGGCAAATTGATTGTTATATGCACTGGCCGCCGCAGCGTTTACATAATATACCTGGTACTGACTCGGACTAGTAGGGCCCTTAGCCTGTACCTGATGAATGCATGGCTCCCAGAGATGACGATGATACCTGACCTAGAACACTGAGCAATGAATATCTACACAGCGACCCCTTCAGAAGTACTAGTTCAAGCGCTGAGGAGGCTATAAAAAATGCAAGTTTGTAGGAAAGTAGGACCATTTTGATCGAAGTGGTACATAAATATAAATGAAGGGCATGAGGTTCAAGTGCGTCAGACATTGGAAGGACCGACACTCTACTAGTCTGTCACTTGCTTTGTCTTTCTACCATTATGTCTAGCGCAGGGGCAAAGGCTGTCTTTGTTACTTGCCTCGTCATCAACGCAGTTCTGTGGTCACAGAGTCGATATGGCCAATCTTACCAAGACCGGTCTCTACAGTCCCTTTGGAAGCGGAATGGACCAACGCTGACGACGACTACAGAGAAGAGCTGCTCTCCTCTATCCTATTCCGACCTTTCGTTACAATGTGCACATGTGATCGAGTCATGTCCGTCGCCTGAGACGTTTTTAAGCATTCCGTACTTGTCCAACTACTTCTGCGCTTCCCCACCCTTCCGACCTCTGATTTTCGCTGGATTAGTGCTCTGGCTCCTGTTTCTATTCAGCACACTTGGAATATCTGCATCTGATTTCTTCACTCCAAACTTGGCGACCATTGCAGCCTCCCTAGGTCTCGATGAAAACGTTGCTGGTGTCACCTTTCTCGCATTCGGAAATGCCTCCCCGGATGTGTTCAGCACTTTCTCCGCTATGCGTACAGACTCGGGAAGTCTTGCCATCGGAGAGCTGCTTGGAGCTGCCTCGTTTATAGTAAGCGTCGTGGTAGGCAGCATGTGCATCATCAAGCCATTCAAGGTCGAGCGAGCCCCATTCTTAAGGGACGTCGGCTTCTTCACCCTTTCCGTCATTGTGCTGCTTGTGATACTCCACGATGGCCGCATCAGAGCGGGAGAGTGCGCATCGTTGGTAGCCATGTACATGTGTTATGCCGTAATGGTCGTTGTGGGGAGCTGGTGGGAGCGGCGGCGCGATCGAAGAGAGAAGCTTGAAGCCCTCATTCGGGCGGAATACGGCGAGGATGAAACTATAGTAGAACCATATCAAGATGTAGGTGCGTGTCTATTCTATCCCTTCACTCCTACCGTTCTATGTTTGTTCATCCCTGGATACATGCAGTTACCCCTCCCTCTGACACACTTGCCGTGCTTCTCTCGCCACCAGCACGACACCGGGCATCATCGTGTCCCCAACCCCCACGACTTGCACTCCCAACACCTTTACAAACTCGCACATTATCATCCTCTTTCTATGCACAGCCCCCTACCAGGGAGCGTACTCCCTCGCCCCTGAGTTCACCCCACCTCTCACAGATGCCGTCCTTCTCGCTAGTCGGAGCGCTCGAGTTCAGGCAGGTGGTGGCAAGCCTACAGGCGCACGCTACTTCTAGCAGCTTGTCTATCTTTGACAGCCCCATCACTCCCTACGCGGGTGGCCACTACCACCTGCGTGGTGGGAGTCATGCATCCCGCACTCCATTGAACGAGGAGGAGCCCTGGGACGCAACGTTAGGAGGACTGCCTCTGAATGAGCGCAGTCCGAGGCTGCTCGTGAATGACTTCATCTCAGAAGGTCATGAGCCATCGCAATCATCGTCAGCGATCGATGTGCAGGCACGCGCCTCTGCTTCAATGTCACCCATTCCATCCATTTCGCACACCCCTGCATCACCAACGGATGCCGCGTCTACCGCGACGACAGAAGTGGAGCCGTACGTTCCTCCCTCGAAACTCAAGCGTGCATGGCGAGTCGTAAGGAAGACGTATTACATCCTCTTCCCTGCGCTGCATCACTTCAGAGAAAAGAATGCACTAGGGAAAATAGCGAGCTTGCTTGCCGCGCCTGCGGTAATGGCGCTCACGTTGACTCTACCTGTGGTCGTGGTCCCGTATGACTCTAATGGATCTGCATCGGAGAAAATGCATAAGCACCATCATAATGCCGGCGAGGATGGCCGGTTGATGGACTTTGAGGAAGACGGCATCGAACGTGCATTGATTGCGGAGGAAGTGATGCAGCAGGATCTCCACGAGATCGAGTTTAATAAATGGCTGATGGCTGCACAATGTGTCCTAGGCCCTTTGTTTTGTGTAGGGGTGTTATTCCGTGCGTATGTTTTCTCTTTGCCCACTTCCCGTCTGGACTTTGAATGTGAGCTAGCTGTTGATCATTTGATTTAGATGATGCGGAATATTTGATGTTCCTTGCGTTTGGAGCAGTTGTGTGTGGACTTGCAGTTGCTGCACTTGTGCTCGTGTTTGCGGATGGTAGAAGCCACCCTACGGCACGTATGGTCCGGTGTAGTATGGGTTTCTTGGTTTCGATTGCATGGATCATGGCAATCGCTGATGAGGCTGTCAATGTGTTGCAGGTTCGTTCTATATTCTTCTCCTATCACACTTCCCGTCGTACTGATGACCTACACAGACATTCGGTTTCATCTTTGGACTCTCGGATGCCATAATTGGCCTGACGATCTTCGCAGTAGGCAACTCCCTCGCGGATCTCGTAGCAAACACGAGCGTAGCTGTAAGTTTCCTTCCTTTCCTCCCACCCTCCCACCTGACCCAGCCTTCAGGTCTTTGCCCCAATCATGGGCTTCTCTGCATGCTTCGGCGGGCCCATGGTCAACATTCTTCTTGGCGTCGGCATCTCTGGCTCCTATGTGATTTCACAAGCTGGTGGCGAGCCATACACATTGCATTTCTCATCTACGCTCATGAGCAGTATACTTGGCTTGCTGATACTGCTCATCGCAACGCTGGTAGTCGTCCCGCTGAACGGGTACGTACTGAGTCGCACGTGGGGATTCTGTTTAGTTGGCGCGTATTTCGTGGTCATGGGAATGAATATATGGGTGGAGCTGATGTGGTAGATGACCAATGGATGGTAAGAGGATCTATGTATATACTTGGAGTTTGATTCTGACAGTCGATGTTTGGGACTTAGTACTGAATGTGTTAACTTAAAACTATGCACGCATCTGATGTCGCAGTGCTTTGATAGCCGCTAACTCTGCATGATGTATCCATACGTTCAAATTGACGATGTAGTGTCCAGGAGATTTTCAAGAATGGTTTTAACAATCATGCTCACGGCCTCATCTGCTTCATAGTGTCCATGGAGCGTGGACAGACAGGTCGTCTTGTATGAATGCCTCGTAGTCCTCACTTGACGCCTTCAATGAACTCGTCAATCACCCCTATCATGAACACTTCCATACACTTTTATCCAATCTTGATCAAGATGAATAGCGCGAGTACTTCCATGGCGTTGCATCATGACAAGGTGAGCCATTCAGTTATATCTCGAGCTAGCGTTGCCTCATTGTACCAGGTTTCTACCACCATGGACGTGCAACCATTGTTACCGAATATATATGGCTTGATCTAGTCCTTATGGTTCCCGATCCTACCCTTGGCGCTTTATCCAGTTGATATCAATGCTCCATCTTGCGCCTATGTCCCCCGGAGTCTAAGGATTCAACCTCAGCCGAGGGTGTACTCTCGGCAAGTTGACTTTCAACGAGAAGCGAGGTTCCTGATGTCACACAGGTCTGGGTGTGAGGGACTGTGTCGGTGAACTATCCAGTTCCTGCTGTAATTTCCAATGCGATAGACGGACTTCATTACCAAGACAACAGCTACCCTTTCAAGCCATGCCTACTCCGTCTCCTATATACTCACCCCCGATGATCACGGTCTACTAGTAGCATACTCGTCGCAGCCGCTTACCCTACTATGTTCGCAATCGCAGCCATCCCAATGGTTCCATCTCACTGCAGGTTTCTGACCAAGAATGTGTCTGCGGAAACTTGAAGTCAGAAAAACGACTACAGTCCGCATCTGATAATATCCCGTGACCCAGGTCGCAAGCTACGAGCTGTTTGGCAGACAAACACATGCTTATTCCTCTTCGCCTTGCATACTTCGTAGAGTGATTAGGCCGTCTAGCCTATTCAAGTTTGTGGTGCAGGAAGCTTCTCCTCGTTGCACAAGCGCACTTTTCACTGCCTTCATTCCTTTGGCTCTGTCCGCCTCACTCACTCTTTCACGTATCCTTTCTTTGGCTGTTAAGCCACTCACGGATGTATATAGTCTGGGCATATACCCTCGTGATCGATAGCAGAATCACATTTAGTGCTTTCCACACGCCCAGCAGGTCAGAATTTTCATCTTCCACCGTAAATCATAACTAGCACTTTAAGAGCTGCATCTTTCCTCGATCGTTCGATCAATGATTCTCCTTCGAACTCGTATCTCTGATCATTCTCGTCGCCTATAGTACTTGCTGGCAGATTTACATCCAGTGTGTAAAGGGCCATCTGCACTTGGCAGATTTGGAAACCCCTGGTCCAAGCCATGTTTGCTTCAAATCCGTATCGTTAGCGCACTGCGAAGGCGGAAAGGGACTCTGAAGTACTCAGTAATAGTGAATGCTTGACCTGTTTTGTTTTGAATCAAATTAGTACTTGAATCATGACTAGTTATGTATAGCTGGCAGGTCTATTGTGAGAATGATTAGCTCCAAAAATGCAGGAAGATCGTCTAACAGAAGTTCGAATAGGTCTTCTTTCTGGGAAAAAATGGATGCAGAGACGATATTTAACTGACGCAAGGCTTCGTATCTTGGTCGAGTCATATGCGCACCCGTTCCAGCAGAGTGTAAACGAGAGCGGATTCTGACGGAATTCCTCGTTATCGCTTGTGTCATGAGCCATAGCAGAAAGCTTGCCGCTCCTGCTGGTTTCGGGAGCAGAATAGCAATAATTGCCTGCACTACAGACTGGGAGTAGTCACAGCAATCGCCCACCATCGTTGGCACACTCCAGTCAATAGCACGGAGCGCCTAGCTCTGATGACAGCTCCCAGGACTTCAGCTGGCAAGTGCCAAAGAGGCGATACAAGTCGTCCCTTGTGCAAATTCAGCGACTGCCTGATATTGGCCTGCTTGAAGACCAGTTGCTACTCAATATTTTTGATACTATCTATTGATGGTCTCCAGATCAAAGATCTCGTACAAAAGCACGTCCAGCTGCTGCTGACATTCGGTGAGACGGCGCTGATATTCTGGCTTCTGCATGACAGACTGATCAATATGATTTGGGGACCTACGTTTACGGTGCGGCACTGACATATCGAGAGGTTATTAGCGAGGGGCTGTTTGATGTGGTGGAGATGTTGATGGACGAATTTCAGCGGAATTCTGCTTGTGAAAGTGAGTCGCGACTTACACTTGGTTCCCTCTACAGAATTGTGGTAGAGAGACGTCCGGGAGTAGTGCATATTGGTTTTCTGACAATGACACCTTGGAGGGA
>MU177923.1:220022-237978 GCA_016695465.1 Suillus americanus
AATATGATTTGGGGACCTACGTTTACAGTGCGGCACTGACATATCGGGAGGTTTTTAGCGAGGGGCTGTTTGATGTGGCGGAGATGTTGAGGGACGAAAGAGGAATTCTGCTTGTGAAAGTGAGTCACAACTTACACTTGGTTCCCTCTACAGAATTGTGGTAGAGAGACGTCCGGGAGTAGTGCATATTGGTTTTCTGACAATGACACCTTGGAGGGATAGTCTTCTACTAATTCAAGACTTCTGTCAGTGATGATACAAGATCGTATCCAGCCTTGTAAACGTAAGTTATAGGGCTGTTTCGACCGACTGCTGTAGTACGTGACCACCCAGAACATAGAACGATTGAATTTAACTTACATCAAGGTAATGTTTTATTTGTGCATACTTAAAGTTAATTTAGAGTTTACCGGGTATTGGCTTTCTTACGCTTTTCACCACCGCGGCGTTTTATAGCGTTTCATCTTGACATCGAGCGCTCATTTGGATCTCCATTCTATCGGTCACCGGTTTTCCACTGTACTTCAAGGCTTGTGTGCGAAGGTAGCGTCAGGCTGTGGTCGACGGACGAACCTTTTGCGCCGGAGGTACCCTGCGTGGCTGACGGACTAGTAGTAGCTGCCATGTGCCAAACCTTAGGCCTTAACACGGAGCCAACGAGTTGGACCCGGGCCGCAGAGTAGAGACGACCAGCTTTCTTGCAAGTATCCCATTGATGACTGAGGCGATACTACCTCACCCTGACAACACCGTGACCGGCCTTGTAATCGGCCGTATCCAACCACAGTACCAATATTGATAACATCAGTTTCTTGTGCCGTGCCTCTCCTCACTTATATAAGTACTTTGTATCTCCGAGGCCTCAGTCCACCGCAAGCCTTCCCCAAAGACTGTTGTTGAAGTCACTTACCTCTCTGTCTTGTTATTCTAGCCATTAGATTGGTATCTGAGCTTGTGATTATCACCTCGCCATTTTTGTTTAGAAGCCACCCTGCTGTACGTATGGCGCGGTGTAGTACGGGCTTCTTGATTGTGATCGCATGGATTATGGCAATCACAGAAGTGGCTGTCAATGTTGTTGCAGGTCCGTTCTAGATTTTCTCTTCCCTTCAATCTGCATCTTGCTACTGTCGTTCATACCTCTTCACCTCTTTGGATACACACATCTCTCATCGTACTGACAACCTACACAGACATTTGGTTTCGTCTTTGGACTCTCAGATGCAATAATCGGTCTCACAATCTTCTCGGTGGGCAACTCACTCCTAGATCTCAGCAACACAAACGCGAGCATAGCCGCTGTGAGTCTATTTTCTTTCCTCCCACCCTCGCATCACCTGACCACAGCCTTCAGGTCTTCGCCTAAATTATGGGTTTCTCCACATGCTTCGGCGTGCCTATGGTCAAATCTCTCCCCGACATCGGCATCTCCGGCTCCTACGTGATTTTGCAAGCCAGGGGCGAGCTGTGCACGCTATATGGTTGACGCGTATTTATTAAATTTGTGGGCGGAGCGGATGTGGCAGTCTTATATGGTGAGAGGGATACATAATATATACACGCTCAGAGTTCTTGAATGGACGACACTTAGAACTTATTTATTTATTTTAAGAGCTTCGCTTGCATCTCCCTGTGGACTACTACCTAACCCTATTTTAGGGGTTCTCCCTGGAGCACCTTACGTGCTACTTAGTATACTACTCATATCTTGACGACTTGCCTTAAATACGCAAGGTCGCGCCTATTCAATGGGATCATTCTCAAACACAACGGTTTGATATCGTGCAAGTGACAGAGGACATTGTGATATTGGGAGAACCTGCTAAACTTTCTGCAGTCATGAAAACAATGGTGATTAAATTTATATCAACTGGATCCTCGAGTATCAGGCGAACATTCTAACAAGACCTATCATACAATACAACATCCTCCTGATCGCGCAGATAACCTAAGGTCACTGTCAGGCCCATTAGTGGAGGGAGCACTAGATTTTTCATCCTTGACATCATGATGCTCATCCGGGTCGCTGTGGCTCTCTGGGGTTTCCGTCGTGGCTACACACTTTGGTTCCAAGCAACCAAGCATCGCCTGCACATATACGGGTTCCTGTCCTTCCCAATCCAACTCAGACGAAGGTCCCCAGCGTTCTTCCACCTTCTTCGCCAAGTCCCGCCGTCCGAATCTCAGCAACGAGAGTATGACGGCTCGTTGCGCCGACTCAAGTGCACCCACAACCCATGCATGATGGGCACTCGAGGCCTCCCCCGCAAAGTGCAATTTGCCGTCGGCGGCAGGACGCGTGAGGTACGGGTACAGGTGACTGAACTGCCCTGGAGCAAATATCGCAAATGCCCCACCGGAGAGTGGATTATTTCTCCAATCATATGCATGATGTGTGATGTACTCCGCTGACAAAAATTCATAGGTAATCCCAGATCTGGCGTGCAAACGTGCAAGGTCTCGCAATACGACTTCCTTGAGCTGCGACTCCCCAGAAGGCGAGTTCCGGTTAATTAGGGTGCCTATACGTTGGGCATCCTGACCCACTGTATATGAGGCGAGGAGCACGGCTGGCTTCTTCGGGTCATCGTGGATGCTGTGGGACGGATAACAACACGTGCGGATAGGGATATCACCGAACGATGTACCACCCTCTGTTATCCCGCACCGCGTGATCCACCATGCCGTCTTGAACTTTATCGCGATCTTGCAGGAGGTATCGTATCGCAAACAACGCAGAGCATCTCTTTGCGCAGGGTGCAGCTCGGCGTCAATGAGGTCCATGTGTTGTGAGCAACCCAAGGGAGTGGTGTTGAAAACCGAGTCATACTGACGGACGGATGATTGATTTGATAGAGTATCGAGTTTGACTTCCATTTTGGCATGAACACGATTCAAAGCGATGCGAGTGACTGTAGTGCAATACTCGGGTTTATGGGGAGCAATCCTGTTCAGCATAGCAGAGATTGCAACTGACGAGCCGCCATCTATGCACTTCCATCCATAGTCCTTCTGATCGTTGAATTCCGAGCCCAGAATGACATACTCGGTAAAAGCTTGGTCAAAGAAGTCGCTGGGCCTGATACGAATTTCAGTGCAATTTGCGATGCAGTCAAAGTACCTCGTACGCAATGTTTGTCTCTAGCCATTTACTGGTATGATAATCAAGCTGCCTAATGATCATTCAATACAAACGATGGAGAATTATGGAGCACTGTCTCACATGTACACGCGCAGGTATTCCCTGATAGAGTAGTCGTCTACTTCCATGAGTTTTTTGAAACCTTCCTCGAAGTCTTCCCTCAAAAGCTGCAGGTAGGGTGCTGACGCCTGCTGAAGGATTTTCTGTACTCCAACAGCCACATATCTGACCTCAAATATTAGCGCCCCGTTCGTATAAGTAGAACGACCGCATACTTGTCTGGGACCATGCCGCCATTCGTGACGCTGAACTTGTATGGGTCGTGCTCCGAAAGGTCCATAGGCGGACCCAAAATGTTGTTGAACATCATCGGGGTATTCTTACCATTCATGTAGTAAGGAATTAAGGGAACATTCAAATCTTCGAATAGAGCAAGTGCCCTGATATCCATATTAGAATTATGTTCAGAACCAAAATGCCCTGCTTACTTTTTCATCGTCGGAGTTTCGGGCCAACGCATGGCCCCAACATCATAGTAATCATGAGGAGCCTCGCTGAATCTATGAGTATACAGGCGTCCCCCAGCGCGGTCCGAGGCTTCCACGAGATCAAACGGTATGCCAAGTTCTTTCAGAATTATGGCGATATACAGCCCAGCTATTCCGGCACCAATAATACAGAATTTGACATCCAGATGAGCTCCTTCTTCAGAAGGATGATTGGTGCCGAACAAGGTATCATTCGAGCAGGTACCACCTAGACCTGGGGGATGGTTGGGTGGTTCTGTATCGTGGGACTCACGGAGAGCACAGAGTTGGCGAGAAATGCTCTCGCGAATGAGCTGACGAGCGTACCGCGCTGTAAAGGAGAGTTCACCAACTACCATGACCAACAGAGGGTGAAGATAAGCTGAGAAGGAAGGACCGTTGCTCGGATCCGAGCTGAAGAAGCAAAAATGAGGGCATGCACATTGCACGCGTGCTGACTTCAAATTCGCGGATAATTAGCGCTCGGTCCATGATACTGTGCAGCCTGCAGGCCCTGCACTGTCCGAGTGAACGAACAAGGACGTCGTCCGCGCATGTAAATGTCAGCCTTTGAATTTGAAGTTTGCAGCGTCCACAAAACGATTTCACAATATTGATGAACACTTTCATACTCCGCGAATTTAACTTCTAGCCCCTAAGTTCAACCTTGACCTGACCACAAAGATGCCTACAAATCAGTCCTGGATCCTAATGTCGTTCCTGAATCATAATTTCATGTCATATTCCCATCGATTCCACTGGAATTGCTGAACAACCCAGAATTCGTCTTACTGACTGGTTTAATACGAACCAGATAGAGTATTCAAGCGTCCCGGGTGCCCCCATCCATTACCGCTGGAACTCAGATTGCAAGACCTTTGACGGTTATATTAAGTCAGATGCGACCGTCCCCATCATTACCTTTGTTCAATAGGCTGCCTCGAGACCACTGATGCTCGTGTGCTTAGGTATGAAGTGAAACTCGATTGCAACGGTAAGCTACCGTTATCTGCTGCTGAACGTGGGCTATGATCGAGTGACATTCTGACTCGGCTGCAGAAGTACGGTATGTTGCCAGCATCACAGCACTCCTAACGTCAATTTCTTCTTTGTAGGTCTCATTGTCCTCCAATTATATCGACACTCACTGTTATTCATGTTTCGTTGCAGCCACCTCACTCCTTGCAGCAGGATACGGAAAAGGGGCATTGAACCCTTTGGAGTATTCTTTCCGTTCAAGTAATAAGTGCACTAGTGAATGTTCGACTCTTCGAATAAAGAAGATGTATGTTAGAATTGTGTCGAGAACGAACCCCCGATGATGAAAAAGGAAGCAGGACCAGTTGAACCTAACACATGGCCCGACAAACTTGATTTCCACCCTTGATTTGGAACGATTTTGATGCAAGCGACCATAGTGCGTTTGGTTTTATAAGGAGCAATTCCGTTTAGCGTAGCAGCAAGACGAACCGCCGTCTATAAAGTTTCACCAATCGTGGAAGTCCGCCCAGAATGATATACTTAGTAAACGCTTGGTGATGGGGGACTTGAAGGAAGGACCTCTTGCGTGAGTCCAACTCAGGAGGCGAAAATGAAACTACGCATGCTGACCATCGTATTCCATGACATTGTGCAGCTCGCAAGATCCTGGCTCGAAAAGCATATTACAAGGATCCCAACCGCGTAAACCATGTACGCAGCCCTGTGTGTTCTGGGAAAATATTTATACCTTTGAGTAGCAGTCCTCTGACCCCGAATCCCGATGCCTTAAAAGCGCCTTGTGGTATGTACTATTGCTCAGCGCTTGGCGACCCAAGGTGAAGTCATGTCCAATTGCAATTCTGTCGGAATCCAGATGTTCGAAGACACGTCAATGGTAAAGAGATCTGTTATGAAGAGTCATCGGCAACTGGGTCCAATAGAAGACATAGCTGACTTGAGATGGACAAGTAACGATACTTGCCCGCCAACCGCTACTTTTTTAGCCAGCTGAGGTAGGATTATACTATAAGCATCAGCCCAACCCATCCGTATGAAGAGATGGAGATGGCGCTGATAATATATTGGATAAAGGTCCATGATAGTGGTACTGCATGCTTGTGCAGCTGCAACTTGAGACTGTTCTTATGAGATGGCACGTCGCGATACCCTGACCGATCCAGGATGATGCCGTCGCAGCCTGCGAAAATAAAATCGTCAGAAGGTTTATGGGCCCGCACTAAGTATAGTAGAGCCAAAGCTTGAAGATGCCACATCGACGAACGTTCGATAAATTGGGGAAATACACCAAATAGGCTAATCCGAAATGACAGCCGAAAACGTCCAAGTCGGTTCTGACGCCGACCGTATATCATACGATATGTACTTAGTTGGTTGGTGGCCTGGATTAGCTCGCCATAGCCCTGACTGTTAGTTGATACAGCCATACGACACTGGATCAGCCCACATACCTAATATTTCACTATCGCCGCCAAGCACCTTAAATACCATCTTCATCCGCTGCGCCCGCGATGTCCCAATCCACAGGCAAAATGAAACTTGCAGTCCTTACTTCGGGAGGCGACAGCGCTGGCATGAACGCTGTCGTCCGTGCCATCGTCAAGATCGGCATCTTGAGGTGTGTTCTGATTTTCACGTCTTCATCGTATTCAACTTGCATCAACATTTATGTGACAGAGGCTGCGAAACATGGATTGTACGGGAAGGATATGAGGGGCTTGTGAGGGGAAACACGCAGGCACATGCAATCCATGCAGACCTTCCAGCTGATGCATCTGCACTAAAATGTGCTCATCGAGGAGTACCCACTAATCTTACGCAGAATCTCCGTTTTGGAGACGGTGACCTTCTACGAGATGGAACGGGTGATCATCACCATGGCCGCACATTGAAAGGTCGATATATCGTTCGTGTGGGGTGGGATGATGTCAGAGGTTGGTTTGCTGAGGTGCGTATTTCCATGTTCCCCAACAATGCATGCATACTGACTATTACCGGGCAGGGTGGTACTCTCATTGGAACAGCTCGATCGGCAGCCTTCCGTACTCCAGAAGGTCGTCTGTCTGCTGCTCACAACCTAATCAAAGAGGGAATCGACGCTCTTGCCGTCTGTGGAGGTGACGGTTCCCTAACCGGTGCCGACCTATTTCGCTCCGAATGGCCTTCCCTCGTGTCACAATTGCTCACTCAGGGTATGATCACAGAAGAACAGGCAGAGAAGCACGGACATCTCAAGATCGTTGGCCTTGTTGGCTCGATTGACAATGACATGAGCATGACAGATCTGACTATCGGTGCACCGACAGCACTACACCGTATTTGCGAAGCTATCGATAACATTAATTCAACTGCTGCAAGTCATTCGCGTGCATTTGTACTGGAAGTGATGGGGAGACACTGTGGCTGGCTCGCTTTACTCGCTGGCGTTAGGTACGTTGTGACCACTGCCGATATACACTGCTTATGCTAGTTCAGTTCTGGAGCAGACTTTATCTTTATCCCTGAACGCCCGCCCCAAACTATCCCTGGGGGGACCTGGGAGGATGACTTGTGCGAAGCCATTCGTGGCGTAAGTTGAATTTCTTTTAATCACTGTTATTGTCTCAAGCCTCCTTTACAGCACAGGGAAGCTGGCAAGCGTAAAACAATCGTCATTGTCGCCGAGGGTGCGCACGATGCGGATCTTCAACCTATTCGCGCAGAATACGTCAAAGAAGTCCTTGCTGAACGTCTTGGGCTCGATACGCGTGTTACAACTCTCGGACACACTCAGCGTGGTGGCAGGCCTTGCGCTTTCGATCGGATTTTGGTATGTCTTCGTGACTCATTCATTCATCATTGTTCATTACAGCTCGATCCAGCCGACACTACAAGGCGAGGAGGCCGTTAAGGCACTCTTAGAGGCTACACCTGACACTCCTTCATACATGATTGGTGTAAGGGAGAATAAAATAATCCGTGTGCCACTCATGGAGGCGGTTGCGATGACTCGTGCGGTCGCTGATGCAATCGGCGCGAAGGACTTTGCAAAAGCAATGTCCATGCGTGACCCTGAGTTTTACCAGAGCTTGGAGGGTTTCTTTGCCACCTCAACGCTATTCAAAGAGAAGCAACTGCCCCATCACAGAGTAAGTTTATCATATCCTATCGAGCTCAATCTGATATCCTGTCGCACAGAGAATGCGTGTTGCAATTATGCAGTACGTCCTTGCATACTACATCTCACAGAATGTTATCTCATTCTACGTAGCATGGGTGCCCCTGCTGGCGGCATGAATGCCGCCACCCGAGCTGCAGTACGTTACTGTGTCAAGCAGGGTCATCACCCACTTGCAGTGCACAACGGCTTCCGCGGTCTGCTTGACGACAACATCCACGAGCTTTCCTGGCTCGGTGTCGATGCCTGGACCTCCCGTGGCGGTTCTGAGCTCGGCACAAACCGTACCCTCCCAGACGTTGACCTCGGCGCAGTGGCTGCACGTTTCCAAGAGCATAACTTCCACGCACTTCTGATGATCGGCGGTTTTGAGGCATTCAATGCGCTGCTGATCCTTGAGACTGGGCGGCAGCACTACCCTGCATTCCACATCCCAATGGCTCATCTCCCGGCTACGATATCTAATAACGTGCCAATGACGGAGTTCAGCTTGGGTAGCGACACAAGTTTGAATGCGCTTGTTGATGCATGCGACTCGATCAAGCAGAGTGCGAGTGCAAGTAGGAATCGGGTGTTTGTGGTTGAGACGCAAGGTGGCAAGTGTGGTTACCTTGCCACCATGGGCGCGTTGGCAGTGAGTAATCTATTGGTAATCTTTGGAGAATATGAATCTGATGAGTGCACCTACACAGACTGGTGCCAGCATTGTCTACACTCCAGAGCAGGGCATGAGCCTCGATACCCTTCGCCAAGACGTCAAATTCCTGAAGATCCGCTATGGACTAGATGCCAAGGGCAGGAGTGAAGGTCGTATGGTCATTCGGTTGGTCTTACTGCTCAGATTCAAACAGCGAACTTGCTGAGATGGTTTCCCAGCAATGAGTGCGCGTCGACGGTCTACACCACTGATGTCGTGACGAAGATGTTCAAAGAAGAAGGCGGTAACCTCTTCGATTCGCGTTCCGCTTCCCTTGGACACACCTTGCAGGGTGGGGTCCCATCACCTATGGATCGCGCACGTGCCGCGCGTTTATCTTTGCGATGCATGGCATTCCTTGAAGAACATCACGATGCCCTGCAGAAACAAGTTGGCAAAGTGAAGCAGGCGCCACCTGAAAGCGCTGCAGTTATCACGATACAAGGGTCCACTCTTAAATGGGTGCCGGTCCAAGAGATGGTGCAACACGCAGATATGAAGAACCGCAGAGGAAAGACAGCTTGGTGGGCGGAGATTAAGGTCCTTGTGGAGGCACTGGTTGGACGGCCTGAAATTTTATGAGTTGACCGAGACGAACAGAGGAATCGGCGTGTCGTACGTAGTATGTGTTATCTCTGTATAAGTATAAATGTGCATGGTCTATTCGCTTTCCGGTTTATTGATAGATGATTGGTAGTTACAGATACGAGCAGAATGATATCATTTATTATCCACTCAGTCGTCGTCGAGACCCCAACCTTGACATTGTCCAACTTCCGACCCACAAGACTTCACCGTGGGTCAGGACTTGGTAGACCGCGCAATGACAACAAGTGATTACAGGCAGGCAAATCCTGTAACCAGGTGTGGCCATTTGTCTTGTGGATGAAACTCATAGCATTCGGTAGCCACGATTGTGAATAGGCTAATTACAAGAGTACGCAGTGTGGGTCCCAGCATGATGGAAGCTGGTGGCCACAACCACTCCATGAACAAGAGCATAGAACAAAAGCGGAGTGCGAAACTGGAGGTTTACACAGCCACATGGCAAGTGTTGATTTTTCACACGGCGCGTTTTAAACGTGACAGTCAAGTTTGAAACGTTTTATATTTGCAGCTGGTCCTGGTTTGTTTTCCCAAGTCTTAACTTGACTTGACTTGACTTGTATCTCTTCTAACTTGTCAATACTTGATTGTCACCGTGGTCTACGATGCCTCCAACAATATTGCCACCACGACCTGAACTTCCATTCAAACACCAGAATCCTCATATCGCTTCTCGTATGTCCTTTTCTATAATGCTTGTCTACATCCTGACTCTTGCATAGTCGACCTCTCTAAATTGCCCCCTGTTAAATATCAGTCGCTTGATCGTGATGGCCATGAGGTTTTGGTACGTATACCGATTATCTCATCCTTATCACAAGCTGACCCCTCCCAAGGTGGGGCGCATGAAGATTCCTACAGTATGTTCGGTTAAATCCAATTTGATAATAGCTGAAGGATCAATCTTTTCTAGCCCGGCGGTCATGCTTTCATCTTGAGACGGTTTGATACGGGTGCCATCAGTCTGACTACTATGTTCCGGGCCGCCTTCCCTACTGCTTCTGAAGCTGATGAACGTCGCGAAACTGTCTGGGTAAAAGACACCTACGATCTCGCTGGGAACAACGGCTCCGCTAAGGAACCTGCTATCGTGCGTCTTGCCGGAACATGGGTCAGCGCTGAGGTTGCTCTCCTTCCTGAATTTGCACAAACATATGGTTTGGGCGGCGTCATTCCTCATGTCGCCAAGGCCACTCCCGACCCCTCTGCAGCCTATCGTCGCTCTTCGACAAAAACGACACCCAAAGCGGCGCCGAGATCGCCTCCTGCTGCGAGTAGTACACTCCCGACTCCTGCTCCGTCAATCACACTTCCGACCCCCAAACGCAGACGGGAAATTTCTCCCGTACCGGTAATAGATCCTGCGCCTTCCACCTTGCCTCCTCCACGCCGATCGGCGCGAACAAAGAGTCCAGCACCTGTCCCAGTCTCCCTGCCGTCTCGATCGCCCGTCAAGCCCAAATCGCCAGCGCCTCGCTCGCCGGCACGTCGTTCACCGGCACCTATCTCGCCAACGACCAAATCTCCCAAGCCCAAGTCATCTGCGCGAGCTGTGCGGATTATCGAGGTTACTACTCCAGGGGGATCCGACGAGACTGTTGTGGAAGAGGAGGCGGAGACAATTGAAATTGCGCACCCAAATATGTCTCAGGACATAGCCGAGCAGAAGGAATTGATTGAGCGGTTGAAGGCGGAGAGAGATGTGCCATTGATGGAGGCCGACACATTAAAGCGCGCGAGGGATGATGAAGATGAGAGTACAGAATTTACGTTCCAGTTTAAGGAACCAGAAGTGCAGGAAAGGCAAATTGCAACAAACAAACGGGTTGGAAGGTTCCATCTGGAGCCAAAGCAAAAATCATTTGCATGGGGCGTCGCGGCATTCGCGATTGGAATGAGTGCAGTGTAAGTGTTTACCCATCTGGCTCTTGTCCTTGTTTGCTGACGAGAATACAGAACATTCATCCCAAATATATTCTAAATACACTATCTGCTTGTCTTATCTGTTTTCCTTATTGTCAGCTCTCGTTTCCCTTCTTTTCTGGTGTCATCTTAACACCTGTACGTCTGCTCTCCTGCGACACATTTCTTTCTCATCATGGACCGTCATAATGTCCATTTATTCACCCTTTCGTAGCCAACCTCGGGTTTCCGGCTGACTTAGGTAGATCGTTTCTATTGTTAAACGTTGAGTGGGTAGTATTGTATGCTGGTGATGTTGGAATACATGCACAGGTGACCAAAGGAGTCCACGATTCTGTGAATCGCCTCGGCTACACTTTGCTTGTGTAAGTATGACTCACGCTTACCGGTACGTGTGTTTGAGGTATTTAGTGAAAGTCAGGAGTGTCTTTGCAAGACGCAGCTTGAAGCTTACCTTCAGCACCATGCATCGATGATGTATGTGCATTCAAGTACGGTTGTTGTACAGCCATGCCACAATAAGATTTTTCCAAGTCATTCAGAATTCGTACCCCCCGTCTGCAGGCGTTTGTGGCAGGCGTCCTTCGAATCAGGCGTCCCGGGTCGTTTCAAAGTTTGTGTAAATGCTGTTGCTCGCTTCCGGGGATTTACAAAGATTAGCATCCAGATAGTCACCATTTGTACCCAGGCAGGTACAACTCATGGTGATGAAGTGCGCACATAAAATCTTTTACCGGTGATTCCTTTCCGCTCGACTTGAAGCTATTATACTAACGGTTGCCGAGGGCTGCCGTCGCGGTGTGGCAATGCGGACAGTCTCGTTTCAATATCTACCGAACGCGAGAAGATCCTGTCAGTGTCTGGTCCTTCCTAAGTATGATCATCGAGATTCGAGATCAATGTAATATTTATCGAAAGCACATGCGTTGGCTCCCATCTTTCACAGTCGTTTTACATCCTTAGCTCCTTAGCTGTTTCTTGACGGTAATGCCGGTGTGTAGTCATTGACATCGATGGTGGGTATTAATTCAAGGATGTGCCTTGCGCTTAATCGTATTTTTTGCAGTGGGTGCTGCGGGTTCCTAGGTGCCTCTTGCGTGCGTTACATCTCTCTCAGGGAGACTTAGACAACCTGATTTAATTGCCCTGTGGCCTGACCCCTAAAATTCTCTGGTGAGTCCGTAGGTACCCCTGATAACTTTCCCCTCCGGTGGTGAAAGTTTGCAAGTGTCGTGATCATCGTGACACTGCTGACAAGCTGTTCAGATGTTCACCATCCGTGTTCATCACGAACGGCAAATCTTAGGGACCCGGCATCCAACAAGGTTCTTCCATATTAACAGCTACATTTAAAAACCACACGATAGACACCGTGACGACCTCCATCGGAGCACACAGACACGATCTGAAGCATTTCTGCTGTTCACTGTGTACCCAGGCTTTCGAATAAGTTTCGTGAAGGACCATGATACACGAGGCACTTCGCTAAGAACAATCGCCCCGAGACAGCGGGTTGTTATATCTGCATTGGGGGGACCAATGAGATGTAATGAATTTTTGATCAGATTGAGTTCATTTAACAAACACATGAACGAGGCAGTTCAATATAGTGTAGTCTCGAGCAAAACCAAGCCACCTCGTGGAGGGAAACAATGCGACGCGCTTGAGAAGACAAACTGAAGCAAAAGGCACTCAGCAAAAAGAATAGATCACGGCCGGGAGTTCGTCCCCAGTCGAGTTTATTATATCAATGTCACCAGGGAGGACTCTGTCAGAGCTGACGAGACTCGGACTAGGGAACTAAGGACGGGAACGGACTCAGTCTTGGATCGAAAGACTAAGATTAACTATGGATCATACCTAAGGACGGGAACGGACTTAGTAGAGTAGTAGTTAGTAAGGGTAGAGTAGAATCGTTAATAAGAAAGCTCACCTCAGTCTTGGATCGAAAGACTGAGGGAGATTATTCGACGAGGAGAGGAATTAATACGTTTGATTGAGACGGAGAATCAATGGAGAACGTGTATGACGCATGGTAGGAGGAGTGATTGTGTATGTAAAAGGAAAAGGTTAAGTACGTATAAAGGTCATATCTTGATAGACTCTGACAGTGGGGGAGTGTGCGAGTCCTGTACGATAGTAGTATGTACATCATATAAATTCTCTCACTCACTTACATGTAGTATGTCAGCATGTGCGATATGTTACCATACTGCATGTAAGTGAGTAAGCACATTGATTGATGGGTTTATCTGACCCTACTACTTTCAAAAAATACCTAGATATCATTGGTCTACAATACAAAGTCAGTATGAATGAGATACTAACTATGAGTGAACGAACGTACCTTCAGTCTCGTGAGGGAAAACGACGACGAGCGTCCAAGTATCAAGTGAGCGTTTCAGGAGTAATCGGGATACTATATACAGTAATTCAAGAACGATGGTACATGAAGTGGGCTGTGTCCAACAGACTTGTGTATGTGTCCGTCCGTCGTCCGCTTTTAGCTCTCGGAGAACACCATCAATGCAATATCCGGGGTTTCTTCTATCCACGTTGAGAAAGAGACGCCTGTGGAGATGCCATAGGAAGCATTGAGACGGTCCAATCTCCAGAAGCCTCTGTGCATTCGCGTGACCAAGAGAGCTTGAACAACAACCTGACACCTGCTGCGTAATAAGTAACCTCACCTCCTCCAAAGTGAGAATGAACAAACTCTGCAAGCATGTGTCCAACTGGAATCTACGTCTCTTGTTAACGGAGCAGCTTTGAACGTGCACAAAAACTTACCGGAAGAAAAAATGCAGTGAGAATGACACTGAGAGAAAAGGCTGAAACAGTCAGAAAGTAAATATGCGAGGTATTTATTGATCTGCGGGCACCAACCAAAGCCGCAGCCACAATACAGCAGATTATGTCGCAAGAGGCTGGTCATAAGACGGTTGTCAATCTCCCACCCTCCATAACTTTTGAAGGTACGATACAGTAGAAGCGACAATATCTCTGAAATTTTGTGGACGCATTGGAACGTAATCAGTTCAAACTCATGTTAGCAGCAGCTCTCGATACGAACGTAACTCGGCGATAGCTAGCAAGCCAAACGCTACACATAGTGTAGTCCTTGTCTCCGTATCCAGATATCCGGTAATGCCAGGAATCCAGCATGATTCTGTATGCCATAGGTAGGGTACTAAGCCTGCAAAGAGCCAAAATTGAATGTTTACATACCGGGGACTGAAAAGTTAAATTCCTGCAGGCAGATGGTAGTCGCTACCAGATAGACCTGCAGAAGAAGAATAAAACATCATCATCTGGAGTTGGCCACGGGCTCCTGGTCTCACCATGGTGATGACGACCGCGCACACCGCAATCCATCTCTCCCGTTCCCATACTGCGTATGCTCTGATAACAAAGATACCTGAACCAGTGCAAATGTTAGAGTGCAGAATCACTGCTAGCTAGTCGATTGCTCTACCCACCCTCAGCGCAAATGACCGTCAATATCCCTATATCTGGACACAGAGTCGGTAAGTGTCGTCACGGCGATGTGTCACCAAACTCACAGGTATTGATGATATTATAAGTGCGGCAAAGCTATGATCGGGATGGGTTGAATTCCATCGTCTGTGACACTTCAACTTGGTTGCACATACAGGGATTGGGGTATCAGGCTGCAAGACCACTGAAAACCATTGTGAAAGGGATCACACCATGAGGGAGGAAATTTTCAAGTTGTAGATGAGTGCTGGACTCTCACCGAGCAAATTCAATATCGTGAAGGCAAATGGCAAATGGCTGCAAGTGAGATACAGAAATTTACAGAATCCCCATCGAGACTCGACGAGAAAAATGACCTGTACCGACTACAGATCAGAGCACTCTCGGACACTCGAGTAATTTTGTACTTGCCGCGTCGGGCAGGCACAGGATGTAGTCATACGACTGGATGTCCAAGTGAAATATTAGTTACTACGTCAAGGTCAGTGCAACTCCTATAGCTCACCCAAAGCGATATGAGTACAACTATCAGCAACTCGATGGATCAACTGGTGAAAGCAACTGATAATGGATAAACTGCACCATAAGCGTACTGGGGCGAGCGCATCAGTGATAGACCTGAACTCGTTAACGAGACTCGCACTCACGTTGAAGTTTGAGTTCAAGCCTGAGAGCAAGTCAGCTTGAGTCACTTGCCACGAAGCATTTGGCATGGCCATACTAGCTCATGCGAGTCGATATCGCTCCAACTTGAAGTCTGCAAGTTGTATATAAGAGAAGTATGCAATCCATGCACAGGGGCACAAGGCATCATACCGTTTGCGAGCTGTGTAATGGCATCATCCACGTTCTCTGGAACGTTGCTCCAACGTTACTCAATAGACAATTGCTCGAACCCGGTCACGAAACAATGTTAGGGTTCATGTATGTGATCTAATAAGTGTGGTCCTTCCCTAGGTGTATCCCTTTATAGCTACCTTCAGATCGATAGGCCAGATTTCTTTTTTTCGTCTTACCGCTTCTATTTACTTGCGGAGCCGGACAAACAAAAGGGTCCTGCATCTGCAAAACCACTGAAATGAACGCTTAACTTAGCGCATTACGAACACTTACGAACGCTTATAACTTCAGTAGCACACTCATCCTGCATGTATGATACTTTTGTTTTTTTCAAAAAATGATTGAGTCGAACGAGGTAGATCTATTAGTACTACTAGTATGTCTGGTGGGCTTTGTAGACATGTTAGAAATATTCGTAGTGCATATTAAAGCCTCAGTATGTTTCTCTCGGGTAAGCCAAAACGACAGTTACGAACGTGTGCCCTGAGCTATACCAAATGCGAGTTGTTCAGAACAAGTTTTGAACTCGCTTTGGACAGGTTGACTCTTTTAGATGTGTTACGATACCTTTGTTGGGTCAGGGAGTGTGCGATTGTCGGGAGCTAAGCTCAGGGAGGTTCAAGTCGGAAGCAGTGAACTCCCAAGGTATTCCACCCTTGATCTACCCGAAAAGTCCAGCTCCACAAGTAATAGAAGCGGTCAGACGAAAAAAAACCGAAATCTGGTCTATCAATATGAGAGTAGCTGTAGTAATTGTGCAGTACCCCCGACGCTAGAAATAAGCTCAGCATCACGGGTCCGAAGAGTGGGGCCTAGGTACCATACTAGTTATGACACATTAACAGTATCTAAGACGCAGCCTCACAACGATTCGCGACCACGTTGAAGGTCATAATCTCAAGACTGGCCAGCCACCGGAGAACCCGCGAAAATGCATATGCGTAGCATGTCATTAAACCCTGCCAAATGGTCAATCGCCGATGACTTAGTCTGAAAGCAACATCGTTGTGATGATTTAGTAATAGTATTTCGCAATGGGTACCAAATATATATAGAAACGCCATGTGCCGGATGTTATTTTGCGGAAGATCTTATTAGCCCAGTAAACCAACCAATCTCCCATAGACGAAGCACGCTAGTGCCCATGCCACGAGGTGGCTGCCAAGAACAATGCGGCTGAGGGTATAAGATACAGTGGTGGCACATATACGAAGGTGAGCCACCCCGAATCTTGCGTGTTTTGCCATGTCTGCGGAACATCAAACACATTACATAACCTCTCTATACATAACAGAAAAATCTCGCCACTAACATTTGTTTACAAGTGATCCGACAGGAGTTGCAGGTGATGGGGTGGTCACTGCTGAAGACACACCATCGCGAATAGCAGTCTTGAGGGGGTGCCATGTACGTTGGCTTTCGCTGTTAGGAACACAATAAGCCACATGACTTCCGAGCATAGATAATTGCGGTACCTCGTTCTTCTGACTGACATGTGACAGTCGCCTTTCCTTCTCGTCGAAAAGCGGTTCGTTTTTGTGGCACTTTGAGCAAGTACGAATGGGGACTACAAATTTACACATAATACTATGAAGATCGTAGGTTAGATTGGCACCAGTCCTAAAAGCACAAGTACGCACCAATACAAGTCTATGGCGCGATTAAAAATGGCAAGTCCAGTGATTTGGAGAAAGTAAAGCTCTGATAGACTGCCACGAGCGCAGGTGAGCTGAATATATACGGGATGGGACTGTGGAATCATTGTTGAGTCTTTTTATCCGCAAAGATTTCTATTGAGAGTTGTGGGTGGTGCAGCGTACAATCGGAATGCTTAGCAGCCGCAGTGGACTGGCCGAAGTGGACCATTCGGAATTTGACCATCGGACGTGTAGAGAACGGTAGTGCCTGTCTGGATCCTACAAGTATGGTACGCCCATCCGTACACACTGTGTCACCCGAGTTGCTTGCGTCTTAGTGTGATGATATCGCGAAAAGGGTCGATTTGAAGGTCGACAAACACCACGTTCCGAACAAGCTATATTTTTCTCACGCCTGCTATGTATCTCTCTTCGTCTACTTAGCTACTATCTCTGGCCCGGTATTGCAAAATGGCCCGGAGTTGCAAACCGCGACGTAGCACACTCATATTTCACTCATTTCCTTAGCACAATGATTCTAGGGGATGTTTGATTCATAGCTTACTGTACATATTTTTTATTCTACGAAAAATGAACTAGAAGTGCTTGCGGCAGCGAAACACTGCTGAGAATGTGCACTCTCCACGCCAATCAATCGGAGGGAAGCCACCACATGCACTAAAAAAATCAGGAATTTTACTAGTGGTTTCCCATTGCCTTCTAATATCACTCTAATTTTTTCCGACATGATAAGTAAGCGGCGTTGAGAGACACAAATGTTGTACCATTGAGATGCAAGACGTGACAGGAGGAATGAGATTGTGTTCGGAGTCACAAATCGCTGGTCGGCAACTCGGCCAAAACTTGCACAATTCTGCAAAGTCAAATGATCGCTTTGCACTAGGCCTTTTCGCTGGCCGCTCTCGCGCT
>MU177923.1:238212-273278 GCA_016695465.1 Suillus americanus
AAGCGGCACATATAATCCTCCATTTAATCCATACTTACACAGTAATATACCATCCGGTTCTCAAACTGGTGACTACTTTTAAGCTTACTCGACTGTTGCTAGGTCATTACCTCTACAATCCTTCCTGCAGCATCATATATTATACCTACCTATAAGACCTTATAGTACATACACATATTGTACACATACACATACAAATTCAAGTCTCAGCGCTGCACGAAGCCTTTGGAATTCTTGAATAGCACTCGTCAATTGCGCTTGACGGCGTCGGAGAGTCAAAACGGCGGTGTGACATGGTGTGACGCGACGACTTCTGTGCGGTGAGAAATTTTGCAACTCCGTGCTCAAACACTGTTTCGCACCGGCTTCTCTCTGGCAATGTAGCATTGACATATTTCTCTATTTTTTTTTCACAGACTTACAGTAAGTACTGAATCCTACCTGCTTGTGTTTTTGGCTCATTTCAATGTTGTGTAGTTGTTGTGTCATAAAAAACGGGTCAAAAGTTTTGCAACACCGGGCCAGAGATAGTACGTATAAAGGGTCTAGGGGAGGCTAGATTACCAATAGGCCGTCTCCAATATTTATCGAGCATCAGAGATCCCATGAAATCGAACGTTGGAGACCGGGCAATTTCGGAGATGGGTGCATAGTATTCTGCAAGCGGGCACATGTCTGGCGCTCGTGTATTAATTCATTGTATTCTTTATAGTCCAGATGAGTCCATGGACTGCAAGAGGAACCCAAGGGCAAACCTCTAAGGTGGGCCTGGGAGGCGGCAGTTTTATTTATCGAGGACGGGTTACAACCAGTGGGCTACATTATACATTCCTGTGAACGGGGTTTCTAGCCACTACGCTGTGACCACGCCAGACCTGGTACACTGAATTATGAGGTGTTGCAATTTTCATGGATATAACAAAAACATCTACGCCACATGTTGCAGTACATGTTCGACTCGATTTGTTTATGGATACTGTCCATTCATTTTTGGCCCTCGCCTGTATGAGAGCCTATGTAATGGTCGCATCCGTAAGCTACGGGTAGGTACGTTCCAAGCAGCAAATTTGTCTCTTCATCGCTCCGGTGTCAGCTGCATGATCATAATGATTTGACGGAGGGAACACATTGTCACGTAAAGTCTAGAGCTTCCGTCATCCATGTTGAGAGAGAAACATCCGTGGCGATACCGCAAAAGGCACGGTCTGATCTCCAGAAGCCCCTGTGCATTCGCGTGACCAAGAGAGCTTGAATAACAACCTGACACCTGCTGCGTAATAAGTAACCTCACGTCCTCCAAAGTGAGAATGGACAAACTCTGCAAGCATGTGCCCAATTGGAAACTAGGTCTCTCGTTAGTGGGCGGCTTCGAATGTATGCATTAACTCACTGGACAGAAATTTGCGGTCAGAATGACGCTGACAGAAAAGGCTGTAACATTTAGCACGTAAATATGCGGGATGTATCTGTTCATCTGTGAGCACCAACCAAAGCCGCTGCCACAGTACAGCAGATTATCTTTCATAAGACCACGCATAAGACGATTGTCGATGCCCCAGCCACCACGACCTTTGCTGACGCGATACAGCAGAAGCAATAATGTTTCTGAATTATGTGCATGCAGGGGCACGCAATCAGTTCAAGTTCGTGATAGCAGCAGCTCCCATACGAACGTAACTCGGCGATAGCTAGCAAGCCAAACGCTACAAATATTCTAATGCTTGTCTCGGTATCAAGATATCCGCTAACGCCAGGGATCCAGCATGGTTCTGTATGTCAGAAGTAAGTAACCAAATAGGCAAATAGTTCAACCCGAATGTCTGCTTACCTGAGACTCTCGAGTTAAATTGTTGCAGGCTGACAGTAATCGGCGCTACGTAGGCCTGCGAAAGATGAGTCAGATATCGTTGTCTGGGGTTGGTCATTTCTATATATTCATCTCACAAAAACGGCAAAAATCTCCACCGCCGCGAACCATCTCCCCCGGTCCCATACTGCATATGCCCTGACCATGAAGATGCCTGAACTCAGTGCAAATGTTAGAGCGCAGAATCTCTGCTGGCTAGCACGATGACTGGACCTACACTCAGCACAAATCATCGACACCGTCCCTACATCTGATGAAGTATTGAACATGGTGTCAGTACGTGTCTGGCGAAGCGCCACTAAACTGACAGGTATTAGCGATATTATAAGAGCGGCAAAGCTATGATTGGGATGTGTTGAATTGAAACATCTGTGACGCTTCGACCTGATTGCACATACATGGAGTGGGGTATCGGGCTGAAAAACTACTGAAAGTGATCACGAAAGGCATCACACTATGAGGGAGGTAAAAATGGAAGTGTACCGGACACTCACCGAGCATATTGAGTAACATGAAGGCAAATGGCAAATGGCTGCAAGCTAGATACATCAATGTGCTGAGCCCCCATCGAGAGTCGACGAGAAAAGTGACCTGCATCGACTACAGATCAGAGCACTCTCGGACGCTCAAGTAAATTTGTACTTGCCGCGTCGGGCAGGCATAGTATGTAGTCATACACCTCGTATCCAAGTAAGATGATGTGGTAACTTCTACTAGTATAACTCACCCAAAGCGTTACAAGTGCAACTATTAGGAGAGATAACATGAAGGGATCAACCATTGAAGTTGAAAGACTGATTATGGAAAATGACTGCACCATAAATGTACTGGGATGAATGCATCAGTGATCTGGGTTCGATAGCAGGACTTGCACACTCACGTTTAAGCCCGGGAGCGCGTCAGCCTGAGTCGCTTGCCACGAAGAGCTCATAAAATTTATGAATCGACATTGCTCTGGCTGATCAATATAAGAGAAGATATACGGAAATCTGCGAGATCGTTACGTTCTCACACAAGGGGTATTTCGATGATTGGCAATCTACGAACACTACTTAGCCGGTGACAACTCCCCGACCCCCGGGCACGAAACATTCCTTGATAGGTATCATTTGCACGTAAAAATGATTGATTCCTTCTATATGTACATGTCTAGCGCCTTCAACTCCGGTGCGACGGTGGCGGCTAATGGAAATTAAGCTCAAGATTACAAGTCCCATAGTCATGACACATTCACCGCGCTATTAAGAGGGATATCTGAGTCTAAGACAATCAGAAGAAGTAGCTTTATGTGATGCGTACCAAAGACATGCAAACACCAGTTGTTTTGTAGAAAATATAAGTTGGACTAGCAAACCAACTAGTTTCGCGTCCGCGGGGTTATGACTACCAGTAAACGTGTGGTACAACGACCATAGGTGAGCCACCGTGAATCTTGAGTGTCTTGCCGTGTCTGCAAAGCACGTCAGACATCTATATTGGATAACAGGAACTCTTGCCCTGACACTTGTTTACACGTGTGCAAACAGGTGATCATGGAGATGCACATGGCGCGTATGTCCGCACACCAGCGAGAATCGAAGGTTGGCTTTTGCTGCAGGGGGAAGTAATGCGACGAGCTCTCAGTGTAGATTTTAATTATTACGGTAACCCAAAGTTCTTTACTCAACGAGCCGCAACGGCTTCTATTGACAAGAGTGTAGCGAATAATTGGAGCGCCTGCGGCGGCGCAGTCACTGGTCCAAAATGGACGACTCCCAAAGTGATTGAATATGAATCATGGCAGCCGCGACCTAGACCTTATGCATATGAAATTCAGTGCATGCTGTTAAGCTCATGGTCGGCAAGAGGCTTGTAAACGAAATCTGAACTGGAGTTCTGGATGAGAAAGCGAATCCTTTGAGAATGGGAGTCATCTGACCTGAGGATCAGTGCAGCATAAATTGACGCAAGATAACTCAGGCATAATGATTTGGATACATGTTTACGAGCGACTATACGGCTGTGCGCGCTGCGTCAACGCCGCGTCATTTCCACCTGGGTTGACCTAGCCCTACTACCTGGCCCACCCGTGACCTGAGAGATGACCTGCAGTGGAAGAAACACGCTGGACCCAACACCACAATATTGATGACAGTGGGAGTTTCTGGCTTCCCTACCTAGGCATGACGACTTTTGATCAAGGGAATTTTGATTGACTCACTCTCGTAAGTGCTCGAGTCCTCTTAAGTCCTAGTAATCCGACGCCCGCTGGCAGCTGCCGTAGCACTCTGTTCTCTTCCCATCACTCTGTATCTCGCTGTTGCGGACGACTCACTTGGTGTTGCTTTATTTGCATATAGGTAAGTAAATTTATTAAGCTAATTTGAGTGAGCATGCATGTTCAAGTTCGGTTCAGTCTAAAAACGCCAGTCATGCTCCCTCGAGTATTTACAGTCCTCGCTGTACTTTTAGTATGTATTCAATCCAGGCAATGAAATTGTGTCTCATTTTATACAGGCAACATTCATCTATCGGAGTGGTCGTCTTGTTAAACATGGAATCTTCACTCTTCCTGCACTACCTCCATCATACTATGTCAACGGCGATGTCCAGACGCACTGCACACTTCTTCAAGAGCCAACCCATACACTTAATTACTGCGAAGACATGACTTTCTGGGACCACCTGGATGCAGATGGCACTGTAGCTGCCCGTTTTGTTATTGCGGGGTGCGACCCTAATCGCAAGGCATGGAACACTGTTATGGGCCCCTTACGCAATCCCGAACCAAGGGCTTACCTTTGGCTTGTTGATACGGTAGACAACAGCCTGCAGCGTATTGAGTTGGACGGATACCCGGAAGGTCATAATTTCCACCCACTTGGGATAGAGGTCACACCCTCTCAGGATGGAGCCCCATCTACTCTCTATGTAGTCAATCACGCACGCGAAGAGACAACAATTGAGCACTTTACCATTTCACCAGATACCCCAACACAGGCACTCTGGCAACGCACAATTTCATCGCCTTGGTTTGTGTCTCCTAATGCCTTGGCCATCACGAACGAGACGTCGTTCTACGTCAGCAATGACCATCTCATGACTCGTCGACTCCCTTTCCCCCTTGCACCCACCCTGCCGCTGATTGAGAGTATTGCTGGACTACCCCTGAGTTGGCTTGCACATGTCACAGTTAACCCTGATGGTACAATCACACACGAAGTAGCCGCTCTCGGTGTGGCCTTCGCCAATGGCGTTGCCATCTCCCCAGACGGGACGACTCTCGCACTGGCTTCGACTTCTATCGGCCAAGTCTACTTCTACGACCGCAACACGACCACAAATGCACTCAAATACCGGGAGGCCGTTAGCCTCCCCTTCTTTAACGATAACATCATGTTTGACGAGGAGGGCGCACTTATCGTCACAGGGCATCCACATTTCCCATCCCTCGTTGGTGTCGCTGCCAATAAAACAGATGCGCGAGCGCCAAGCTGGGCCGTCTCGCTCACTCCTATTTCAAACACAACGCATTTCGCGAAGAGCGCACACGCAGCAGATAGGAAATATGATTTACGTGCGCCGTTGTCGGTATCAGAAGTTGTCCCCGCTAGTAAAGGATGGGAGGTGGAAACATTGTTCCAGAGCGACGGGAGTGTTTTTGGAACATCTTGCACATCGCTCAGGGATTCGAGGACCGGCTCACTGTACATGGTGGGCCTGTACGAGGAGGGATTGATGATTTGTAGGCCATAGCTGGCTGTGTTTGGAACGTGTACGCAACTTCAACGTCCAGCACTGGTCTCTGCTATCTAATGTATTAGTACCTCTGTTCACACAAGCTAAATTATCTATTTCCAAAAATACTGAAATAGCCATCGACGCCGGTAACGAAAATCTGGGGAAACCTCCGTGAGCGTGTCCAAAAATCCTAAAAATACAACGGGGACCAAATTAATACAAGCTTATTGCTACTAAGATAAGAAACATGTGTGAGTCGCGAACGATACCATGATAGCAGAAACCCTCATCGCACACTCTACTCATACCCTCCCCAGGGGAAAAATACTGGCACAGTCCTGATGAAACAAAAGATCTTGTCAGTACCGAGACGATTGGAGATCTGTGATGAAAGTCACATGCACAGAACATATTACTGGAAACAAGCACTATTTTTTTGCAAATCGCAATACATAGAAGAGCGGCACATCCGACGGAGGTGACAGGAATGAGAACCGTCGCTTGTGGAAGCACCGACGGCGAAGAAAAGCCACACCCAACGGACGCGGAGCACGAGGATGAGGACTTGAACGATATGGGCGCTTATTAACGCCCTTTTAGAACCAATAGATCACTTGTCGGATTCGGGCAACTTATTCAAATGGCCGCAAGTGCGGGCAAGTGTTTCCACTTCAGCACCTGTGAGTGACAGCATAATGACTTCCCGGCCTGTAGGCAAGTCCAAGATAGCAGGATGCTGGTTGCCTATTCGGCCACTTGCCCAACTGAAAACACGACTTCAGAAGACCAGAAGGTGCTTCGACAAAGCCAACCCAACGGGACCAAATTCTCGGAACCGGCAGTCTGCCAGCCACACGTCCCAATGCCAACGGAAGCGAAAAATTGGGACCGTCAGCCGCATGTTCCAATCCAACGGGAGGAAAAAGAAATGCAACGGGAAACCCTATAATGAACCAGGTTCCCTAGTGCCAACGGGTAGAAGCACGTACCCCCGACGCCAACGGTATGCCCACCGTCGCCAATGGACTATCCGCAGGCAAGGCTTTCCGCCGCAATATAAAAGGCAAAGGTCCACCCTTTAAAACTCACCTCTTATGCTCCTGCCATGTCTTATTGTCGCCCAACTTTATTTCTGCTGTGCGCTCGAGAGGAGGAACACCTGACGCCTGCAAAGCAATTTTAAGTTCACAATGCAGTCAATTATACCGGTCAGACAAAAATGTTAATTTCAACTCACTTGTTGAAACAGAACACAGGTCAAAGAGGACTTGCGGCGGTTTCAACTAATACAGAGACAGGTAGTGCGCCAGAGAATGCGGCGAGACCGAACATTCCAGTCCAGATGCCGAGTTCGCCCACATAGCTACTACACGCGACGTATGAACCTGAATTCATAACAGGGGGACATCAAATGACATACTTGGGATGACGACTCCGGCTCCATACCATTGGAAATGAAAGATTATTCTCCTGTTTGTCGCAGCGCCATATGGATTTCTGCCTGTCCGCTATGGCTCCGAGCGCAAAAGAGCCTGCGATCAAAGCGAAGGAAATAGAATCGGTGCTACCTAGAGGAGGACAAGCTGATGCAGGAATCACGTTTGACTGTTGTGAGTGCGTCAAGACTCAAAAAGGCCCAACTTGAAGGAAGAAACATGCTTACGATATAAACGGCAATCCAACGACAAATATCGAGGTGGCTTGCACTATCCATGCGCCGGTAATTTGACTTTGTCCTTGATTTCATCGAAACGTGAATTGCCACCCGATTTGATTGCTCTCTGGGCGGCCAAGAAGCTCCCGAGCCTTGATGACCACACGACGAAGGCAGCGCTGAGGAGGACCCTCGAAGCCGAGCATGGCAGCTGAAGAAATGTGGCAGAAGAAATGTTGCCGCCCTAATGAATGTGTGGATAATAAATGGGCATAAGAGTGCTTGACAAGAAACCCATAGCACCAGAAACTAGGAACAAAGATGCAGGCCAAGTCTGCTTGCAGCCCATAAGCGCTCACTGTGATGGGTACCAAACATGATTTCGATGGTTCTGAATTGTCAATATTTCAATAATGTAAAGCTCTTAGGGGAAACCAAAGTTGACGTCGAGTCGTCAACATGTAAGTGAATTTTAGCCGAGCTGTTGATCATGATGTCAACGAGCTACTTTACGTAACCAAACGGAAGATGACATCAGCTGTTAAAGTGAGACTAATACTGAGGCCAGAGGAGTCAACCGCAACTACGATGTCGCTCGCAACAAACGTTCATATAGAATCACAAACCAAGACTAGGCCGCATTCTTGCTCCCGTCATCCTTCGCCTGAAGGTCACACCCACCAAGCTGACCACTCGGCTGGCAAAAAGTCCATTCCCGATACTGGCTGGCGCGATTCTCCTCCCATCCCCTCATCTGATGGTGGTGATTCTGAGAAAGATTGGATGTCAAAGCCGCCATACAACTGGTCACCAGCGCGTGGTCCAGACGGCGAGGAGCTCTTCAAGACAAAATACGAGTCGTCCTGTTGGTGCGGTGCTGTGCGTTTTGCTTTTGCGGGCGACCCATTCGATGCAAAGCATTGCCACTGTAGACAATGCCAACGGCTGCACGGTGCCCCCTTTCAGTGGGCGGTAATCTTCCCAAAGACAAGTGTTCGGATTCTGGAGAATAACAGCGATGCTCTCCACTGCTTCTCTACCACGACGAAAAAGGCTAGTCATCATGTCCCGTGCAAAGTCTCCTGTGACATCTGTCGGGCGCCACTTTTTGACGAGGGGAAGCGCACGGTGCTTGCATACCCAAGTGGCTTCAAATTTTCCCCTATCAAAGCACGCCTGAACGCTGCTGACGCAAGAGATGGCAAGGCGGTGGAAACAGGTGAAGGGCTCTACGATCCGCGGCACGAGGATATCCATCCTCCAGGTCACTACGGTGGAGTCCCTCTAGAGTTTCAGCCCAGTTGCCATATTTTCTATGGTCAGCGCGTCATGGAAGTGTGCGACGGAATGTAAGGGTGCATCTGCCTGGTCACCCCCCTTAAGTTCTGACATATCAGTTAACAGTCCAAAGTGGAGAGGCCATAAGGATGACAGTGAGCTCATGCAGGAGATGAGCGATGTGTTAGGCATTATGCCTAGATACAAGGGGTGTGGTGAGGAGCTGCACCCATGAGATGGCATTAATAGATTCGATTAGCCTCGAAACAAGTCCGACTACATCTTGGAAAGAGAAGAATGCCGACGTAGACAACTTGACTTGTCCGTGGTAGTACAAATCAAGCTGGCCACGAGCCTAACTTGATGCCATAAAGCACTTGTAGAACCTCACTGTCGCGGTCAGATCATGCGAGATATCTGAAAAAGTAATGGTTCCTGCGTTGATGGCATTGCCGCCAGTGTTATCTAGCATTTCTCTGCGCTTTTGCGCACTTCGGGCACTCTCGTCTAAGTGCAACGCAGTCGCAGCCGACTCCACTATGTGCTATTGCTGCAGGAAGAAAATCGTGCATTAATTCACAATATCATACTATAATATTTTTTATTTTTTTACATAAAAGTCCTCCAGCGTGATCGTGTGATGCGCAGGTGGGTCTGCACTTTGTTGTACTACATTCGAGTTACCGCATATAGTACTCCAAAGTAAGATGATGACGCTGGCGCTGGCATCCAGACCTGTGGGGTTTGGAACTGGACCCCAGTGCCGGGGCCTTGGCGATTCGGTAATTAGTCGTGAAACATGATGACGCACTGACGGCTGCGAGCCTAGGACGACTGTTAACGCTGTGTATGCCGTCGCGGCAGGGAGAGATAAACCTGTGCCAAATAGATGTATACATGGGAATATTGATGGTTTATTCGCACGACGACGACATAACCCCGATACCAGACAGGATTACAACCACCCCGAGATATTCAAAAAAAAATTAACGGGCGAAACTTTGCTATTCTTTATTCCTATCTATCCCTGTATCACATACCCGGAGCGTGTGCATGGACAATCCACAGCACTACCAACCGCTCTCCCATGCACTTCATCCTCCCGTAGTACCTACGTACGAGGAGGAGGAAGAAGAGGAAGAGAATGAAGACGAGGGCGTCGTTGAAGAGCAACTTGATCGTGAAGACGACGATCGCGAGGTCGCCGCTGGGTGCGTAATTACTGTGAAGTGTTATGATGACACGCGTCTGATTACAAGTATTCGTAAATACTCACATTATATGTGCTCGTCATGTCCAGATCTACACAACATCAATCAAGTACAACTGCAACTGGAAAGCGCGCAGGTACAGCACAACCCGACCCGCCACAAGACTCAGAACGGAAAAGGCGTCCTGGTCGTCCCCGTGGATCGAAAAATAGACGGTCACGGGCGTCAGCTACTGACTTGAAGGAGCCGGCCAATGCTGCCCCAAAAGCGTCCCCGCCACAACACGGGTTTTACCAATATACCGCTTCTCCCACTCCAGGAGAGATACAACCACACAATCAGCAGTACTATGAGTTTCAGTGGCGTGTGCTAAACTTGTGTGCAGAGTTCTATGGAGCGGCTGAAGAGCTTGTTGTAAGCGTCCGCTGCGTGATTTTGAGGCGTTGAAATAACTTCGCCCAGAAAGCTACACCCTCCCTTGTTATTGCGCAATGTTACCAGATGGGCCCTGGTGTGAAAGTAGACCCCTTGGCCATGCTCGGCGAAGCGAAAAGAATATGCGATACCCTTGTGAGTCACGTAATTTCGGTTGTAAAGTCGGCTTTGTCCTTATTTCTCAAAGTTGGCATCTCCCTCTCGATTAACTACACACCCTCCACCTCCACCGTACTTTGTACCTGGTTACCCAGCTCCCATCCCCCCACCGCCGCCACCACCCCAACCCCAACCCGGGCCATCCACATCCTCTACAAACGGCAAATCCCCCACCACTACAGGGCCAGTAATTTCGGATCCGCAATCATTTGTTGTCTCCCTGGGCCATCAGCAAGCATACCCATATGGCGCTCCAGCATACCCTACTGCACCATACTATGGCTATGGCGGATATGGGGGTTACTATCCTCCTGTACCTCCACCTGGGCCAAGCTCAGCACCTGCGACAGGCTCTGCGAGTGGAAGCACAGGAGGTGCTGTGGGAAGCGGTGGAAATCAGGGTGCCTGGTCCGAAGAAGAAACGGAAAGGCTGAAGAAGCTTGCCGAGGAGCACCGCAATGGTAGTGGGGAAATCATATGGGATGCCCTATGCGAAAAATGGGGCAATTCTCGTACAAGGTAGGTATTTTTCCATCTCGCACATCGGTGCTTTTCACGGGAGCTTATCACTCGGCCTGATAGACATCAAATATTGATAAAAGCAACTTCGCTGGGGTTGAAAGAGTCCTCGTCGCGAGGAACGAAACGAAAACGGGAGACGGATGGCCAACTTGAGCGCCCTCCACCCACAGCTCCCACTCCAACAAGTATAGATGCCCCCCATCAGACTCCAGTCCCGAATCCCGTTCCCACGCCTGCTTCTCAATCCGCACAAGGAGCATCTGCTTCTCCAACACCTTCAACACCGGCACCGGGGTCCACTCAACCTTCTCCAGCAATTCGACATGCACAGACGCAGCAGCAACAGCAGCAGCCACTACTACACCAACAACCGCCAACACGTGCTCTCCCATATCCAATGCCAACGGTTGCTGCTGCAACCTCACCTGTTATATCTACCTCGACGAACCCGATGGATCGTCCGGGAAGCGGAAATTACTATCGCACACGACCAGCACCTGTGATGAAGCCTGCCTCTTCAGGATCGACACATCAGTTCATGTATCAGCCGAACGGAGGGCGCCGAGAGGGTTAATTGGCGATTTTATCGCGCGGCCGAGAGTCCCTTGCTCGATAATTTGCTATCTTACTTTTTGATACCGACGCAGCTCAGTGTAGTCTTCGTGTAGACATCACGTATATGGTCGGTCGACGTGTTGTGCTTTTTGCAGGTCCCGTATATTCACCTGTCCAGAATTATTGTACAATCATTTTGTTACGACCGTGCAGGGCTCGCGGACTTGGTAATAGTATTAATATTGCGAATAAGTTCTATAATTCGAACAAGTAATATTGTAAGTAATATGCAAGTAATATGCCAAACCTCGAGTATCTCATTCTACTTCATTTGCTTCAAACACTTACAGTGGCTGCCACGGTCCAAGCGTATGTAGGCTATGTGCAAGGCGCTGCTGGCAGGACCTTGCCTGAGGCTCTATGTATGTATGGCCTGCCCTAAACTGTTAGTGGCTTCGGGACTCCGATTATGTGGAACATAATAATACTAATGCGACTAATACCACCTCCGATATCTATCCGTCATCACATGAGGAGCCCTTTTGATTTTAGCTCGTCCCCTGGTCTTGGTCCTTGGATAATTCTGACAGGTTCGAAGCTATGGCCATCGAATTTGTTTTCGCGGTGTCAATTCACTGATTGATCCAAAGACAATCCGATTTCCACTCAATCGGCTAAACTTCTCATTTGAGCGGGGGCTTGGTCATACTGAACAGAACTTACTTCCAAAGATCCTAAAGATCCTCCAGAGATATTTGAAAGGTTTCGCCTAGAGCCTCTCATATATTGTACTAGGATACCAGAACGCCGGTTCGATCTCACGGGGGACATATTTTGAGAGAATAATATTATGCCCCCAGCACTTGTCGTGACCATGAGCATAGCATTGACATTTCGAATTAGCAGGCATATCAAACATCATAAAATCAGGACGGGCACGATTATACGATACTCGAGAATCCAGATATATAGAATGTATTACAAATTACCGGGAATGGTGGTATATCCAGAGTGAGGGTGATACGACTACCATAACTAAGGTGTAGGAAATACTTACAAAACTAAATGCGCAAAGGACCGGGAAAACGTACTAGGATGCATGCGAATGAGCCTTTAATACATGGGAGTTAAGCGTATGTTTGCGAGAGAAAGACGCCCAACAGTGGCTGCACAGATATTTGACTTGTACATGCACTTCCTCGATGTGCCGAACAACGCTCTCCCGTTTCATGGGGGCTTTTGTGCAACCATCCCATGCACATTGTATTGCCAAATCGCCAGGTCCCTTCACTCCATGTATGCGCACGTGTTTTGAAAGATCCAAGACGCTGATGTACGCGCTACATGGCATGCCCCCGCCGATGTCCCACAGACAGAAGGTATGGTCAGGGCTTGCGTGTACAGCGGGATCACCGTGAAGGTCCTGTGGAACGCCACAGTGATATAAACGTCAGCAACATGTAGCATGGATCAGAAAAGAAGACGGACAGTGGGAATATCAAACATGTGGGCTTGCGCTAGTAGAGAATGATCCGGTGCCATCATTGTGTTGAATGAGAAGAGAATTGATTACTGAGAGGACTTTATTGAAATTAAAGCTTGAGGTTATATACTTTGTGCCAGAAGGCCGAACTGAAATTGGTAGATGTAGGATCTCGGTTGGTAACGAGGCCATGCAACGCCACATACCTGGCCTTTTAGGCCGATTTGCCACAACATGAAAGTGAATGAATTTGTGCAAGGAATCCCGGGAGTATTGTACAATGTCATTTCCGCTGTTTGACGTTGGCCTGCGGGTATTAATTTGAAGACGATATGAACCACTGTGGAATCAATGAGAACAACAGTCAGATAGAGGCAAAGGCCTTGTGGAGCCCCGTATAAAGAAATCTATCACGGCGCCTACAAATTTGAACTTTGCATCTTATTCTAACCCCGTGACGATGACGACGGGTAACAGCTAGGAAAGGTAGGCCAGAAATGTCGCAAACCTAAGCATCCACTAATTAGGCCTTAGGAGCGTATCGTGAGACTCATCGGGCTCGTGCATGACTAGTTGATTGTCCCCGCGCAGTTCGAATCTAAGGACTCGATGAAGACGGACGGAACGATGCACCCCGATTGGGATTCTGCATTCACGGAAGCGTGAGTTGAACCACCCTGAGCGGCGATTGAACAGGAACAAGCGGGATGACGCTACCTGCACGGGGATCTCAATTTGCTTTGAGGTATGGCGCCAGTTGCAAGTGCTTGACGTGTTTCATGAATTCCTGTATTGATGTGTTAGAATTCCTCGTAGAACAATCCCTGTTCCGCAGGAGTCGATAGAAGTTGGTTAACGGGTGCTTTATCACGGGAAAGTGGACGGTGGCAAGTTCACTGACACCGGCCTATACAGCAAACATTGTGGTGTTTGTGTTTATGGCCAAATCGGTTGGAACATGCCAGTCAAAATACTTACCGGTGATTCAGTTCCATATCAAATTGATAAATCCCAGCACGCTTCAGCCTGTTCGTGTTAATCGATCGCACAGAAGCCAGTCCAGCCGCCCTAAAACGTTTGAAATAAGCAGGGATATGTGGATTCAACGTGAATTGCACGATAAACTCAAACTATCAGTGGGACGCACAAGAAAATTGACGGCATCCTTCATCATAGATTGTTTCCCATGCACGATGCAGTCACATTGGTCCAGGAAAGGATAGTTGGCCAGGTATCCTGTGCTATGATAAGTGACAAGAACCAATCAGCCGGGGCCCTGTAGTAAAGACTGTATAGGGACCATCAGAGGCAAAGTTTAACTTGTAAGGTTTGAAAACCTTCGGCCCGGGCACATGCATGCTGGACGGTTCGCGATCCATGTCAAATCCATGTTTACTGGTTTTATCGGTAGGCTGGGCTAGACCATCGTGACACAGCGGAGTCATCGACTAAATAGAGCACTCATCGTGGCTGAGTCAGCTTGTCACCTCTTTGTCGGAAGCGCTCACCTACCTCCGTTTTTGATTCGACTGGCCACAGCACAGTTCAGCCGCCGCCTCTTGCTTTTGAACCACCATTATCACTATCATCCCCAGTACCAGCGCTTGCACAGGCAACTTTATACAAACCATAATTCTTTGCGTTGCCAACGGAGGTGATAATGTTCTCAAGCCCGACATCGAGCCGTACGCTCGCAACCACCACGCTCAAGGGCGCTGGCCTCATCGACAGTGACACACGCATGCGAGACGCCACAGCGGACAAACCAGGTGGTCGCAAGGGCGCCTCGAAGATCCGCACACACCGCACACGTCCGATTGATGCCTATAAGGAGCCTCACGGCCCCACTCGAGCTAGCATGGTAAATATGAGACTTTCCCCCGTTCGCATTTCTTAGTTTAGTTGATATCCCTTTGAATGTTTTCCATGTCCATGACTTGGGATTTTTGTACGTCGCTGTATCTATCACCGTCGTATATTACCCCCTTGCCTTTCCAATTGTCTGTCTATCTATATCCGCTCTTCGTCTCCTTCTTGTGTAAAACCTTCGCTTACAAATGTCTGGCACCCACCGCCGCTCGCATATGGACAGCTCGCCGCACGGACACAACCAGGCGGCGCGTCAGATATTCTCACGATCCGCGGCGCTTCGACGGTGGGGCGGCTTCGCAGGAACGCCGTTACAGCGGCAGTTGCAGGTGTAGCACCTAGCAAGGCGCACGCAGCACCAGTGAAAGCAGTAGAAGTATGGAAAGATTTCGTGAACAGACGGTGGAATCCCGAATCGAGGTTCTTGAACTTAGAGGTGAGTATACACCTATCTAGCCCTTGAATCTGTGGTTGATGTCATGGGCAGAGCATGATGGACGATCCAGAGATTCAGAAACATAACTTGTTGCCGCCAGGCGCCCCTGCATCCTCAGTAAGAGAGGCCTCGGTTTTGTTCAAGTTAGCTTCGCACCTAAGACCAGCTGTAAGTCGAACTTTGTTTCCAGACTCTGTTGGAGTTTCATACTTTGACCTATAGGTCCAAACCCTGTCTCTCGCAAATAACAACATCAGCTCCGGTCAGCTCCTTTCAACGCTGGCGCACTATCTCCCCAAGCTCGCCAATCTATCACTGCAAAATAACAACCTCAAGGTTTGGCGAGATATCGATTTTATCTCCGGGCGGAAAGGGAAGCTCGAGCATTTGCGAGAACTCATACTCCTCGGAAATCCATTAAGAGAGCTGGAGATTCAGAATGGAAAGGGAGATAAGTACAAGAGGTACGTGGACAGGAGGTCATCAGGGTCATGTAACTAACGATATTCAGTGACATGGCACGGCGTTTCACGTCATTAATAATGCTGGATCAGGAGGCCATTGCTACTATAGCATTCGACGCTCCGGGACCTTCATCTACTTCTGTAACAGAAAAACGAGCTACTGCAACCACATTTCCATATGAAATGCGACCACCATTTATCACTGGTGTCGAAGACTCAGTTGTCAGCAATTTCCTCGTTCGGTGCGTCATCTTACCTTATATTTCGTGATTTTACTTATAGAATGTTATCATCAGGTTCTTCCCATTATTTGATGATCAACGAGCTGCCCTTCTCGATGCATATCACCCTTCAGCGACATTCTCGTTCTCATGTAATACAGCCATTCCGTCTCGCGCCCGTATACAGGGCCTTCACGTATCTAAAGACATGCCTAATCAGCGCAAGCTTGATTGGGGTCTCTGGCTCAACAACGGCTCCCGAAATCTTAATCGCATGGGAGGTGGCGTTGACAAAGTTGTTAACAGCCTCCACCTAGGTAGCGAAGAGGCGATTCGAGCAATGTCGACACTACCAAAAACGAAACATGACGTATCTGGTTCACCAGAGAAGTTCTGTATCGATGCATGGCCTGTGGGTCAGGGCGAGAACTTAAAACTGTTCATTTCCCTGCATGGGCAATTCATAGAAGGTAAGCACCCACGATCCACTCGGAAGTTTCTGACTGCCCTGGACATCCCTATGCTGTTTGGTACTCTATTGCCTTGGTTGCGATGCAGTAACCTTCGCGTCTTCGAATTCTGTCTTCCTCGATCCCACGTCGTTGTGTTCACATCTGATTTTTTCCTTTCTCGTAGAACCTTCGCAGGGTATTCGGTCATTCGACAGGGCCTTTGTCCTAGCTCCAGCGCCACCAGGTTCTCGGTAAGCCGCCTTTTCATCGTACGCGTTCGGCATTTGCCATTGACACAATGAACAATCTGACAGGGCTAAATTGAATGGCTGGGACGTTATGGTCCTGTCAGACCAGTGGTCTGTACGAGCATACTCAACCCACGATGCATGGCATCCAGGACCAATGCGTGTACAAGCTGGGGATGCCATGCCGACTCAGCAATCGACAGGGTCTATCCCATCATCATCTTCATTAATCCCCGCGAGTGCGCGGGCGCAGCTAGAACAAACAATATCGACATTTGTAAGTTTTCGCTTCCCGTTGTTCATGGACTTTCACTTACGTCTTCATTTCCGCACTGGCGTACACTATTAACTTGGTTAGTCTGAAACACAGCGTAATCTCATCGTGCAGATCTGCGAGCGGACGGGTCTAAATGCCAAGTATGCCGTGGATTGTCTACAGAACAACGCGTGGGTTTTCGACCGTGCCATAGCAAACTTTGAGCAAGTCAAGGTAAGCGGGGTCTTCAGAGTACTTTCAGTGAAACCTTTACTCACCACTGTTCGCCCAGGGGGCACTGTCACGGGATGCATTTATGTGATTTTGGGGAGCATGGATTCCAATACGGCGAACTCCGTTCTTGCAATCGGTTCGCACTTATTATTAGAAGGTTCGATTACGAGGAGTTCGGGGATTTCGCTCACGGACTTTAGGTCAGGGAGAGACTCATCGCTACCCCATGACTACTCTATATACATTTGGCAAGCTGAAAGTACTTCATGCATCATCGTACCAGTTTCAGTGTAACGTCTTCATATCATATTACTATCGTATCTCGGTTTGTTGCACGCAATGAACTCTCGAATTGATAAAATGTGTTGCTCGGGATAGTTTTGACAGTGCGCGCCATCAGAGCTACTATATGATTTCCCAGCAGATTCGCCGCCGCCCTGCATGACGGGTTGGGTGATTTTAAGTTTTTGTCGTCGAGACTACTACCCTGAGTGAAGGAAAGACCGACCCTTTAGTTGAATACTACTACTTGTAATATTGCTCCTCGATCTAGGCTATATACTAATAGATGAAGCCGACAATAGGAAGCGAACAATGGAAAGAGCGATGAAGCTGCATTGTTTGTTTTTCCCATTATGTTTTATTTTATTTTACGTGATTGCCTCGAGGCAGGTCGGACAGCCGGCTCGACTAGGCGCCTGCAACTGGCAAGAAGAATGAGCATCAGAACATCAATGAGAAGAACTGCTTTTGCCTCGTTGTGCCCCATTTGAGAGCATTATCTGTACGTATACAAAACTCAAATCATCCTCCAACTCCACAAAATCACCTCTTCTTCCACTGACCGACTCATCCGCCCTACGACCAACGCCCATATCTCACACTCGCTGCGCACTATTTACGACTGACGACTATAACACCATGAGTCGTGTACAACGTTCTTTTGAAAACTTTGCTTTGCTACAGGCTGCCTCAGAGGGCTCTGCTACCGCAGTGCGCGATGCACTCCAATCTGGAGCAGACATTAACGCGTCTGACAACTCTGGCAGAACTATTCTGACGTGTGCTCTCACCGCCGATAGGTGAGTCATTTTCTAACGGCTTAAAATTTACTGAAACTCACTTTGCGTGCTCAGGTGGGAGACCATCGACGCGTCTGACGCGTCGTTTTTATCTGAAGATCGCCTTCAAGTCCTTCGCATGGCTGTGTCACATCCAGAAATCTCATTATTCACGCTCAATGCACCGCAAGACTCGATAAACGACGTAACTCCTCTTGGCATGGCAGCTTGGCTTGATATGCCCCAAGCAGTCCAAGTTCTTCTAGAGTGCAGCTCAGGCGCTATCTCCGTCGACGCCGAAGATACGGATGGTGCAACACCTCTGATGTGTGAGTCTCGTCCGATTAGCATCCATTTTGAATTTCAATTGACGGCGTTATGACAGACGCGGCACGCGACGGCAGGTTGGCTATCGTCCAGCACCTGGTACGTTATGTTTAGTTCGCTCGGAGTTCTGATATCTGATCGCTCTTCGGTAGCTTGCTCATAATGCCAGGCCTGATCTCAGAGACCGAAATCATCGGTCTTCGCTCCAATTCGCTTTACCCCATCCGCGCGTCTTGTGGATATGCGAACAGGCGCTACGCAACTACCGCTTGCGCGAATATCAGGTAACCGATTTGCTGCGCACGAGTCTGGGCACAGGTACTGATACAGTTGTGATAGAACGGAAACAAAAGAGGTCTTTGCCACCCCAGCCTCGCTATTAACCACCTATCACCGCAAACCTCCGCTCAGCTCAACTTCGCGCCAAGCATCCCCCCTGCCACGACTTTTTCATCTGAATCTATATCTTTCATCACCGACTCTGTTGTACAAGCTGTTCTCGCTGCCGATCTTTCTGTGCTGTACCCCCTGTTGTTTTCACAATCCTTTGAACCTTCCCCATTGGACCCCGGACCGATTCTTGTAAATGTACCCGATCTGGAAGGATGGAGCGCTATCCACTACTGCGTATCTGTACCAAATCCCTCGATCGAAATCCTCGACGCCCTGTATCGCGCTGGCGCTGACGTCAGCTTGTTCACTACCGGCGAGCACTACACGCCTCTCCACTGTTTTGCACGCCTCGCACGCGCCTATGATGACCTTCCAGAATCTCCCCAGTTATTGTACCAATTCGCTATCCATCTTATCCGTGATCTCCGCGCACCGCTCGCGGCGCCCGACAAGCATGACGAAACTTGTATTCATGTAGCCGCCGAGCACGGCGAATGTCTTGATGTACTCCTCGCTCTTCTTGATTGTGACACCACAGGCACTATTCGCAATATGCGCAATTCCCGAGGGTGAGTTTATTTGTGTTTCATGTTCCTCCATCAGGGCCATAACAAATTCGCCACAGCCTTACAGCCTTCGAAGTCGCACGCCCAATATTCCGTTCCGCATTTAGTCCTGACGGGCAGTTCATCCGCTCGGAGTCGTCTCTCTCTGATCGCACCATTAGGCCCGGAACTTCGAGTTCTATTACATCTGTCACCTCTTTCACGGACCGCACTACCCCGCTTTCCCCGCCCACGATCCGCATTCCCAATGGCCCAGCCTCCCATCTTCCTCTTGATTTTGATTCGACTGCATCCACGGAACGCCTACTCGATAATTTTACCCTGCTCTCGACCGAAGCTCAATTCGTCCGTGATCATGAAGGATTGGATCGCTTGGCCAGCGTGGTAAACGAGACCTCGCAGTTAGGGTACGATGTACTTGCCCACTTCAGAGGGCAGGTAGATGATGCCGCGAGTGACCTACGCGATATGCGGGCAGCTCTCAACGCTATCGATCATTTGTGGAATACCACTTCGCACGATGTGGAAGAACACCTTCGTACACTTCCTGATGGCCGGAGTCTCGAGCGCTTCCTGGAACGGAAACGCTCACCTAGGGACTCTGAAGACTCACAAACCACTGCAGTGGAAGTTCAACCGATTTACGTCAAGTCTATCCTGAAGGAGACAGAACCCAAGGTGTACGCTGATGCTTCTGTTCTCTCCTATCCTTCGGCACCCGTACCTCTCCAGACGACATCTGCATCCGGCACACGTACTGTCCCTTGGCCCGAGTGGTTGGATAGCTTCATTCTCAGTGCAGACTCCACGACGTACAAAGCGCACCTCGCGAATCTCATTGAAATCGAGCGCGAAATGTTCTCCCGTGAGACGATGAGCTCACTCGAAGAAAAAATTCCCAACAAGGAGACCAAGCTTAAGAGCCTCCTGCGCAGTCGCAAGCGCTATGAGAAAGTTGAGAAGAGCGGGGCGTCGAAGCTCAAGGCCTGGCTGAAGAAGAAAATCATAGCGGAGAAACCCTTGAAACTGCAGATTGTATACGATCTAGACGGCGAATGTGCAGTCGGGAGGGAAGTTAAGGTGGACCTTACACAGCTTTCTATCACGATTTCGGATTCGGAGAAGCCCTCAAGAGCCGCATCGTTGTCCCCGTCTCCTTCAAGTGACGAGTTTCACTCATCCCAGTCGGTCCTCTCTGGTGCAAGTCGTGATTTGTCGAGTATCGACGAGTGCCTTCATGGAGTATGTTCAGTTTCCGACATCCCAACTTATGTGACTAATGAACTTGTTCTAGGTTGACCATCTAATTTCTACTGCCTGCCATTCAATTTCTCGTGCTGAGCGTATCATCAAGCGCGCCATTAAAACGCGTGAAGCCATGGTTCAAAATCTCCGTTCACGATACCCTCCTGTCTACAACCCCATCTTTGCATTCTCCCTTGCCCCCTCTGCATATCCCGATAACTCCTCCCGTTCTTTCTATCTCTCTCCCGACAGCGCTGCCTCCTCGCGATGCTCTTCCGCCCAGTCCTCAAATATATCCCTAGCCACCACCATACACGACGATGAAGACGAAGACTCACGAGCATTGCGCAGGCTCCTCCTGCGAAAAATTAGCGCACGTATCGACGGCGCTTTTGACGAGATCGACCGCGCAAATGTATGGTTGCGAATCGTCAAGAGCGTACTGCGCGACCTCAAAATGCGAACGATGGCATAGGCCAGAAAGCGACTGGACAAATGTTGTATGTTATTTGTGTAATGTATCTGTGTATATTATTGCTTCATCTATAGACTCAGTATTTCATTGTCCCATTCTCATCTCCCATTGCATCTGTACACTGTATATACGTACGCATCTCGTAGACACTGACATATGCATTGTTGTTGTGTTATTTTTTCGATATTTCGTTGCTTTACTTTTGTGTTAGGGTTTTTGTGTTGGTGATAGTTTGTACTGTACACGAGCAATACAGACGAGATCATGTTGAAGTTGTGCAGGTTCTTACTACTTGGCATCAAAGTATATTGCATGCAAACCACTACCACTATTGAAACGATAGATTTGACAGAGAAGCAGAAAGGTTTGTCAAAATCGACGCAAGTCTTATCTAGATAGGAACTCGAGTGCGTTTCCTCGATTGAATCAAGCTAGATTTCTTATTTTTATTGCTTAAATTACATGTACAGACCTCGGAGGAACTTGATCTCTAAAATTTTAGTATCATGCTGACAGAATGCGATCTATTATCTTGTTGAGTACCTTCACAGCGAGGCGGAAATAATGCACGTCCTATCACCACTGTTCAGGTAGAAGCATACTTGAACTCGGCATTGAAGTAATAAGGGTTATCCCTGAGAACGCGACTCTTTAGATGCGTTACAAGTCGGTCGCTAATGTCGAAAAATGTGACACAACGCTGTGTTGGTTTGCCTAGACCTACTTTGCATTTAAAATCTACTTAAATACACCATATCAGCACCATGACGAAACTGTAAATGAAATTCTCGTGCTCCCTGCAAATGACAACCCAACAAGTGTTATTCACTTGTAGCGTGTCCCTTGCTATACACAACTGCCAGTTGACACAAGGTCGCGCTCCTGGAAGATGATGGTGGTGAAGGATGGTCCAGAATCGGAGTTGGCTGCGAGTTGAGCGTCACGTTCTCGGACACCGAGGATGAGACGTGGTCCTAGCACGAACATCTGTACGAACAACAAAACCTGAAGAACACCATAATAAACCCCAGCGTCCGTGGTGAATGAGTCCTACAGAAATGATTAACAGCGTCACAAGCACACGAACTCGATGATATATCAGCTTACATATAAATTTGGAGAGAAACCAGCAAGGCCAAAGGAAAAAACAGCAACGGAACTAGAGTATAAGGAGCTTCAGTGGAAAAGATGACCGCATTCAAATCAGGAGCTCACAATACAAAATAAATCATGTGATTTTTTGTTAACACTATGAGACAATTTGCGATGGTCCCTCCTGTGGATAGTTGTTGCACTTCGCGGAAGTGTTTTACAACAATCCAGACTGCAAGACACAGTACGAGGACCTCCCATACAGTGCAGAGTATCCAAGCCACGGAAATGAGAAGTATGGCGACTCCTTTATAGTCGTACTGACATAGATAGGAGCCGGACAAGATAGACTCCTCTGACATTCAACCGATGAGCCCTACATGCTTCAGTATTTCAATTATAATTGAAGCTTACCTCCAGAAACATGGCTGTTTACTATTGCAGTGAACACTGCGCAGGCGATCATGACAGGTAGGAAGATTGCGATGAGAAAGATGAGCATCTTTCTCGATCGTTGATACATGGCATGTAACCGACTGCTCACAATGACTTGCATGATATTTGATTCGGGTCAATATCACTGAGGTATTGGAGTGGGGTAGCTTACCGCACAATATGGCAATTATCACCACAGACATCCAATTTTGTGCGAAGTACGTAATATTGCCTGGAAAATCCAGTTAGCGATGAGCGTAGGAAGACCAAGAAACTCACAGCTGTTAAAGTCAATTTGTGCAACCAACAAGCCAGTCAAGATTCTTACTCACCCCTACATAGGATTGAATGAGAATGACAGGTGCCAGTGCAGGATACTCACTGCATCTGACACCGAGACCAACGGAAGACTTGCTGTAGGCTACTGGTCAGAAGAGACAAACACAGCGTATGTGAGGAGACATACACAACATAACAACGCTAGTTACGATAATGGCCGATTAGCACAGCGCCAACTGGTAAGCCTTGCAAACGTACACGGTGTATGGCAGTCCAGCGTAGCGCACCTAGAATACGTTGAAATCAGCACAACTGGCTGACCGCGCTTGTGACATAAGTCACGTACACTGAAATATAGAATAGTCATGTGGGACCAGCGTTTTCTCTGCCTCGTGTTCATTGCGTACACTCGCTGTCGATGTGGCATCTGCTCACCCAGATCAGTTCAAGCTATAAAACCATTGTTAGTGAAACGGCTGCTTGCTCCGGTAATAGCATCAACCTACCTCTTGTTCAAATGTCAGTACTGGAAATATCGTGAGCACATTAGTGGTTCGGCAATACTATCTTGCTCACCCCAATCGTATACGATTGCAGCAAAGGAGGCGACTGCAAAACCGTGGTCGAGTCAGATCAAGGTATCAGAAATGCCCTCTACGAACCTAAAAAATAGCTAGACAAACGATATGAATTAATTAGCGGCCACGACGTGGGGTCATTTGATACTACGGTCATGTTGGAGGGAAGGGTTTGAGTGAAGTGGTGAACATACGACGGTGGCGTTTGTGCTAGATATACCACGACCCGGTGCTTTTGCCGCCGAATAGGCCATATGAAGATGAATGTACTTTCCTGCCACATCGGTTGACTAGAGTAAGTAGAATGCAAAAGTCCTTGATCGAATCAAATTGAACATGCAAAACTCATGTAAAGCAGTGTTAAACGCGAAGAATACAACACCTCGATATTTCGAAAAGCTGTTCGTTAGCTACGGAACTTGATTACCGAGAGCTTGCCACACTTACATCAAATCAGGAGTTCCATGGCATCACATAAGAACATCAATCTGACAGCGGCTATGGGGTCACGGTGATGCAGCATCTGTCGCCTCATGCACACCTCTTGCCCTGTCTCGGTTATCGGGCTATAATGTTATAAGTATAGTGTGACTCTGGCGCAAAAGCGGTGATCATGATGTGCGAGTGCACATGGTGCATCAACTTGCACAGCCAAATAGCCGTTCTGGTTGGCAACCACGACTGCTCTGGTCAATATATGTCACGCTATCTCGAATAGCTCAAACGAGAGCCACAATTTACTGTGTACTATCACGCGCCGGGAAGCCCGGCTTACTCGTTTTTGGAACGTTACAAGACCTTTACATGGAACGTTTTTAGCCGTTGCATGTCAGTGACATTCTACTCTCCATATTGAAATACTTATACCATAATTGAGAACATGATATCAGCTAAATAACTCACCATGTGAGCATATCACGGGCAGGGCTAGAATCCGCGAGGTAGGTAATCTGATGGTTGCACCCTCGGAAACGCACTGGGTCGACTGCTAGTCCAAGGATAATGTCGTATACAAGGACCGCGTATTATCACATCCTGCAATGTTTACTAACGTCGACGTCGTGATCTGCATTCAAGTTGCAAAGGGTGGACATTTGTTTGGCAAGGCCCTCCAATCCAAACAACAACCAGTTCCCATTGCTGGAAACCGAGCCGTAACCTCACACGGTGGACAAACCAGAGCCATCATGATCGCAACGGTACTAACCATACATCTACTCAGTCCAACTAGCCAGCACTGGGCGCTGTGGCTACAACTTTGTTATCTGCCAGTGCTGGCAACACTATAGTAGGAATCTTTTCCTTATTGCTGACTCTTAGGTTCGATCATCCGATGTACCCGCGTTTGATGTTTCGAGGTATAGTACTTGCTCTGCCCCGTGTTGTTTCCACGATCTTTATGACTTACACTTTTATACCTTAGCAGCCATGTAAATATACTCCACCTCAGGCTGAACGGTCACCCACTATTCGCTACTGTTTCTCTGGAGTCTGCACAATCCCTCTATAACTTGTTTGCTAGCGAGCACCATACACCTCTCCAGTATTTGTGCATGTAAACTGGTCTATAGTGCATTTTCTCCAGTTGTTGTATCGCTTCCTTATTACATATATCATTCTCCACTGGCAGCATTCCACACGCATGACGAAACTTGTATATGAATGTACTTCATTACATACACTGTTCACCTGTCATCGATCCATCCCTATCGATCATACCATTCGGTCGGGGACTTCGAGTTCTACCAAGTACACCCATAATCTCTCCCATAAACTGCACGACTTCAGTTTGCCCAACATGATTTGCATTGCCAGTGGCGCAGCCTGGGATCTTGCCTCTTTACTTTGACGGGACTGCATCCGTGGAACGCCTGCTTGAAAACTCTCTCTCAGCATAGACATCTGTTTGTGCGCAGTTACAAGCGCTACGAGAAAGTTGGGAAGAGACCCTCAAGACATGGCTGAAGAAAAGGCGGAGAAGCACTTAGCAACTGCGAATTGCGTACGGTCTGGGCGGCGAACGTGCAATCTGGATGGAAGTGAAAGTAGGCGGTCCTCTCCCTTGCAAGTTGTGATCTGTAAAGCATCCGACAAATACCTTCATTATCCCAGATTACTCATCGCGTTCTGTGTCAACTGTATCATCGAGCGCACCATTAAAATGCATGATGTCATGGTTCAAAATTTGGCAGATACCTAGTTCGAAACAGACAGGGCTTAGAGAGAAACCGATTCAGACACACCCATAGGTTATGGTCACATAAGAAGCTCTTCGAACGATAAGGTCGATTACCATTGCATGTCAGTGATGCTCTTCCGCTTGATCTGGTACACAGACTTATGCTAGAACATGATGAGCGTATGAGAGACATACAAAAATCACTTGTTATGGGCGGCGATCGGATATCACAGGCAGCGCACGAATCCGCACGGTAGTCTGATGGTTCCGTGACAACCTTGCACATGGAGGATCAAAGTCCTTTAGAACACATGGCACATTTTTCCAAAATTGGAATATAGCTTGTGTTGCTATCTTTAATGCGCCATGTGTTAGCATCATTGCTCGGCTTCAGGACTTTTCTGGCAGCAACCAGTCTCTCGATGTTCTTTTGCGTCTCTTGCAAGTGGTAGTATCACTTCTCATAGGAGTCAAAGCACTTTCGAGTCATCAAAGTCGTCAGCCACTATTGACGAAATGAATTAAAACTACCATTGTAAACTTGACAGTCCCACTGGTAGAGGCGCCACATGCACATACATCCATGTCATCAGCAACGGTGTTTCCGTGCGAGATCAATATTACGAGTCTCTGGCTGTCTCTGATGAGATGTTTCATATCATCCCACCTACGTGTGAGCTAGTTTGAGCAGTGATATTTGCAATATGATATTCTAGTCAGAAAATATTGACTTGTTATAAGTACTTCACTCGTGCTCCCTGAAGATAATTACTCACCAAGTGATGATCACTTGGAGTGCCTCCAGTGCTACATATCTCTGTCAGTTGACCGGCTTAACACGTGGACGCGCTCCTGGAAGGCTATCGCAGATATCCCCGTTTCTGCATCGGAGCCAGGCATGAACTTAGCATGATATTCTCGAACGCTAAGGATGAGGCGTGGACCCAACACAAACAACTGCAAGCTCCAGAAGAATTCAAGACCAGCAAAAATATATCCCATGGAGGATGCGTCCTATGGAAATGAATATTGGTCATATGCAGTTCTAAGAGATCGGCGTACAATAGTCGCGGAGTCATAAACAAGCTGGAAGCAAGAAACAGTGGCAAAGCTAGTATGTGCGTACCTTGAGCATGAAAAAAACAACCACATTCGAGTTACGAGCTCACCTTGCAAAGTAAGCCACGTGAGTTTTCATTAACACCGTGAACAAGTCCTCTATGGTCCATATATTCGATGGTCGTTGCAGTCCACGGAAGTATTTTACGGCAATCCAGAGTGCAAGACATAGTGCAAGGGCTTCCCACATTGTATACAAGGCCCAAGCCATGGAATCCATGGTTCGGGCATCTCCCTCCCAGACATAGGTGCACTGATAAGTCCCGGAGAGGATGTATTCCTCTGGGATTTATCCATGAGCATGGGAAGTGGTCCATTGTCCATAATTCAAAGCTTACCACCTGGAGTATGACTGGTTGCTATGGCTACCATTACTCCGCAGGTCACCACGACAGGCACGAAGATTACAACAAGAATCATGAGTATCCTGCTGGATCCCAGATACATGCCATGTAACCGGATGATCAAGACAACTTGTATGACAGCCCAACCAAGTCAATATCTCTGAGGTAAGTATTGCAGCAGAGGAGCTCACCGCCCAGAATCGCGTTTACAACCATAGCCAACCCATTTATTGCTGCATAGATAATATTGCCTGGAAAATCCAGTCACTGATCAGCCTCGGACAACAAATTACTCTAAAAATGCACTCACATCTATCATAGTCATTATATTGAACCAACAAGCTGGTTGAAAATCTCACTCACCCCTGCATAGGAGTGCATTTAATTGCACGGGATTCAAAATGACAAGAATTGGTGCAGAACACGCACTTTATCTGTTGTGGAGACTAACGGAAGAACTCCTGTATATTGTTTAGACGACAAGTATGGTGAATGTGAGGAGACACATACGCAGCGTGGACAGGCTGATCTCGAAGCATGTGTTATTAGTACAGCTTCCACTTATTACTATTGCAAACCCACACAACATATGGTATTCCAGCATAACGCACCTAAAATATTTTGGTGTCGGCACAAATTTCTAACCACACTTTTCGAGCCACGTACCGCGAGATATAGAAAGGTCACGAGGGACCAGCGTGGTCTCTGCCCGTATTAATTGCATCGTCGAATTGCTCATCTGATAGTGTGGAACATTACTCACCCAGACCAGTTCAATCTGGTATTAAACCATTATTAGTGTGATGGTTTATCCGGAGATGGCATCAACCCACCTCTTGTCCAAATGTGAGTGCTGGATGTATCAATAAGGATGTCATTAATTCTTTAAGATTACGTTGCTCACCCCAATCATATACCATCGCAGTAGCGGAGGCGACTAAAAAACCGCAGTCAAGGTTAGATCAAGCCTGAGCATGACTGGCTCTCCACGAACCTACAAAATAGCTTGAATAACGAAACGAAACAATTAGCGGCCACCAACTAGGATCATTGGAGATCAGCGTCATGTTCAAGGGACGGTGTGAGTGAGCGGCAAACTTGATGGACGTATCATGAGTCCAGCGCTTTTGTCACAGAAATAGACTTTATATTTTTTTTCCTGTGTTGGCTTATGGAAATAAGTATTGTCATTGAAAGTCCGAAATATTTTCTGTAATAAGATCGAATAGCCTAAGCCTAATAGGGCCCCGCCCTTGATCACATCATGTGGAAGTAGGTCTTTTAAGATGTTGGTTACGATTTTGCAACAGAAATATTGTAGGCGCAGACCCGGTGAGAGTAACAGCTCGTCCGAAGTCCCTCAACACGGTTGCAGTCTGTAATCACGAGAGCAAAAAAGTCAGAAATGCACGATAGAAAGGTTGCAACGAAACATACAGATAAACCACCTCTCCTATCCGACCTGTCAATGCCTAGGTCCTCAGCCCAGTCTACCGATGCTATATACAAGGGTAGTGAACCCCGATAGAAGATGCAAGTCGCTATGTACACCCGTCAAGCATGTGGTGCATTGGTGGTGCACCGCGTGTCAGCTTGCGCAGCTACTCATCCTGAGTGACAGTCGGCGGTTTTTCTGGTGAATATAATCATAAGTAGCTATCCTTAGCTCGAACAGAAACGACTGAGGCCATGAGGTAGAAAGGATGTTTGGGAAATTGAATTGTTACACCAGTGTGGCGACCGTGAGATGTTGATGGTTGTGATTAAGAGGCGCGTGTCGAAATGACGGAAACCGATCCAATGATACACCCTTGGATGGAGTAAAAGGTGCACGATGTCCGGAACGTGTGACTGTCTATACTACATGATAGGATCACAAGCCACACGTGATCTTGACTGATATTTTCAAAATATTAATAAAACCAGTAATTATGTAATTATCATGTTTCTCTTCCGAGTCTACATAGTATGCAGTCACAAGCTTCCCTGCTTTCCGAGGCTGATCTTTGCACATTCTAATCTCTGGCGTGTATTTCTGCCCCAGATCTTTTCGTAATCTGAACCTTCCAAAGTCAAACACTGACCTCAATCGCTTCTGAAGTCCTGACCTTCCCCAACGAACTTGAAACTTTCGCGATTCCAAGAATTTCAAACAAACCCTTCTCATAGGTCATCGGTTCATCTCCAGCATATTCTCAAAAATTGTCTTCACTCTCATCATTTTGGTTCTCGATAGATTATATCTGCACACTTAACTCGATACCTCATCTCCAGTCTTTTCAACAACGTGACATGAGCCGTCTGATTCAGATCCTGATTAACGAATTTCTCCTCCTTAGACTCTCGTTACTCCACTGCATGTGCACCTGCATAGGACAGACAGACTTCGACTGCTAATCCGCACTGACGGCACATGATTTATCACTTCCCTGTAATACCTCTGTCAGCGCCTCGACCACAGACATCCAACGCACCCTGCACCATGCAGCACCGTCATATCGTCAAACTGATGAATCCTGTGTGCAAATTTGGGATGGTGCCGGCGTTGCAAGGTATGTAAAAGATCCCTTCTGAAACATTATCGAGTGTTTCCACACAACAGCGTCACTCCAGTGAGAACTGCCAACAAAGTAGCAGGGATATGTAATGTACACTGTGCTGTAGTAGAACGAGGGGGTTAAGATCGCTGTGGTATGAGATTGTGACTCGTAAAGTTCATCGATTTTAAGTAGCGAAAATGAATTTACATCATAATACATACCTCAATGAGCATCAGCACCAGGGTGGTTGGTCACGAAACATTCCGCATGATCTCACCTTGTAAAGTGGTGTAAGCGTGGATGATTAACATGATAATTGTTTGCCTAAGCCTAGTTCTCTTTCCAACTTCGACGGAAAAATAAGTATTGCGACTGTACAAGACTCCAACCAAAATATCGTGCTCCCTGCAGATTACTACCCGACCAGTGCTACACACTACTGACGGTGGATTCATGCACACGCTCCTGGAAATCAATTGTGACCATGCTGATTCCTACGTCGGAGTCGGCCACGAGCTTAGCGTTAAACTCTCGAATACCGAGGATGAGGCGCGGTCCCAACACGAACATCTGCGTGAACGACATAATTTCAAGAACACCATAATAAACCCCAGCACCCGTGGATAATGAGTTCTATATAAATGATCAACAGTGTCACATTCACATGGACTCAGTAACAGATTGACGTACTGCGAGTGATGGAGATAGATACCCAGAATTGAAGCAAGACACAACAATAAAGCTAGCAGGTGCGCAAGTTTTAGCTGACAAAATAACCAAAATTGAACCATGCGCTCACCTTACAAAGTAAAGCATGTGAGTTTTAATTAACACAGTGAAACAGTCCCCGACGATCTTTCCCGCCGATGATCGTGATCGTTCACGGAAGTGTTTCACATAAACCCAGAGTGCAAGACACAGCGCAAGGACCTCCCATATAATGCTGAGTATCCAAATCATGGTAATAGGAAGTTCAGCCGTTCCTGTATCATATGTGCACACATGGGTGTTGGACAGGATGAGCTCCTCTGATATCCGTCCGATAAGCCTGATGCACTTGGGGTCTTCCGTTTAAAACTGAAGCTTACCCCCCGAAACATGGATGTTCACCATTTCACCGACTACTCCACTGGTGACCGTGAGAGACGCGGCGATCGCGATGAGAAAGATAAGCATCTTTCTGGATTGCTGGTACATAGCATGTAACCGAGTGATCGTGATGACTTGGATGGCATGTCGTTCGGGTCACATCACAGAAGTGGTGAAGTTGGGTAGCTCACCACACAGCATAGTATTTATCGAAAAAGTGGTCCAGTTTAGTGCAAAGTACGCGGTACTGCCTGAGAAATCCAGTTGGCGATAAGCGTAAGAGGACAAAAAGACTTACATCTGTTGCAAATATTATCTTCAACCAACAAGCTAGTCGAGAATTCCACTCACCCCTACATAGGAGCCCAGGTAATATTTTCGACGGGAATTACAGAAACCAGAGCAGAATACTCACTTTATCTGTCAACGAGACCAAAGGAAGACTTACTGTGTCGTCAAGTCAGAAGAGACAAATAAAGTATATGTGAGGAGACGTACTCAGCATGAGGGTACTGGTTGTGGGAGATGGTTGGTTAGCGCAACCAATCGGACATGATCAGGTTTGCAAACCTACATGGTGTATGGCATTACAGCATAGCGTACCTAGAATATGCTGAAGTGAACACAGTGTTCCAATTGCACTTATAACATCAGTTACATACAGCAAGATACAGAATGGACATGAGGGACCAGCGTTGCTTCTGCCCGGCAAGTCAATTATATCATCTCGCTGTTCTTCTGACGGGGTACTTTGCTTACCCAGACCAGTTCAAACTATAAAATCATTGTTAGTGAGATTGCTGATCCGGTAATGGCACCAACCTACCTCCTGCCTGAATGTGAGTGCTAAAAATATCATGAGCATGTCGGTAGTTCCTTGATAATACCTTGCTCACTCCAATCATATACGACTGCAGCAAAAGAGGCAACTGGGTCAAGATTAGATCAAGGCATCACCGACGTCGTGGAAATGGCTCTCCACCTATAAAATAGCTGGAAAACCGGAAAGAATTGATTAGTGGCCAATAACTGCGATCATTTGAGACCAGAGTCATATTCAAGGGATGAGCGCGAGTGAGGAGCTTGGCGGTCTCATAACGATGGCGTTTCTGTTATATATGACAACTTCATCGTCATCGCCGAAGATCTGTTTGCCAAGCTTCTGTCAGTTCAGAAGTTCGATCATTGGAATCATGGGTGCAAGCGCAAGCTATCCCGCATTGAACGGTCTGTTAGTCTTCAATAAGCCTAGCTGCACACGCGCATTTCTGAATAGGGTCACATTTTGCCGGCATGACAGAAAAAAAAATGAAAATAGAATAGCTTGAAACACCATGAATCACTGACCTTTCCCACTCCTGCAACGCCTCCGAGTCGGAGCCACCCACCAATGGCTAACCCAACGTGCTCGTTTCCTTCTCCCACAGTTCCCAGTGTCTGTCGCGTCATTCACACCTCCTCGTCACGGAGCTATAAGTTATAGGCTAAACACATGGAGTGATCACTGATGGCCCTACAAACATGGTATGGACCAGATGCAAGATGCCCTAGCTGAATCCATCATGCAGTTGATGGATCGATGTCGCATCAACTTTTGCAGAGCCATGTACGGCACCATCCCGCAACGGATCCATGTTGCGACTCAGGAAGCCCTGTTGGGCTGATGCGTATTCTGTGTTCGCGCTTCTATTTCCAGTCTCAACTTTATAACAACATGTGCATTCTCTTTAGCCTGAGCAGAGAACAACCATCACCTTCAAGATTGTTGCAGGAAATAAGTACCGCATAGTAGGTGCAGGCCTTGCCAACATGAAAAGAAATTAACCTCGAACTTGGCTATTTAAGCCTGTCCACTCGTTTCTATGTCTTTCAACGAGATATTGCTCCTCTCACACATTCCGCGGAAAATGCCGCTCTCTATTTTGAAAAGATTGGATGGAGTATCAAATTCCTTCGATAGAGTGTGAGTGCTAAACCGCTGAAAGGCGTTCAAATCAACCTACGGCAACAAGGCCAGCGTCAAGGACCAGAATCCGGTCATATGAAATGATAGTACGAAGTCGGTCTGAAGTATCGTCACATTACTGCATTGCACTGAGAGCACAGAAGATAAAACGCACGGGCAATACAAAGTAGCGTGCGATCCTGGAATTCCGTCTGGATAGTTTGCTGGATCTTGCTATCAGTATCGAGATCGACAGAGGCTCTGAAAAAAATCAATATCAAGCATCCAGAAGAAGAGCACAAACTAACGTGGCCTCATCAAGCACAACGACTTTGCAGTCTTTCACCAGCGCACGGGCTAGACTGAGTAGGGATCTCTCCCCAACACTGAGGTTCGCTCCCTCGCTCTCAATGGTGCTGTCAAGGTTATAGCGGCTGGTGGAAGCCTGCTCGCTTCCGACGCCATTACTGGAAGATGACCGTTTCGACGTAGTGCTAGAATTAAGCAAACAAGATCGATGCAGCGCATCCCATAGCTCCGCGTCACCGTGTTGGGAGAATGGATCTAGGTTGGATCGTATGGTACCTGGTAATCATTTAGCGCTTCACACAAGAGCACGTAGACTTGCGACACTAACCGCTAAATAGAAGAGGCTATCGAATTCGTACGTCAGTACTGTGCTAGGTTGTACAGGGAAACATTACAGACATCTTGTGGGATAATAGAAATCTTGGAGCGGAGATCTTTAAGACCGATTGTAGATATATCAATACTAGAAGGGGTGAAAACCAATACTCGTCACGAGCGATGACTAACGCACCCATCAATAGTGATTGAACCACCAGACAACTCAACAATTCGAAACAGTGCGAGCATCAACGAAGATTTGCCAGCACCAGTCCTGAGAAGACACCGCATTAGCACACATGTATAGATCCAACAGACCAGCAGACCTTCCAACAACGCCTATCTTTTCGCCTCCTCCAATCTTGATCGATATGCCCCTCAATACATTGGGAAGACCCGGCCTATATGCCATTTTAACGTTATTGAATTCGACGGCACCATGTTCAGGCCATTGCGCTGGGGGCTTTCGTTCTTCAATCTCGTGCGGAGCCTCATGAGGTATCGTATCACCTGCGACGTACTGTACCACTGCGAGACATAAGCGAGAGTCGAGATATCATCAAGTTGGCGGCTCACATCGCTCGACTGCATTCATGTAATTCTGAGGCCAACAACGATTCAATAGCCCGTAATGTGAGATAATGACGAAAGCCTTACCTCAACGTCTGCTGTTTGTCTGGTTACCATACTACACATCTGTGACAGCGAGGCTGTTATACAAAAAAGGTTAATCATGTGTACTTTGGTGGCTGCATTGGGAGACTCACTGGTATACGTCAGTACCAACCCTATCTGGGCGGCGCTTATCCCGGAGACGTCGATCACTGCGAGAAGAGCAACCTATTGAGACCATAGCATTGGGTGACTATGAGGTATCTGTCATTAAATAGACTCCTACAAGGAATATTAATATGCCTCCCATGAAGTCCAACCTTATTGCAAGCCATCTGAGGGAAGGTGATGAACCGACGTCCGTCAATATATGTTTAAGGTTACTTGCCTCTGGTTCGTAACTACGAGGATTAGAGCTCTATCCTCCAGATCAACGTAGTATCTATTGGCCGTAATAAACCGCTTCATTTCTCCGTAGCTTCGGATTGTAGGAAGTCCTGTCAAGGTCTCCGAAAAGTGGGCATAAAGGAGAGAGCGAAGCATAGAGTCTGATGACCAATGTCAACGGAGGCTTTCTACGTCAGAAATACAACAACAAACCCAGGCGCTTGACTTCACGAGCACTAGCTCGATAAAAGGCAGCAAAGTAGCTGAAACCGATAGCGATGAAGAGCACGGCGATAACTGAACAAGCATGAGCCATATTCACGCAGATGCTATCTATATACTGACCAAAGTACGGTTCAAGGACAGAAACGATGATGATAGAGCCAATCACGCTGGCCAGTGTAAGGACAACTAGATCTGCAGTTAGTTTCCGTAGACGAAGCGTGCGGTTAACGTACGCAATCTCATCGATTCTTGACTATGGATAAGTAACATCTCACCATGACGTGACAGACGACTCACGTGGTAGTTGATTGTCAATACCTGGGTGAAAGGTTTCAGTAAGCATAGCATAAATCAGTGAGATACTGACTGTCGATATCCTTGCCAAAAATGCTCAGGATTCGGCCCATAGGCTACAGGAACACAGTAAGCATCGGTTTTAGCGCTTTCATATACAATCACTCACTGTAGTGTCGAAAAAGGACAT
>MU177923.1:280389-343110 GCA_016695465.1 Suillus americanus
CCAGATGGCAATGATGTAGTGGGTGACAGGTCTTATGAAGGAACTCCAGGACAGACTACTCGTTCAAAGCTGATGGATCAGCTCTTTGACAGTCCTCATTCCAATGCACAGCACAGGGAAGGGTGAACCATGATCACATTGAGAATACTACAAGTAGTATACTTGTACAAGCAAAATGTATGCAAACATATGTCAGATGAACACAAATAAGTATCAAAATCACAACAGGACAGCAACAGAAAGCAATGGGCACATCAATGAGATAACAAGACAAGGAAGAGACCATGACGAACAACAACACAGCGATACAATGACATAATGATGATGACAACACGACGATGACAACAGCACAATGCGGCGGCCGCGACACAACAATGATGACAGCACGACACAACGACGATGATGACGATGGTGACACGATGATGACGATGATGGTGACACGACGATGACGATGATGATGACGACAACTCAGGTGCTTCCACCATTACCACCCTGCATCAGTTGATGATACTGAATCCGCAGACGCAGATTCTCTGCCTCCTTGTCGAGAACTGCCGAATGTGCCTCGTGCACTCGAATGTCGGCTTCACGAAGGCGAATTTCAGAGGCCTTATTCTCCTGCTCTCGCTGATGGTTCAGAATGGCCTGGGATGCCCCGTGTGCACGCGTATCACGAAGCCAATTATATTTTTTTGTGTCCCGGTTGCTTTCGCTCTTCGCATCGAGCTTGGCAAGAAATCATTGATGCTTTGAGTCGCGGATGGACATGACGTCAGACTGGATGCTACCAATTTCCCCCGCCAGATTATCTAGTTGATCCTGTACATCCGATTTTGCTTTCTTTTTCTTTGTTCCAGCATCTGGTTGCGCCGATAATGACGTCTGTGGGGTTGAAGAGGACGAGACTGTGTTGTGAGCTGTGGATGAAGGAGTCGACATGCTGCATGACATCAACGGAGGTTTGTGTTGCCCCCTGCGACTGCCGGCCTGGTGAGCAAATGCTGAACGACTGTGGTAGGTGGAAGTAGGTGCCTTTGCAGGCACACAGAAAGGTTCTGGGTCAGGAGGGGGAGAGGGTAAGGGCGATGCAAAAATTCGCCGTTTTTTCCCTACAACTTTTGGAGGGCTATTGAGCACCTCTACATCATCCTGCATTCCATCATCACCGTCCTGTATGCCATCATCGCCCTGCATTCCATCATCACCATCCTGCATTCCCTGGTCTTTCTGCAGACCGTTCTGTGGTGGCGGGGTATCGGCTTGGTCCATTGGAAAATCATCATCGATGCGAGGAATCCCACGCAGGTGGACCTGAGGAGGGTGACTAGGAGGAGTAGGGCTAGGAGTATCACCAGTGGATGCGGGTGAGTGTTGGAGAAGATGCGGGTCAATTGGAGGGTCATTACGAAGGGCAGGAGCAGTGGGAATAACAGGGGGATTGTTATGATGGGGGGGGCAGGAGTAGACTGGAATCGCGGATCAACTTGGATGGGGGGATCACCATAGGTGGACTGAGCATTTGCAATGCCAGAAGCCTGAGGCCGAACATGAGCAGCAGCCGTACTACATGACGGCTGAACAAGTGAGTACATCTGGCCAGCGTGATCAACACCTGGCCTCGACGAGTGAGACGTTACTGCAAATGCAGGGTTCGAGTGCCAGATTCCATCAAGGTCCGCAAACCACTTCCATTCGGAACAGATTTCAGCTAAAAAGTACAATCAGATGACAATAAAAATCAGCAGCAGATGACTCACCGAATAAATTTGCATGCCCACTACCAGGCAGTACACCAGCGCCAGTGGCACTGAATCTGGCCTTGAGCTTCTTGTATTTGGTTTTGAGACTGCGAGATTTTTAGGAGTTTTATCAGCATAGATAAGTATGAACAGGAGACTACATACCCCACAATGTGGTTTGCGACTGAATCACAAAATTTCTTCGGATTCTGATGGTATGCAGGGCCATATTTGGTGTGATTTGCGAATATGAGTTTGGCGATGACAGCGTAGATGTCGCTCTTGTCCTTGCCTGAGGCCTTTGCACCATCAGTCATAGGCATTTTTTTGCCGTCAGAATAGAAGAGAATCCAACAATCAGCAGAGTTAGATGTGAGATGATCAACAAGGATATCAGTGAGAGCATCTTCTTTCCCCCACTGAACCATTACCCTGGGTCCGGTATCACTGGGAGGGATGGAATACATATTCGAGGTGGATGGAGGGGGGTCCATTCCCCTCGAGAGCAGACAAGCGTTAGCTCGAAGTCGTGCAGACCGGCGAGCACGCTGACGAGTAGCAGGCATGTGTTTTCGAACTCCAAAGCACGATGCTGGACTGACCTTGAATTGCGGTATACCGCATGCTGTGCTTTGACATTAGAGTAGCTGAGGCTAACCGACCTTCAAGAGACTTTAGCCGACGTTCAACATTTTATTCTGAGTACCGCTAGTGTAACTTAGAGCCAGTTCGGCAACTCGATAATGGGTTTCAAAGTAGCTAAGGTAAGCATGTGTTCGAACCAAGTTCGAACTTTGCGAGTGATATTTAAACTCCGCGTGAAACATGTCAGTGATCATCCGATTATATGGATCTTCTGAGTCAGTGTCGCGGAATAGATGATCGATAAGCCTATACCTTGATCCTCCACCACTTCGTCCCTTACCCTGATGCACATTTCGGAATGTAAAAAGATCCTGCAGACTCTCCGAGATGCTAACCAGAGCATGCAGCTGTTGGAAAGCACGGCACTCAGTGTTGATGAACAACGACTATATTCACAATCTAAGTACCTGTTGGAAAGCATGAAGCTAAGACAACTCTAAGTAAGTGTGAAACAAACAGTAAGACAAACGAGATGCATACCTCAGTATTGATGAACAATGACTGAGGGACGCAAAGAGCAAGATGACAAGGTATTTGAATGTTACAAGATATGGGGCTCGAAGAGCCGGAGAAGTCAATGACCATGCGGCGCCAAGCGTGATGCATGTGGTATGAAGTGGCAAGGTTGAACAATACCCTAAAGTAATGTTAATCAGTCCCAAAACTGAAAACCCCAACTCCAATACACCCCCTCAACCCACCACAAGTGAGAGACCTGCACAATGTGCAATGAATGTAGGACGTGGAAGAACCTTGGTGAAGATGTCGGCACTGTTGCAATGTGTGGAAACCCAGATGGGTAAGAAGGTGCCAGCTTTGATGTGTTTGCTGATGAAATGGTAGCATAAGTCTATGTGTTTCGTGTGAATGTGGTTGGCGGCCTCTGTCGACAATGCGATGGTGCCTGTGTTGTCAGCATAGAGCTTGAGAGGTAGGGTGAACGCAATATTCAAGCATTCGCAGAATGATTTGATCCATAGGCCATCCTGGATTGCTCCTGTCAACGCCATGTATTCTGACTCCACCAATGACAACACTTGGGTGCTCTGCTTCTTTGCCGTGTGCAAGATAGGACCCCCATGGTAGTACCAGACGTACCTGGTGATGGAGATGCGGTCCTCTGGGCATGTGGCCCAATCAGCATCACTGAAGCCATGGATGGTGGTGTTTGCATTCTTTCTTCCGTAATGTACGCGGTAGGACAGGGTACCAGAGAGATAACGAAGGACACATTTTGCAGCAGCGTAGTGACGGAGTTTGGGCAAGGAATTGTGCTGTGACAACTTCATGACAGTGAGGGAATGTCAGGGCGAGTGTACATTGTGAGGTAGAGCAATTTCCCGACTAGCTTGCAATATTTGGTTGGGAGATTGTCAATGTGAGGGTGGGTGTCTGTGTCTCATCCAAAAGGAAAGGCGGGGTCCATGGGGAGTGAGACAGGATTGCATTGGCAAAGCCCATGCTCTTCGAGTAGGTAGACTATGTACTCCTGCTGGTGCATCCACAACTCTTGAGTAGCACAAGAATGGACATATTGGATGCCCAAATGCTTGACAACTGGCCCTAAGTCTGTGATGCTGAAGCGATCAGAATGTCAGGGATCTGGAGACTCTGGCACCATCCATCCGGGTCCATCTGGGTCCACGAGTCTTCTGTTGCCTTTTACCATTGACACAACATCAACACCATGATCAACAATACTTGCACAATGAGCTCCTTCCAACTGCTTATCCAACAGCTTGAACTTAGTTCTGATGCAATAACCACTGCCTCCATCAGCTCTCTTTTCTGTTTCATCACAATTGGAACCACACTCAAGAATGACATCATCCTTGCAGAACCATCCTCGACACCAATCAATGAGCCTCTAAATGTTCTCCCACCTGCAATTGCTAAGTTCCTTGGTGCAGGGTGCTCTATATCCCCTGCTCAAGTGAGTGATGCATGGGCCCTGCTGAAGGACATTATCTGGACTGGAGGGATCAAAATGGATACAGGAGAATTATGGGAGACAGAAGGGATGCACAGGGGAGTAGGTATATACAGTGTCGATGTTCATGCTTTTCATTACTCATTACTTAACAAACCTTTACCTGAAGCTGAGCATCTCCTCTACCCCCTGAGCAGTTACTGTGTTCAACCAAATTGCTCACGTCGTGCTAAAGGAATGATGCTTAACAAGGCGAAGCAGCACTATGTTGTCCTGTTTACTCTTGCTAGTGGCCCCTGCACAGCAAAATCAGTTGATCTTTACTGCAAAGTAAGTATTCACTTGTTGCAGCATTCAATTGCGTAGGCTGAGGGACAGGGTTAAGTTGTGTTGCAAGAGGTTCAAAGTCATTCGAGGGTAGTGTGGGTGAGCTAGAAGGGCCTCATGCCCAGTGGAAGAAAGCACATTTAACTTGGGTATTGCTCAAGAATTTTCCACACTATGGTTGGATATCAGTTAAGACCCAACTGCCTTAAAAAACAACTTACTATTGCCATCCAGTGGCCCTCATTTCCACGTTCATTAGATTTACAGCGTGTCCATGGGACTTCCTCATGGCAGTTGTTGCAGGAGTAAATGAATGTTGGTTTTGGTTGTGCAAGGCGAGCAGCGAGTGTAGCCTGCCAGGATAATGCACTGGCAGCTTGTGACATGGAAGGGTTCATACTTGAGGAGCCACAGTAGTCTTGGTGAGGGTGAGGATCAATCCAGCGGGCACATAAAATACACTTAAATGTGTAATCTATGCGTAGCAATAGAGAAATGAAATTTGTGGTGAGAAACAGTGCTGAACATGCTATGAAATAGTTAGCATCAAGACTGAAATGAAATTGGACACTTACATGTTTGATGGTATGGTGAATGAAACATACCTATGGCAAGTGGGTGGGCACACATAGTAGGCATGGCGGGATGATGATGGTACAGGTTGAAGGTAGATAGCGCACCTTATCCATCATGTTGTGATCTGTTGCACAGATCTGGATGGACCTGGCCGGCCGGATGGAGCCGCAATTTCCAGTTCCCTGATGTCCTCGAAGCGATCTGCAATGAGATCCTTGATCCAATCAAGGAACTTGCGATTGTTGCAGCCCGCAAGGCTGTCATCGACGTGCCACGCAATGTTGCAGATGACGTGCACCCCCTCACCATTGACGTGGTCATACACGAAGACAGCATAGTCAGCCTCGCAACAGAGGAAACCCAGGTGAATAAGCACTGCATGCAGCAGCTCATACCAGTCATATGCAGCCTGTTTCAGTCCGTAGAGTAAAGACAGAAGATGGCATACCAAGCTTGCCCTGTTCTCAAAGCTTGGCGGCTGGCGCATGTACACATCTTCACGCAGCTTGCCCCACAAGAAGGCGCACTTTGCATTGAAGCTGTCAATCTCCCAATCGTGAGCTGCTGCATGTGCGGAAAGGAGTTGAATGGATGATGAGAGTGCTGGTGGTGCCAGAGTCGAGAATGGTGGACAATGCGTGGGCAATCGCCAAGATGTCATTATCGGAGGCCTCATCAGGCAGCTCTTTGATACTTGCACATGATAGATCGCATGTGTGGGTAGCTAGTGCAGCGATAGTGGGTGCTGGAACAGGCATTGATGTTGAGGGAACAGGAGGTGTGCTGGATGCAACTGCTGCGGTCTCCTTTTTCTTCTTCTGCTGCCAGGGCGCCTGTCCTGCCATGCCTCCACCCTCATGATAGCAATGTTCCTTGTCATGATCTCTATGCCCACATCTGGTCGTCAAGCAAAAGATGCCTTGAAAGTTGTTCTTGTGCTTCCTGAGCCTGGTGATAGAGTTGACATTGGAGGCGGATGCGGTGGATGCAGAGTTGGCATATTTGGATCCTGGACCAGACACACTTGCAGAATGGATGTTGACCATGCGTGAAGCTTCTGCGGTGATGCATGCCATGCAGCTTTTGAACATGAGTGCGTTCATTTGGAACGAAGCAGTAATGGGGTTCCCACTGCCAGTGAGTGCAGAACTGATGACTGTGGCAGAGAAGCTGTCGTGCATGCACTGCTCAAGCTGCGTGTGGAATAATTGCCACACAGAAGACAAAGGCAGCCCAGTTAGGACATTGAACACTGCTTCCTCATCAGAATAGGAAGCACCCATGCCTATAAGGCGATCACGGCAACTGACGTTGTTACGATGGAAGTGGTCTTTGAGGATTTTCCAAGCTTCACGCGCTGTAATGGAAGTGTTCCAAGGAATGAGGAGATGAATGCTAGTGCGAGTTTACAAAGGATGATTGTCTTTGCCTTAGAGTTGTTGATAAGCCAGGTTTGCATAGCTCGGCATCAGTGGGAGTAGCTGGAGTAGCTGTGACAGGCAAGAACAAAGCCGTTCCAAGAATGTCGCCCAGATTTGCATTTTCAGTTATGTGACACCACAGGTCATCGTTTGTTAAGATGAGCTGCGCCTGTGTCTCCCAGGGAGTATAGTTATCCGCTCCGGTCAACTCTGGGATGTGGTTGTATTTCCCCATTATTGGGGTGACACATCAGAGAATGAGTTGAACTAAAGATTTGAGTCGCTCCAATGAGAGGGATTTCATAGTACTTCCAGTTTCTGTGCCATTTAGGACACGTGGCTCATAACCTGTTGGAAAGCACAACATTCAGTGTTGATGAACAATGACTATATTCACAATCTAAGTACCTGTTGGAAAGCACGAAGCTAAGACAACTCTAAGTAAGTGTGAAACAAACAGTAAGACAAATGAGATGCATACCTCAGTGTTGATGAACAACAACTGAGGGACGCAAAGAGCAAGATGACAAGGTATTTGAATGTTACAAGATACGGGGCTTGAAGAGTCGGAGAAGTCAATGACCATGTGGCGCCAAGCACGATGCATGTGGTATGAAGTGGCGAGGTTGAACAATACCCTAAAGTAATGTTAATCAGTCCCAAAACCAAAAACCCCAACTCCAATAGCAGCTTGCTTGATACCTCGGGTTAGTAGATATGTTGATGAATGAAGACTCATCCAGTGAGATCACCTCTGAGTCAGACTCGTCCGACAATGAGGGGGGATCAGAGTCTGGCTCTGACTCTGACTCTGAATCCAATATATTGTCGAACATCAGCATGGAATCCATTTCCTCCATAAGTTCTACCACCTCTTTTGATAGCTGGATGTCCCTTGACTCCATCTGGGATGAAATGCTGTCCTCCAATTCCACAGATGCCTCTGGGCCTGTATTCAGCAGCCAAGTCTTCATTGAGTTCAGTAACACAATACAAGCGCTTGAAGATGAAGTTGAAAAAGCACGTACTCTCATTTCTTGGCCCAAAGCCACACATGCACCACAGCTCCATCTACTTGACGAGTGGAGACTGGAAAATCCTCGGAGGTTCCATTGCAAACTCCAAGTCAACCCTGAAGTTTTCATCAGACTCGTCAATAAAATCATCCACCATCCAATTTTCTACAATAATTTGAACAACCAACAATTACATGTTCCCGTTCAGCTAGCAATTTTTTGAATGCTGCTGGCCACTACGGAAATGCAGCAACAGCTGAAGACATGGCTGACTGGGCAGGCATTTCAGTCAGGACAGTGTACAACTGCTACCAATGTGTCATGGTTGCAATTCTGCAGCACCATGACAACATTATTCACTTCGACCTGCTGGAGGCTAAGGATCAAATTGAGATAGATCGTGTGAAGGATTGGGTTGAGGAGTGTACATGTCCGGAGTGGCACAGTGGATTTTTGTGCATTGATGGCACACCCTTCAATGTTTACCAGAAGCCCGGATGGCACAGAGAAGGTTTCTTCGATCAAAAATCAAATTACTCACTGTCCGCACAGGTAAGCAATCGAGAAACAAAACTGAAAATTCATACTGACCTTGTGGTAGATTGTGATCATGCTGCACAACCTTTGGATTGTTGATTATGTGATTGGAGTTCTGGGAAGCCTTCATGATGCCAACACATTCTCAAGAACATGAATTGCATGGCATCCTGAGAGTTTTTTGGGAGCAGATGAGTGGATTTGGGTGGACTCAGCTTATGCATCACGTGCCTGGTGTGTTGTCCCTTTGAAATGTCCTGCAGCTGGCGGTCTGAGGCACGACCAAAAAAATTTAATACACACCTGTCAAAAGTCAGTCGTTGAGTATACTGAGATCTGTACATGCGCTCATACCTATTAAAGGTCCGTGTTCGTTTGGAACATTGCTATGAATCTCTCAAAGGACAGTTCCAATCACTTTGTGAGCTTAGGTTTCAAATACAATCGCAGAAAGACCTTAATTACACGAACATGTGGACGCGTTGTTGCCTTATCCTTCACAACCTCATTATTGAGATCAAGGAGGAGCTAGGAGTGAAGAGCACCAATTCACACTTTCATAGAGAGTCACAAAAGCATGGACACAGAGACACGGTAGATGAGGGTGAAGGCAATGGTGACGAGGGATTTATCAGAACAGCCGGACAAAACTTTCAGAATGTGTTTATGGGTTGGTTGCTTCATAGCAGAGTTTAGATGCAGTGCACATCAAGAACGAGTCTGAAATATAACATGTAGTCGTAGTACAGCATGGCAAGTACCAAGAATGTGATTTGTAAGAGCGGCGAGCATTGAAGACAAGAACAAACAGTACAGACACAAACAAGGACAACATCAATCAGCCTCATCATCAGCAGTATCACCCCTACCAAAACACTCCATTGCCAAGCGACAATACTTGGCTTCTTCAAGTTGAATCTCCAACTCCAACTCCAGTTGCCTTGTCTTGTCCTCCGACATGGCACGTTCATGACTGTGAGAAGCAATGAACCTATGTGCATCATGCTCACGCTCAGCATGAGCTTCATGAGCCTTTAGCTCCTTCGAAAACCTGGCATACTCAAACTTCATCCACTTGCTCGAGGCTTTGGAGTCTGATTTATCCTGCATTTGAAGTAGGAGTGAGTCAGAGGCATCAGTCAACTTCTTTGTAACCTCTGCTCCTATATCATGTGGCCGCTTGTGAGATTCTGATGCCGAATGGGAAGTAGCCTCAGATGACAATGGACCCGCACTGTAGCGAGTAGAGGTTGCTGGACTTTAACCATGTAGGGCACTGCTGCTAGCTTTATGAGAGTGCACCGTCAACAACTTCATCACATCCTCAATCCCCTTACTGCCAGAAGACTCGGGTTGACAGTTCATGTCAGTGAAGAAGTTATCATTGTTAGCATGTTGAGGTGGAGAGTCTGATGGTGCTACTGTGCATGGACAAACCAGAGTAGTATTTCTTGGTGGTGAGTCCAATGAGATATCCGGAGGCTGATTAACGTTGGTTGGTCTAGCTGCAGGATGTGAAATTGAATGGCTGTAGTGGTCAAGGCGAAGATTTAAAGGGAGCAAGGGTGATGTTATCAGACTGGGTGAATCTAATGATGATAAATTGGTGGATGAGATTTGTGGTGACAAAGATGGGATGCAAGGGGGGGTACGATGCTGCAAAAATGAGGGCTTGTTTGATGCACTGAGGTTACTGTAGAGGTTGTCATCACTGTCAACCAGTGGACGAGAAGCTCTAGCAAGCATTGGAGAACCATCAGGTTCCCCCCCTGAGAGACTGAGAGACTGGTCTGGGATTTCTCCTGGCTCTAGATCGTCGTCATCAAGATCCATCTCAGCAGGAGCCTTGTCTTCATTGTGCGCAGTGCCAGCAAAATATTCAAGTGCCTCAGCAGCAAAGTCTTGACCAGGGTCTGCCGTTGAAAATGCTGTATTATAGGATAGGTTTGTCCTCCACCATCCATGGAGGTCAGACCACCATGGAAATTGCACAAGCAGGTGAGCTAGTGCTAGATCTCAGGACTTTGTTGACAAGCAAAGAAGAAAATGCACATACCAAGAAGATTTTTAGTATGAGGGTCAGCATCCAGCTCCTCAACAGACTTGAGTCCAGCCCCTGTTTGGCCAAAACTCTTGTTGATGGAGTTGTACTTTTTCTGAAGCCTAAAAAATCTAGTCAATCACGCCACTAGATCCAAAACCAAAGTCTGGAATCGTTTGCTGAGATGGCAAGTTGAAAGTCCTGTAATGCAGGTGTACAGGAATATAGCGAGCTGTTCCTCCACAGATACATCATTGCGAGAATGTGTAAAACCGTTGGTCTTGAGAACTTGCACCAATGCTTCAAACACCTCTAGGTTGACACCAAGGTTATTTTTGATGCAGTTTGGGTGGCCTGTAAGGAGTTCACAGACCCATGCATAACCTGACAATGCTGATGTGTGATATGGGATGCGGGGGGCTTTGTGATCAATCCTCCTTACCAATAGACTTTCCACATGCCTTGTACATAGCCTATACCTTGCTGATTGATCATTCCATTAGATACCTACAGTATATAAACTCATGTATAACTCTGTAGAACCTCAGTTCGAATATCATCTTAGTTTGCACTCATTCCGCTTGCCTTCCATTATCCGTCTGGACTCCAGTATATACTCTTGTCTACTCAGAGACTTAGGATTGACTCCCATAGTCTATTCATATCCGCCTCTGTCTTCGGACAGTCTTATCTGCTAGTTTCTAGTTTGGACCTCATCTGGATTAGCTGTTACTCTGTATGTCTGATATCCATAGACCTTAATGGATCCGGTGTAGAGACTCAAGTCTCTGTGGTCATGTATTGGCCTATTTACGACTCATGACAACTAGGCTTCACAGCATGACTTGCACCATTATGTCTAGGCTCTGTATATCACGCGCAGCTTTCCCATAAAAGGTGCCATAGGCACGCCACTTTCCCACACAGTGCAACATGTTCCCACACGCACCTTGTGCACTTTCTCACGCTTAAGCGCCCTGCATTGCCTATCATCTGGAGCATCTGCACATTATGTCTATAGCAATTCCGCATATAATGTGCAGCTCCCACAAAAGGCGCCATAGGCGCACCTACTTTCCCGCAGTACACAACACATTCCCGCGCGCTTTCTTGCGCTTAAGCCACCCTGCGTTGCCATCATCCAGGAGCTTCCACCACCATATCTATTAGCATCCTGCATATCATGTGCAGCTCTCCTGCAAAAGGCACCATAGGCACACCACTTTCCCACAGTATGCAACGTGTTCCCACATGTGCGCCTTGCACGCTTTCTTGTGCTTAGGCCCTGTGAAGAAGAAATAGGAACTAGGCGACAGGCGCTAGTTGCTACTTATCCTGAAGGGTGTGAGTATAGTGTTGACCTGAGAACTGCTATTGAAGCACTTCCTTCAATTTGTGAAGGGAAGTAGAGCATGGAGGACTTATGACCTATAGCAACCTGAAATGTACTATAGCGATACACGCTTGTTAGTAACATTTGTGGAACACAGGAGTGACCTTTAGGTGATTCCTTTCGACAACTATAGTTTCTGTAGTATGCGACTTGCGACTGCAATGGCGGAATGTGGAGCACAACAACTTAGACTACCAATAGCAGTTTGGGTCTAGGCAACAAGCCTAGGTATGAGGACCTAATAGCGGTTTGCGCACTTAAGAACAAGCAGTACACAACTAAAGGAATGGCAAAGGAACTGAATTACACGAGTACTAAGGTATAGCGCTATAGGGATCGACTTCCATCTCTTACTCAAAGTCCAGGGAAGGGAAGATATTTTGTGTATGTACTTGGGGACATTTTATCCTACTGTGTGAATGGTCAGAATACATAGGCGAAACTAGTAGCGAGTCTAGCGACAGCATGCTACTTGTGAATAGTAAGACATGCGGTGCTACGGAACATGAGGATGCATGTAATAAGACCTGCAACTGATCAATAGTGACAATTAAGGATGGATAATGCACCAGTGGAGATAGATGGACATAGACAGGACATGGGAGGATGGGACACCTGGAGGTCGGGCCAGATCTACACAGGGGAATAGTGAGCACTGGATACTCATATGCGCCCAGCACAGGTATGAGTGTCACAGTGCCTCTTTATCTAACCCTGTGCCTCTCTATCTAACCCTGCACCTCTTTAATCTTAACCTGTGCTCGTTTTCATGATCCTGTTCAATTATTTTCAGAGTCGTACCAAATGCTCTCCTGCTTGCTCTGGCCTAGCGAGTTTCTCTTGAACATATTTATACTGCATCTGTATTCTCAAAGTCTACTTACACAACAGTACTGATGCCTCCAACAGTGATCTCTGATGATGACACACCTGTCACCATCACCATGCAAGCAAAGTGCGCTATCATCCCATTGTTCCGCCTTACTGACTCTGACAACAGCACAATGCCAGAACTTAGCAGCCATAAAAATGTCCAATGCACTCTCCAACCCATGGCTATTAGTCACTCACTTGGCACCAACTCATAACATGCTGGCAAGTGCAATTTGGTGGATGTGGACCAGACACCTTCCTTGACAGAGGACTTAGTGAAGTTGTCCAGTGAAGGAAATAAACCGCAGGCCACAGAGGTATGTTGTAGGCCTTGTGGCCTCTGTGCTTTTATACTCACTGTTTTAATTCTATAGGCAAACACCTTTGTTGGGCTTTGTCAAGACCGTTGCTCAAGAGGGACGGGATCTGAAGGGCTTGGCCTCAGCTTGTGCACTGTGCCCCTTACCCGAGTATGTGCCCTTAATTTCAGAATGAAGTCTGGATGGAATCCAACAAAGTCTGAAGGACTTCTGGAGGCTGGCTACTCTTGTAGAGTGCAGAAGGACTTCCAGATGAGCACGGGAACTTCTGGAGGAGTATAGGAAACTTCTAGAGGAGTACAGGAAACTCCAGAGGAGTTTTATCCACTGCATAAGGTCCAAAGGTAAGACTTCCATAGGTAAACTTCCTAGAGAGAAACATATACTGGTGCTTGAGAGCAAAGATTAGTTTCCTCCCTCTATAGGCTGAAGATAGAAGAAGCCTGTCTTCTTGGTTATAGCTTTAAGCTTAGCTACCTTAAGAGAATTCCTGACTATTTGAGTGGAGACAGTGGTGTGGATGATAGAATAAATGAATTTGATGACTTGACTAGCATTAGCAGCCTGCCCAGTGAAAATATGATAAACAAGAGATCTTTTACTATATAGTGTGGGCTTAAAAAGACAATGTAGTTTGATATTTTTCTTGTCTGGAATGGCCTTTTTGATGACTCTAGCAATATTATCCCTACTTAGATCAATTTCAGTAGAAATCTGCCTGGTAGACAGGAGAGAGGGGCTGAGAATGAGAATAGGGGGCATTTCAGTTATGGAAGTGAGTTAAAGCATAGTGAAGGAAGATTCCTAATGAGTAATGCCCGGAATTAATAGAGAGTGTGTTTATAAGAGTGGGAGAAGTCATTAGAGCAATAGGAGGGAAGACCAAGTACTACAATTATTGAGATTGTATTGATCAAATTCAAAGTCAAAAATGTGTCCCAATGAGTCACCAAATTAAAATGACCATATCTTCACACAATAATGTCAGATTCCCACGCTATAGTTGACAAAGTTAACATGAAGAAGCAGAGCTTTCTGACACCTCCCTATAGCTTAGTCATATTCCCACGCCCTGACTCACAATGAAGCAATTATATGAAAACTCACAAAAATTGAGACACTTTTTGAGCCACTGTAAGTCTCGGAAAGACAGGAAGTGCTGGAAAGGCAAAGGTCTGGCTTAAGGAATCAATCCTTAAGCATGGATAAGGATGGAAGGACAAGTCCAAATGTTGGGAAGTTTGGCCTAGGGAAGAGTTCCCTAGGCCTAAGGAAAGGCAAGACTAAGATGGACCAAAGTCCAGAAACAGGAATGGGCAAATCTAAGTTGATTGAGTAAGTCTAAGGTGATATTTGAACTGAGGAAACTCTATAGGAGTTTGTGCAGGGGTTTATATACTAGAGGATATCCAAGAGGATCAGTAAGCAAAAGACTAAGGCTATGTACGAGCATGTGGAAACATGTTAGTAAGTGAGATGGAACATAAGTAAATGAACTCGGATATGAAACAGAGTACAAGGATTGTTGGAATCCAGAGGTTGAACAAGCTCGCACTGAGTCGGTTTCGACAGAACAATGTACATGTTTCATTCTATTGTGTTTCACTCATTTGTGCTTGTACCATTATGCCCCCTTGTCTTTTCTTTTACTTTTGTTATGGTCTCACGCATTGATTGGTTCGCACAAGAGCACTTTGGTCTATTTAGTTAGCTACAGTTGCAGACTACCACCTCAGATGTTTGCCTTTGTGCACATGACTGAGGTGAGATACTTACCATTTTGCATATTCACTCTTACTTACTTCATGCAGAGTGTCTGTTTGTTTCAGGTGAATATATTAGATGTTTGCCTTTGCGCGCACAACTGAGAGTGTCTGTCTGTTTCAGACCTGCATGGGTGTATTAATCTTTCAGGTTATGAGCCCTGAGCTCTAATAGCCTTACATCTCACCTTCCCTGCCAAATGATCTGCTCTTTTTGCGATGTCCATTGCCATTCCTGTTATGACGGATACCCTCCCATCGAATGTACCCAAGCTTGACTTAAAGGGCTCCAACTAGGCCATCTTCTTGTTGCATTTTCAAGTCGCTGTCGAGGCCAAGGAGTTATGGAAGTATTTCAACAGATCTTGTCCCCGTCCTGCTTCGCCTGTAACTGCTGCAGAAGTCACTGTTGCTGAAAAATGGCAGAAGAATGAAAACCTCGTGAAACATCTACTCACTCAACAAATTCCTGACTCCACAGCTCTTTGTGTTTGCAATCTTGCTGATGTCGCAACTATGTGGGCAGAAATTGTTCATGAGTACACTGAAAAAGGTGCATACATGCAAACGGACCTTCAAACCAAATTCTTTGAGTCGAAGTGTGCTGCTGGAAGTGATGTGCATCAGTTCCTCAATGAACTGCATGCAAAACACAACAAACTATCTGCTGTGGGCATCCAAATCGAGGAGAGAGACTATTGGTCCATGATCATTCAATCACTTCCCAACTACTTAGCCAGCCTTGCATCTGGCCAGCTTGCTACTGCACACCTCTATAGCACGACCAAAACAATCGACCCCAACATTTTGATTTCACTCATTATTGAAGAGGCCGAATGGCACAATCGTAAGGATAGCCGCCCTTCGTGTGGGGGCATCTTCACTCACCCTCAGGCTGGAGGGGCAAACAAGGCAATGGCCTTAACCGACATGTCCCATCGTGGACAGGGCAGTTTCCATGGAGGAAACCGTGGGTCAAGTCGAGGCAGAAGTAATGGTGGATGGCAACGTCCACCTTGCTGGAACTGCGGCTTGTGTGAGCATTTTAAAGCTTGCTGCCCCAAACCAAATAGGTCCACTACCAGTGGTAGCCAAGCAGGTGACTCTGCAAATGCAGCAGCAGATGACAATGATTCTGAGGATGGTGTATTTGCTGTTGATAGCCTGTCAGACTAAAAATCCACATCCTCTATCCCAACCCTCCTTTCCATGGAATTGTCAGATGAGGATGCTGATGAGAGATCAACCTTTGTCATTAGCGATGAAGACTGGTTCTCTGAGATAGACAAAGACAACTTACCTTCGCATAGTGATTGAGACACTACACCAGCAGCTCCTAGCAGTGGAAGCGACACAGATTCTTTCATCAAGGTTGCCGCTGAAGCCAGTAATGGCCACAAAGAAGGTCCAGTCATCGAGTTATACAAATCCAGATCTACACGGCACATTTCCCCATATCGAGAGAGATGTGAAACCCTCTCTGCTATTCCCCTGAAACCTTTTGCAGCTGCTAATAAACAATGTTTCAGTGTGACTGGCATAGGAGAAATGATTGTTGAGTACCCAAATGGTGTGGATATGTCGAAGCTCAGACTCACTGAAGTATTGTTCTCACCGGAGGTCAGATACACCCTCGTTGTCGACTTGACAAGTTAGGATACTCTGCTGTTTTTGCAGATGGCAAGTGCAACATCCACGACCCTCAAGAAAACATCAGGCAGATCCCAAAGACAGAACGAGGCCTGTACTGTGTTCTTCATGAACCACACTTGGATAGTGCAGATTCAGTCGAGGAAACCACCACAGTGATGGAACTCCACAAGTGGATGGGACACATTGCCCCCGCTGTTGCACGTTGCCTTGCGGAGAATGGACTTGTATCATTCACCAAGTTCACCAGGTGAAGGTGCAGTTCAGCAAACATGCACTGAATTCTTTCTGCCTCAGGGTTGACAATGTTTGAAAAGTCGAAGGTAGACATGAGAGATAGTTGTAGATGGAAGAGGGAAAGGAAAAAGACAGCCAGCAGCATTTATAGGGAACCGCGATTCACATCTACCACGTGTCCACGGTTCGCTTCTTCCACAGCCCGATCACTCTTTCCATATCAAGTTGCAATCAGTCACGTGCCCTTATTAATGGAAGGATTTTTGCTAAAGTCCAATTTCCGACGAGCGACTGACTGGGGACAGTCGGTATTTGAGTCTCCTGCAGATGTGACAAACATATTTCCGCTGGGCTTGCACAGGCGCTAGCGCCATTCATGTGCCCCACACAAATTCCCTCACTTAGATCTTAGCGCGCACTAGGAAACCAACATGCTGTTAAAGCGACACATGCTATTGCTAGTTCAGTCCAACTTCCAGGTACCTCGTCCTCCCATGTCCCACCTATGTCCACCTATCTCCACTGGTGCGTTTTCTCTCGTCGCTTGTCACTACTTACTAGTCACAGGTCTTATTACATGTATCCTCATGTTCTGCAGTGCAGCATGTCTAAGTCCTTTGGTATTAACACGCGGTTGCTTGACTCGCTACTATCCTCGCCTATGTATCCCGAGCCTCCACGTGCCATGATAAAATATCCTGCAAAACATACAGGCATTTTACTTCCCCTTCCCTGAACTTCTGCAGGATAGAGTAGTCACTTAGTGTTATATCTCAGCTTTGGTGCAATTGATCTATTCTTGCTCATTTCTCTTGATCGCAACATTCAACCGCTCTGAATTCACAGTCACTAAGTCCCCTTTAGTATCACTAGTCCAAATGCAAGACTGAACCGCTGTCAGTAGTTGCACTACATTTAGTCGCTACCCTGTTCTCTCCTTCGCTGGCGTCTAGTTTTACTCATACTTTCATCCCGACACAGTTTTGCTCAACTTGACGTGCACTCGCTCGAATTATCGTGACTTTCTGATCCTTCAGTCATGCTAACTCTTATAGTGCAATCTCCTTAGCGCTCAATTGATCAAGCACTATCCTTAGTTTTGTTATTTGTCTTTTGTGTCTACTAATCAAGCGCTATTTAGCCACTCCCGGTTTCTAGGTCAGATAGATTCTAAGCCCTTTGTGCTATCACTTCCCTTGCTTAAATTGAAGGAAGTGCTTCAATAGCAGTCCTCTCAGGTCAAATATTATTCTTGCACCCTTCAGGATTAATAGTACTAGTGCTATCGAAGCCTAGCTCCTATTTATCTTTCACACTGGAATCAAAGTTGACCTCTCATCAGGTGAACCTACCTTCTGTGACATGTGCATCTATGTGAAAGCCACCTGCAAACCTATCGCTAAGGTACGACAGGGAGAAAGAGCCACTGAGTTTGGACAAGAAGTCCACACTGATGTGTGAGGACCTGCCCCTGTGCCAACCCTAGGAGGACGATGTTACTACGTTAGCTTCACGGATGATAAAACAAGCCTAACTTACCTTCATCTCTTGCGTCAGAAGAGTGAGGCGCTCAACACCTACAAAGGTTTCGAAGCCTGGTGCAAAAATCAGCCTGGTGCTTGCATCAAAACCCTCCATTAGGATTGAGAGGGAGAATACTTAGGAAAGGCTTTCATTGCACATCTTCAGGCTGTCGGCACCTCACAGAAGCTGACTGTTTATGATACACCAGAACATAATGGTGTTGCGGAGCGTCTCAACTGCATGCTACTGGACAAAGTCAGAGCCATGCTCCATGACAGTAGCCTCTCACGCACCCTCTGGGGAGAGGTAGTCAGACATGCCATCTGGCTGAAAAATCATACTCCAACCAAAGCTCTTGATGGAGGTACTCCAATCAAAGCAGCAACAGGCAAGAAACCTAATCTAAATCGCCTCCGTGTCTGGGGATCGAAGATTTGGGTAAAAATGAGCTGCGGAGACAAACTGTCTGATTGCATTGATGAAGGGAATTGGATGGGTATAGATGAAGCGAGCACAAATGGATGCCGTGTGTACTGGCCATCCAAGCACATGGTTATGGTCAAAAGGAATGTTTACTGGGATCCTGTAGAGGTAACGACGATACCCAGCAAGGGGGAGGAGGAGAATCAAAGTCCGAATGTGATGATATTATCGCCAGGAGACTCACCTTCTAACCCTATTCCACCAGTAAAAATCCCCAATACTCCATTAACTGTCCTCCCATCAAAGATTCCTGTTTCATTGACTTTGCCAACACTCGAGATGGTTGCAAAATGAGTTAGGAAGCCTAGCCAATGAGTTCTCGACATCATTGGCAATAAAGCCCTGATCCCCAAAGGTATTCAGTTGCCGACCCAAGAAGCTGTTGAGGAAGGAGACATGTCCAGAGCAGAGGCTGCTGCTGACAAGCTAATGGCAATTCTGGAAGCAGAAGATGACACCGCTGAACAAGCACTAGCGTGAAGTGAATTCACAGCTGATGCCAAAGCTCTAGAACCAACATCTCTGGCCGAAGCAAAAAAGTGCCCAGACTGGCCACAATGGGAAGCTGGCATCCATGAAGAGCTGATGACACTTCAAACTGCAGGCACATGGGAGCTTGCAGATCTCCAAAATGGTGTTGTCATATACCATATTCCAGACCATGTCCGATGATATTCCCATGCCTTCCGGACGCTCATCCAAACCTCCTTAGCCTTATCCATACCTCCATACTCCTAGTCTATGCCTCTAGACCTCTAGTCCACTATTGGTTTGGATCCGTACACTATTGTACATCCATATATCCATACCTCCGGACCTCTGCAGCTAAGCCTGCTTCATCCACCTTTGGTCCAGTCAGATCCGAGCTCATTCCATCCAGAACTTTACCTTGTCTAAGATACCGGACTATATCCTTGATTCATATCCTAGTCCACCTTCACTTAGATCTCCGGATCCGCTCATCCAATAGCCAGACGCCTGATCCAATATCCACACTTCTCCAGACCTCCGGATCCGTCCTATACTTCATATCCAAAGCCAAACCTTAAATCAGCGTCTATCCCCATATGGTAATTCACTTGACTCCGGACTTCGGTTATCCTTGTTTCCGTCTTGCTTATTGATCCTTGTACTCTGTTCATATCCAAGTTCATTTACTTATGTTCCATCTTACTTACTAACATGTTTCCACATGCTCGTACATAGCCTTAGTCTTTTGCTTACTGATCCTCTCGGATATCCTCCAGTATATAAACCTCTGTACAAACTCCTGTAGAGTTTCCTTAGTTCAAATATCATCTTAGATCCTGCTCTATCACCTTAGATTCTGCTCATTCTTGTCTGAGGACCTTTGGTCCATCTTAGTCTTGCCTTTCCTTAGGCCTAGGGAACTCTTCCCTAGGCCGAACTTCCGAACCTTTGGATTTGTCCTTCCGTCCTTATCCATGCTTAAGGATTGGTTCCTTAAGCTGGACCTTTGCCTTTCCGGCACTTCCTGTCTTTCCGAGACTTATGTCTACTTCCTGTTAACTCCGACTCTACCTAAGTGTAGTCTACCTCTGTTTTTTTCTATTCCGGACCTAGTCCGTAGTAGCCTTTATTCTCCTGTCCTATAATCCTGTCCGCTCCTCCGGACCTTTGGACGTCTTAACCTTTGGACGTCCTGTCCTCTGGACCACTCCTCCTATCCAATCCTGCTTTGGACTTTGTCCCTTGCAGCCTCCCTCCATATGTTTCCATCTAGGAAGTTTACCTATAGAAGTCTTACCTTCGGACCTTATGCAGTGGATGAAACTCCTCCGGAAGTTTCCCGCGCTCATCCGGAAGTCCTTCAGCACTCTACAAGAGTAGCCAGCCTCCGGAAGTCCTTCGGACTTCATCGGATTCCATCCGGACTTCATTCTGAAATTAAGGGCACGTACTTGGGTAAGGGGCACAGCACATGAGCTGAGGTCAAGCCCTTCAGATCCCATCCCCCTTGAGCACCGGTCTTGACAGATGGCCTGGTCAAAAATGGCAGCAGATAATCATTCCCAAAATTCACCACCAAGGAATATGGCCTGACCTACAAATCTACGCTAAAGTCACTCCAAGATATCATGAGAGACCCTTATCATGGTCCCAAGCTGGTCAAGCAGCTCCAATCATGGGCTAAGGCTGGATGGCAAGGATATACTCTCATCTGATGAGTTTAGCATGCTAACTGTGTTCATGTAGGACCACATTTTGCAAATTCGAGGGTGATGAAGTGCCCCACAACATTGATATCGAGATCATGCTTGATTGAGGTCGTTTATTTCTCCCACTTGTAGCTCACTTACAGTTTTTCTACTGATCATATTATCGGATGTGCTGCACTATTTTTGTTATTTAATCAATATATGCCATTTGTGAATTGAAAATTTGGTTTGTTCCCAATGAGACTGGAAACCCAGAGGATTTTTTCTGGTATCTCGAGACCATACGTGATTGCTGGGTCCAGCAGGGTATGCTGTGGAGTTCTGTGGAGTTCTGTGGAGTTCTGTGGAGTTCTGTACAGAACTCCACAGAATGAGAGGTGTCTGTCCAGGTCTGTAAAGTTGGGACCAAGCTGTGGCACTGGAGCACTGTGCAGTTCTGTACAGAACTGTACAGAACGTAGTAGTTTGCTGATGCATTTGGCAAGATGAGAGTCCTGTAACACATGTATACAAAAAAATACCAAGTTGCTCTGCAACAGTGACACCATTGTGGGACTGAATGAATCCATGTTGGTGAAGAACCTCTAACAATTCATCAAAAATCTCAAGATCAATGCCAAAGTTGTGTCTGATTTGGTCTGGGTGACCAGTGATCAGCTTGCATACCCATGCTTGGCCAGTGAGGATAGACATGTGATAAGGAATCCTTTCAGAGTTGGATAACTTGAATAAAAGATTGTACAGATATGTGATCTGAGCAACTGTGTTTGTCCTTCAAGGTCCATGTGGGTGCAGCGATTGATATGACATTCATAGCCTATATACTAGTAGCTACAGTCTGTCCTATTGAAGCCTATCAGTGATTGGTCAAATCAATCACGACATATATCACGTGCGGTCATCAAGTGCAGCTTCGAACCGGGAATTTTGAACCAAGAGTCGCTGTCCAATCTGCACCTTAGGAAGAGTGTCTCGAGTGTTAAAGATTCAATCGCTACAAGAAATAAGTATCACATAGTAGGTGCAGGCCTCGCCAACACGAAAAGAAATTAACCTCGAACTTGATGACTTTAAGCCTGTCCACTCGTTTCTATATCTTTCAACGAGATATTGCTCCTCTCACACATTCCGCGGAAAATGCCGCTCTCTATTTTGAAAAGATTGGATGGAGTATCAAATTCCTTCGATAGAATGTAAGTGTTAAACCGCTGAAAAGCGTTCAAATCAACCTACAGCAACAAGGCCAGCGTCAAGGACCAGAATCCGGTCATATGAAATGATAGTACGAAGTCGGTCTGAAGTATCGTCACATTACAACATTGCACTGAGAGCACAGAAGATAAAACGCACGGGCAATACAAAGTAACGTGCGATCCTGGAATTCCGTCTGGATAGTTTGCTGGATCTTGCTATCAGTATCGAGATCAACAGAGGCTCTGAAAAAAGTTCAACATAAGCATCCAGGAGAAGAGCAGATGACTAACGTGGCCTCATCAAGCACGACGACTTTGCAGTCTTTCACTAGCGCACGAGCTAGACTGAGCAGAGATCTCTCCCCAACACTGAGGTTCGCTCCCTCGCTCTCAATGGTGCTGTCAAGGTCGTAGCGACTGGTGGAAGTCTGCTCGCTTTCGACGCCATCACTGGAAGATGGCTGTTTCGAGGTGGTGCTAGAATCAAGTAGACAAGAACGATGCAGCGCATCCCACAGCTCCGCGTCACCGTGTTGGGAGAATGGATCTAGGTTGGATCGTATGGTACCTGGTAATCATTTAGCGCTTCACAAGAGCACGAAGATCTACAACGCTAACCGCTAAATAGAAGAGGCTATCGAGTGCGTACGTCAGTCCTGTGTTTGGTTGTACAGGGAAACATTACAAACATCTTGTGGGATAATAGAAATCTTGGAGCGGAGATCGTTAAGACCAATTGTAGATATATCGACACTAGAAGGAGTGAAAACCAATACTCGTCACGAGCAATGACCCACGCACCCATCAACAGTGATTGAACCACCAGACACCTCAACAATTCGGAACAGTGCGAGCATCAACGAAGATTTGCCAGCACCAGTCCTGAGGGGACACCGCATTAGCACATGTGTGTAGATCCGACAAACTAGCTGACCTTCCCACAACACCTATCTTCTCGCCTCCCTTGATCTTGATCGAGATGCCCCTCAGTATATTGGGAAGGCCCGGCCTATATGCCATTTTAACGTCGTTGAATTCGACGGCACCATGTTCAGGCCATTGTGCTGGGGGCTTTCGTTCTTCGATCTCATGCGGAGCCTCTTGAGGTATTGTATCACCTGCAACGTACTGTACCACTGCGAGACATAAGCGAGAGTTGGGGTATCATGAAATCGGTGGCTCACATCGCTCCACTGCATTCATGTAATTCTGAACAAACGATGATTTAATAGCCTGTAATATAAGATAGCAAGGAAAGCCTTACCTCAACGTCTGCTGTTTGTCTGGTTACCAGACTGCACAATTGTGACAGCGAGGCTGTGACACAAAAAGGTTAATCGTATGTACTTTGGTGATGGCATTGGGAGACTCACTGGTATACGTCAGTACCAACCCTATCTGGGCGGCATTGATTCCGGAGACGTCGATCACTGCGAGAACAGCAACCTATTGAGACCATAGGATTATGTGAGTATGAGGTATCTGCCACTGAATAGACACCTACAAGGAAGACTAATATGCTTCCCATGAAGTCCAACCTTATTGCAAGCCATCTGAGGGAGGGTGATGAATCAACGACCGCCAAGATATGTGAAGGGCTACTTGCCTCTGATTCGTAACTACGAGGAATAGAGCTCTATCCTCCAGATCAACGTAGTATCTATTGGCGTCAATAAACCGCTTCATTTCTCCGTAGCTTCGGATTGTGGGAAGTCCTGTCAAAGTCTCCGAAAAGTGGGCATAAAGGAGAGAGCGAAGCATAGAGTCTGATGACAAATGTCAACGGAGGCTTTCTAGGTCAGAAATACAACAACAAACCCAGGCGCTTGACTTCACGAGCACTAGCTCGATAAAAGGCAGCAAAGTAGCCGTAACCGATAGCGATGAAGAACACAGCGATAACTAGACAAGCATGAGCCATATCCACGCAGATGATATCCATATACTGACCAAAGTACGGTTCAAGGATAGAAACGATGATAATAGAGCCAGTCACACTGGACAGCGTAAGGACAACTGGATCTGCAGTCAGTTTCCGTAGACGAAGCGTGCGGTTAACGTACGCAATCTCATTGATTCTTGACTATGGGTAAGTAACATCTCACTATGATGTGACAGACGACTCACGTGGTAGTTGATTGTCAATACCTGAGTGAAAGGTTTCAGTAAGCATAGTATAGCACAAATCAGTGAGATACTGACTGTCGATATCCTTGCCGAAAACGCTCAGGATTCGGCCCATAGGCTACAGGAACACAGTAAGCATCGGTTTTAGCGCTTTCATATACAATCACTCACTGTAGTGTCGAAAAAGGACATGGATGCATGAAAGACGTTGCGTACGGACTTGTGGTGCAGGCTTTGAGACACATAATAGGAAATGAAGTCGATTCCAGCACCACTACAGCGAGTAGTGTTGAGTAAGCGTGCCGCTATCTGTGATAGAGAAACCGACTTACAGAAAGAATGTGAAGATCGCTTGACTAATCCCTAGGCAGCCGTACAGCGTCTGATAGAACGAGTTTGGTCTGTCGAATGTGCTGCCCCAGGATTTTAGAAAAGGAATCAAGAAGTCAATAAAAAGACACTGACTTGGCCTCCCACCAAACTAGCGTGTACGAGTTCAAGATCAGGCTTCCCTGCATCGCAAACATGACGAGAATAAGCAGGGGACCTGTGATTAAACCGCGTCCCGCAACCAAGTAGGTCCAGTACACTGTGAATCTGTTTCAATCCAAGGAAACACTTCAGATGAACTTGATCGCACCTCCCCAGGATACAGAGCCCGTCGACCGCTTCTCTTTGGCGATCAAGCGACCTTCGAGTTTACCGCTGCCAGTAGCCTGTCCTCTGGCTCTTTCTGACTTCAACTTTACTTCCTGAATGGAAATGCCTGTCTGCGGAATGACTTCCTCTGCCTGGTCTTCATCTTTCCCTTCCGACGCATGACCACCGAACTCTAGGTCCAAACGCGCAAAATCACCACCGCGAGAGACCAGTTCCTCGTAAGTTCCGCTCTCTGTGATGACACCGTTGTTCAGGGTGTAGATGTAATCTACCTGAGAGAGGAAATGGATTGCGTGCGTGACCAGAATGACAGTAATGCCACGATTTCGCAGGGCACCCACGATGGCATCCTGGAATAAGGACTTTCCGACGTGAGCATCCACTGAAGGCATTCTTCAGTATGATAGGCGTACTATAAACCACATAGCTCACCTGCCGATAGCGGGTCATCAAATATAACAATTTGAGGGTCAAGGTACAGGGCACGAGCAATGTTGATCTGGGTGGAAGATAAGAATTGCTCTTGACGGAGGCAAGCCACGAACTCACTCTCTGCTTTTGGCCACCGCTGAGATTGATTCCCTTTTCTCCGATCTGAAATAGAGCATAAGGAGTGTTATCAAGTTGAATTCATCCACATACCTCAGTCAGATCCCCATCCGGGAGCAGTTGGAGATCTGGAAGTAAACAAGCGGTCTCAATAATGTGCCAATACCTGTCTTCCTCGAATGGTTGGCCAAAAGTGATATTATCACGCTAGCGTGAAATGTTAGATGTATTTTCCATTGTGAAGGCGACACCATGCTACTGACCAACGTAGCATTCTGAATCCACGCGGTCTGCGGACAATAACCAACGCGACCGCCAAATGAGACATGCCCAGAGACCTTTCTCATCTCCCCTATCAGTCCTTGCAATAAACTAGACTGTTCATGGGTCAGTAGTCGCTTCAAGAATTTCACTCGACAAGATTACCTTGCCGCTTCCAACAGGCCCAACTACAGCAACGAGCTGACCTCGTGGAATGGTCATGGTCACATTCTTTACCTGAAAAAGAGGTGCATCCTTCCCAGGAGCAGGCTTTTCCTTCGCCGTGTCTTCCTTCACACTCTTGTTCTTACCTCTCGGTGGACCGCCGCCGCGTGCACCCTTCGAGTTGAAAGCCTGGCCAGAATCTTTCCCATACGACTCCCACTCAAATGTCGCGTCCTTCGCTAGAAGCGCGAATTCTTGGTCCTTGTCAATCACGAGTGTATCTCCAGAAATAAGCTCAGCGCGGAACACGTGCGTGAGCCGATGAATCGCGCTGGATGCATCGGGGATAGCCGAAAGAGCGCGAGGCATGAACATCATTGGTTGGCGGAGAAGCTATTTATCTATCAGTTAGGTGCGTGTCCATGGATGCTGCGGAAAACGGTTTCACCTGGAACAAACTCAGCGAACTGAATATGACGGCAACATTGAAGTTGTGCGCTGTAAGGGTGTACGTGACGAAAGCTAGTGTGGCAGCGAGGACTGGCAACGAAGTCGCGAGCGCCAAGCTGTGTAGACTGAATTAATAGGCGTCGCCATGCTATACACATCTAGACTTACTTCGCCGAAGTTAGATGAAGAATCCATCGGATACCACGCAGTTCCTTCTTTCGAAGGACAAAGATTCCTAAGCAATATTCGTGAGTATGTTGTTGATATTCTCTGTTATCATGCTTACTTTGAAGGAAAGGAACCTCATATGAGAAGTACTTGACAACCCGCACGGCCCCTGTGCACCTCTTCAGCATCCTTGCACGTCCTAGCTGCCCAAAGACTACGTACCGAGTACCTCTAGCAGAACTTTGGCTCGTTGATCAGTCCACTTCATCGACGATAACCGAACACGGTGCTGCAGCGCCATTAACCGCTGTTGAAATGGAATCATGAGGACAAATAACGAGAAACCAGCGAGTGCAGACGGCCCGAGCTAGTTTTCAAATGAGGTTAGAACAAACCAAACTCCTCATAGCGTACAACAAACCTCAGTTAAAAGAATGATCAAACAAACTATGACCTGAATAGGCGAGGTCCACGCTTGGAGACTGTAAGTCATCTCTAAATCTGGACGTCAGAGATACTATATGCTGACCTGCATGCTAGTAAGGAGGGACAGGCTACAAGTCAGTCGATAGCACGAGTGTGATGCTTAAGTTTGCAACTCACAAACCACTGCGCACACGCGTCAATCCTGCTCACGTCAGTAGAAATATGGTTAACAAGCGTGGCGTTGTCGAGTTTAACGCGCGCTTTGCCCGTGAGGTTCACTCCACGCTCGTAAATGCATGTTATCAGTGCGGCTCTAGCCAGTACGCCAGTTACCATTGAACGCCAAAAGAACTTGGAAATATTAGTAAAGTTGAGTGCAACTCATATAGTTTGACAAACCTGGTGGGTGCATACGCTGGCCGTCACAGTGAGTGCAAAGAGACCAAAAGCCATGGCAATACCACGACCAACATTAGGGACAGGTGTTCCTGCAGCGGTCGCATCGGAACGCTCCTGCGCAAAGAGAATGATTTGCTGCAGGGGAGAACAAACATCAGAGGTTACCACAACCAAACACAAGATATTATTCACCCGAAGGACGATAGGACCCATGAGCTGTGACGTATCACCAAAGACCTAAGTGGCGTTGTATATCCATTATGACAGTAACAATTTACGAGGAAAACCCATACCTTGAATGCACCTCCCAACCAGAACATACCACGAAAGACATCATTCAAAGCCCAAGCAAGGCTGGCCTCTTTCCGCCCTTCGGATTCTCGCCAATGGTTCTGAAACGCTGCACATCGCTCAGACCAAGTTGCGCCTTGTTTTTGACCATTCCTTGAAATTGCACGCGTGGCCCAGACGGCACGCTTGAAGAGAGATGGCCTGATTTCTCCACTATCAAGTCGTGCATTCCAGTCGGCTGCCACCTTAACACGTCGCTGCCATGCAGCTTCAAGTTTAGCGGAAAGGACGGCCGACTCTCGGGATGGGTCCATTTTGTATAGATCAGATGCTTGTAATGTGCGCTGATATCCGAGAACCTGGATATATGCGTTATAACAGTATACGTTGGGATCAAAGTTCAATGACTGACCATTATATCGGTGATCCAGGAGTACGTGAGCCGAGATAAAATGGAAGCATTGGCAAAAGGCGTCAGCTGTTGAATGTTATGTTATCAGGAGGATCCTTCAGAAAATTAGCATAGGGGGTTCGCGCACCACTGCATCCTCCAGAGACGGGGGAGCTGGAGGTGGTGGGTCCTTAGGTAACCTGCTCGCGGCTCGATCATCAGAAGGAGTACGTTATTTGGAAAATAACTTTACTTACCACAACTGCCACCATTTTTGACGAAAATTGGTATACTCATCACCAGCATCGAGCTGAAGGTTTAAAGGTTGAAGGTTGGCTACGTCGGCCTCCTCGACCTTTTCCTTCACAGATTCTTCTGACTGTTTAGAGGTCATACAGAGCGAGGCAGGGACACAGTAGATACTGGGTTAGATGGGTGGCTTGCTGAAGAAGACTTCGATCGGCCTTTCATTATAAATACACATTGTCGTTGCATGAAGATAAGCGTCAGGCGTCAATTTGCTTGCAGGAGCCTTGCGGTCACAAATTCCAATTAAGTTACCTGCCACTCCATTACACCGTGGCTGGTGAGGCACGCCGGCTGAAGAACGGTGCTTGTGACCCAGAAAAGAGTTGAAAGTGCTCAGCGCTCAGCGCTCATTGGTCTCAACCCGGACTAGGCTGCTACAATGATCAGACTTCCACGATAATTTCCAAATTTAATTATACGCTAGCCATAATGAAAGCGTGTTGCCGACAGTGGATGAAAAGGTTTGATCTGGTGCCGAAACTCGCAGCAGCAGCTGGGAGACTCGGATGTACCTCTATATATTAGCGAGGCTCGGTAATATCCTCCTTCGTCGATTCTGCGTTGGTTGTTGTGAACAAGAACAGGGTTGCAGCATACGTAATCGTGCTGACACACCTCTGTTGGCAACCAAGTGGAGTCCGCATCACACCAGCTACATAGCTATAGTACAGGAATTACATAAGACACAAGAGAAACTTGGGACGAGTCATGCATATGCATCATGTCCGGTTGACCCGTTTGGACCGGAGTCCCTAATAGTATACCAACCTTGTTGAACTAATCTGGGAGTCAGCAGTCTTACGAAGCTGCCAGGAGCTGTGTCACACTAGTTGGCGCTTGAGTAGTCTGAGTCTCAACTTTTCCGTACTGTGCACCTGCTCAGACTGGCATCCGAGTCGACATGAGACAACAGTACATCGATAATCGCATTTCACGAGTGGCTTTTTCTTGCCGTTGTCGTAGTGCTGAGATCAGGACGTACAACGGGAGCAACGAGCATGCCGTCAATGCTCTTCGATCGTCCTCAGGCTGGTACCGTAAGAGTCCCTGCTCTCACTACGATAAATTTATGTGCGTCCCTTGTTGCATCATTAGGCCACCCGTGCTACTACCATTACTGGACACAGCCCCACACCATGAATCTCGCAACTCCCCAAGGCCATCGAGTTTTTCAATGGATTCACTGTCGACTACCCAACATCAGCTACGCGATCTATCAAACTTGCCCTTCACTTGTGTGCTGGTTCTAAATAGGCCTCTGATTGAAGTTGGCGGTGAGAGGGTGGACATATCGTTACCCGCTTCCTGCCTAATTAGCGGTTAGCACCGGATTGTGCGGGCAAGATATGATGCGAGATGTTCTGCACCGCGGAGATGTGAGTATGGGCTGACGCAACATGCATGTCCACAGACCTATCTCTTTTCAAAACACCATATCAGGCCCACAACAATACTCCCGTACTCCCCTGCAGAGTACTACTTGACAATCATAAATACTTTCAACATTGGGAATGTTAGACATCACTGCTAGTTGACACTTGGGCGCGGTCAAGGAAGACAATTGTAGTCGTGGTGATCGCTGCATCAGAGTCAGCCACGAGCTTAGCATGATATTTTCGAACATCGAGGATGAGGCGCGGTCCCAGCACAAACATTTGCACGAGTGAGAAAATTTGGAGAACACCACCATAAATCTCAGTGCCCACGGTAGTTGAGTCCTATGAAAATGATGAATGGTAGTCGCATGCAGATCAGTGATAGACTGGCGTACCAAAATTGTTGGAGACAGATAGCCAAGTTGGAAGCAAGACACAGCAACAAAGCTAGCACATGCACGATTTCAGCGCCGAAGGACAACCCCATTCGAAATGCGAGCTAACCTTGCAAAGTAAAGCACATGCGATTTTATTAACACTGTAAAGCAGTCCCCGATGGTCCGTCTCGTCCATGGTTGGTGCAGTTCACGGAAGTGTTTTGCAGCACTCCAGAGCGCAAGGCACAATGTAAGGACCTCCCACGCGGTGCCGAGCAACCAATACTCGGCCGTCAGAGGTACGTTTCCCCCAATGAGACACTGAGGCTGACAGTAGCTGCCAGGGATTATAAGGTCCTCTGATATTGGTCCCATGAGCTTGATTCACTTCAATCTTTTTTCCACAGATAACCTTACCAACTGAAATATAGCGGGTTTGTATCGCAGTAATCACTCCACAGGTGATCGTGATAGCGAGAAAGATCACAACGAGAAGGATAAGCACTTTTTTCGATTGCTGATACATGGCAAATAACCGAGTGATCATGATGACTTGCATGATATTTCAGTCAAGTCGATATCACTGAAGTATTGCAGACGAGTAGCTCACCGCCCAGCATGCCATTGATGACAAAGGATATGCACAATGATGCAGAGTTGATAATTTCACCTGAAAAAAGTGAGCCTCGAATAACCGCACAATGGAATTAAACTCACAGCTGTGGGACTAGTTGTATCAAATCAACAAGCCAATCGAGAATTTCACTCACCCCTACGGAGAGCAGTTAGCGTGTGAGGATGACAGGCATCGTAGAATGCTCACTTTATTTGACACGGTGTCTGACGGAACAATTGCTGGATGCCCCGGGTTAGAAGAAAGAAATGCAGTGGACGTTGGACATACAAAACACAAAAACACTGATTGTGAAAGATCAATCAGTAGCACATCGCCAACTTGATAGGCAAACATACACAGCATATAACATTCCAGTGTAGCGCACCTAGAAGACTTTGAAGTAAGCACAACTGCGCCTACATATAACAAGGCAGGGCTACGTACAATGAGAAAAAGAGCAGTCATGAAGGACCAGCGTCGCCTCTGCCCCGAATTAATTGTATTGTCCTGGTGCTTTTGTGATTGGGACGCTGCTCACCCAGACTAGTTCAATCTAGTATAAACCATTCCTAGTGAGATAGCCGCTCGGTACTAGTAATTGCGCCAACCTACCTCTTGTCCAAATGTTAGTGCTGGAAATATCGTTCAGTGGTTCTTTCTGGTTCTTTAATGTTATATTGCTCACCCCAGTCGTATGAAACCACAACAGCAGAGGCAGCTACGAAACCGCAGACGGGTTAGATCGAGTATCACTGACACTGTCCCCACGAACCTATGAAATAACTATAAACATGATACGAATCGATCTGCGCCCACCAACTAGAATCATCTGAAATTGATGACATCGGGGAGATAGGTGTGTCTGAGTGAGTGGTAAACTCGGTGAATATATATTGTAACAGTTATTATACTGCCATCTAGCGCCTTTATCGCTGACATGTGCAGTACGATCTTGAACCGGATGAACATCCGCTCCTCCCTTTCAACCAAAGCAGGCACAGTGGTCTGAAATTGAAGGGGGAAGGCACTCTCGATCGACCACCGGGGATCTGCAAAGCAGTGTTGTACACATGGAGTGTATGACCACCCGAACACTGTTCGTAATGATTTGGAGGAGACCATGTCCACCCTGGTGTTCTTAGCCGAAGCGTAACAGCTGATCCGAGACTCCGGGGTTATATGTATGAGTCACTTTCTGTTGGCATGGAAAAATGGACTATTACAAACGCAGCAAAGAGATATCTCACCCTCTAGTACGTTATTTGGCCGCATCTGCCTAAGTCAGCATCAGGCTATAATTAAAGGCTATCATAAGAATGCAAAAGTACAATAAGGTCCGCAGTGTAACTGCACTGCACAGGCCAGGCTGCACAGCTGCATGATTAAGTTTGGTCTAGTGAGTGTTCCCTGCATGAAGCCCGGTTTCTGTCATATCATACAACCAGTGCCGGTTAACATTCACCGATGGCAGTCATCTCTATATAAGCACTAGCTACAAATTTATGGCAACCTGTTATCATTCGGACCTTTCCCGCCGGTTCCTTCTCTCTGAACGGAAAAAGTCCAGGCACCTACTCTGCTCGTTTCAGCTCAACGTCGTAGCCGCATCATATATAACGGCCTCAACTTCTCCGCATGTTTCCCTTTCCTCGATTTCAGCTTTGTCAGTTCGATATTCTCCTCATCACGTCTTCAACATGTTACCTGCATTTTTAGTGTTAGCTTCGCTTTATTAACACTTTGTAACAAATGCAGACTTGATAACACATGGCCCGCAACGCGCTCACTGAAAACATCCCTTGACACCTTCCGCATCACTCCAGCAACCCAATAGAACCCAATACCAATCATACTGCGTGATATCGAACTAATAAATTCGCGCTGCTAGCCTTATAGCGTGCATATCCGGCCGCTACGAACGGACCGAGCAGTGGAGAGCATTGATAATATATTCACGTCGCTGGGCATTGGCACTCGTGATCGTGATTCCACTCATACCTACCGTGCATCGAGAAGTATCACTTGTCAAGGTATCCATGCCATTCGATTTTAACAACAATTTAGCTCTATCACAGCGCCGTCATGTAACTCAAGGTCCAGTGGTATAGCTTGCAGGCAACAGATGTACTGCGATTCCCGACATTACGCCACGCATAGTGATGCATTGTAGTAACCAGCGCCCTGAATAATCATACCATTCACGCCAGTGCCATCCTGCGCACTTGACAATACCCTTCCAACCAGATATTAGAGGAGTACCGGAGCCGTGCCTGTGGCCGCGGCATACTATACACAATTGTATCACTGCACCTGTGAATAGCGAGTTTGATGACTCACTCCTTCCACTCCACCTCGCCGCGGCCCGTGTTCCCGTCTCGTAGTTCAGTACTCTCGATGGTACACCATGTGTGGATAATGACAGCCTAGGCGCCACCCAAGCCTCAGTCTATACAATAAGACGCTCTGAGGCATTGAGCAGGCTTCGCGGTTATGTGCTCAGTTATACTCTTTTTGCTTGTCCAGAGTACCTCCCTTCTGCTAACTCTCAAGTAAAGCTCCCCCATTTTATCGCATATGCACTTCATCGCACTAAACTTCATACTTCTGTAACTTTCGCTGCTCTCGTCCTGCTCCAGGGACTCAAGGCACGGTTTATCAAATCACGGTCGTCGGTCAGTCGTGCTATGTGCGCCCTTCGGTATAAGACTTCATTGATGTGCTACACGCTAGGGTGCGCATAGCACAACATCCAAACGAAGTCTAACTGCCACGTCCGCAACAGAAAGTGCCACGTCAGTCGTCAAGTAATGGAGAGACGTTAACCAAGAAAAGGACGGTAGCGGGGGGAGCCAGCGTGCGGGCAGTGGGGATACATGGTTGAGGATTATATACCGCTCGGTGATGGCTGCAACATTGACTTGAGGCGAAGATGTCGAGCAAAGTTTGGGCTTTTTCATCGTGAATAACATGAGGGTGTCCAGTCTTTTTCGCTCAGGGTTTGATTGTAAAAGTGAAGTGTTGACTATAGCATTGCCTCCAGACGGGAAAAAAGTGGTTGGTGGTAGTTAGGAAGGCAAATCAGGTTCCATTTTGCGATGACTTCACATATGTTGAACTTCAAGTGAAGTCATAGCAAAATGGACCTTGGCAAAGGCTGCAAGGCAGTGGAAAGTGGATTCAAAGGAGGGAGGTCGCAGTCGTGTGTCACATCCATCCAAGTATGGGATGGTATTTTGCCTTGTTTGGACCCCGGATGAAACAACCCAAATTATCTGCGGGTCAGTCAATTACTAGACTGGTGTCCAATGAGTCCATGCCTTCGCAATATCTTCGGCGTCCTCGCAAGCACACCGGAAGACAAGTGTGGAACCTCGACAAAAGCCAGCCCATCCGAGTCAATTCACCCCTCCACCATGTTCAGGCTGGTGGCTTGTGTGTACTTTTGGCAGATGGAAAGCTGCCAGCATTACCTATAACGCGTACGCGTCTGCAACAGTAAACCTTGACGACCTTCTGTTGGACGTCAATGCGAGTTGACAGGCGTGTCTCATGGTATTTATTTCTCACTGTGATGCCTGAATGCGCTCGCCCAGGGCAACAACGTCAGAAATTCGATGTAAATTTCATAACGCTACATGACCTCTGGTCCGGCCACTCAAGATCTCCCATCCAGTACCTCGAGGTCACCTCATATTCTCAGTTTTCGGCACAACCCAATGTCCACAATACGCCATCCCGGCCTGCCTTTTCCACTGGGCTCGAAACCTTCTATCTGCCAGACCGGCCAAGTGTACAGAGCTCAACCTGCACGAGTGTCGCACATCAATAGTCGATGTCGTGTATGCCAAGGGGTTACAGGAAACGTGTATGTCAATTTTTTTTTTTTTGAGGGCCAAAACCCATGTCACAGCACCTACAAAAACGCGCCAAAAAGACAAAAAGACCCGAAGACAACCCACACCCAACCAACAGTACGAGAAAGAAACAAGCCAATAACTGGCAGCAAGCCCAAACACAAACAAAACAACATACGACCTACACCACCCGGCCAAACCTACCAACGCACCGAAGAAAACACAGACAACGAAGCCAAAGAAACCGAAAGAAAAAGCGAACACGATGAAGGCTCGTAAGCGCTCAGACCGACCACCAGAAAACAAACAGCAAGCATGAATCAGAAAAACCAGCAAAACAAAAGCGCCAACCACAAAAAAACCACGAGATACTACGCGGCACAAACAAGAAAAAAACAAAGAAGTATACAACAAACTGCACAACACCCGAACAAAGACGACCGCTTACCAATGCTGAACGCTAAGACCGTGCGACAAGAGGAAAGGCAGCACCGACGGCACAAACGAACAACAAAAAAACAGCAGAAAAAAAAAAGCATACCGCACCGCGGAGAAACAAACCAAGAAACGGAGCAAAGCCGACAGCAAAGCTAAAAAGGAAAATAGCAGGGGACGCCACGAAAAGCAGATAGAAAAGCAAAACACAGGAAGATTAATGAAGAACGTCGCGAAACACATAAGAAGCATGAGAAAGCAAGAGCAAGAAGCAAGGCCAACGCAGAAGGAAAAAACCCACCACTAGAGCGAGCACTGACACTACCGAAGATGGAAGAAGCCAAAGCGCAAAAAAACTAGGACGCAGCTGCCAAAATCAACGACAAACAGCAAAGCAACGACATGGCCGCAAGACCACACTCAGACGACCATCGAACCTGCAAGCCGGCAGCCCACGCAAGCAGAAAAAGCCGCCCACGCGAAGACAAAGAAAGGGGCAAAATCATCGGGATCTCCGACACCCTTCTTTACCAGACAGTATTTATGGGTATCATCTTCGCTGGGCTAATTGTGTGTACATAGAATCTCTGAATGAGCGGGCTTCTGACTGCTGCTATTTCAAGCCATTTCCCATGTCCCCTCGCAATTCGGCTGCGGCAGTCACGAACATGATGGAGAAGACAAGATGTCGTCGTTTAATCACCACTCAGCACTCTCTTGCTTCTCTGATCGATGGAGTCAAAGCGGGTTTCGTGTCTCGTGCTACCCAAATGGGTCAGCTGCATATCGACGAGATTCCGGCGCTGAAACACCTGTACCCAGCGCTCGTTAGTGGTACTTCAAACGAGGCTATTGTCCCGTACTCTTCCCCAGGTTCGCCATCGTCCGAGAATGATATATTATTCTACTTGCACTCCTCTGGCAGCACTGGCTTCCCCAAACCCATTCCAATAAGTAACCTGACTGCCATCCACTGGTGCATAACGCGTGAGTCAGTAAAATAATCTGCACAACAAACAATGCTAAGATGGTGTGGCGTTAGCATGTGTTCTCGACCACATCGACGTTCCCGCTCCTATCCGCATCGGTACTGCGTCCTTGCCATCATTCCATACCCTTGGTATATATCTTCAGCTGCTCGTCCCCATCGTCACCCTGAGCAGTGTGTCTATTTACCCGCCTACATCATTCCTCGATCCCTTGGCGACCCCCGTAGTACCCAACTCGCAAAACATCTTGAAATCTGTACTCAAGACGAAATAGAACGCTTTGGTAGTCGTGCCTGCTTTTCTGGCACAATGGGCGTTTTCGCCGAGTGCTGTCGATGTTCTGAAGATGCTCGAATATGTTGTGAGTTTGTTATTGATGCTGTGACAAGGAATCACTTGCGTTGATACCAATGCAGGCTTATGCTGGCGGTCCTCTCGCGCCCAAGATGGGAAATGCCCTGGTGAACGCAGGGGTCAAGCTTTCCTGTGCATACGGCGCTACAGAATTTGGTATCAACACTTATTTCTTCCGAAATCCAATCGACCAAAAGCTTTGGGAGTGGGTGCGATTTGGACCAACTTCCAAGATCAGATGGGTTCCACAGGACGATGGCACATATGAATGTCAAGTTTTGGTGCGTCTTCGAGTTGATCTTTAAGCACCCTCTCAGAGTTGAACGCTTTATCGCAGACAAACCCGACACATCAAGTGTCAGTAGAGAATCTTCCGGATGTCAAGGGTTATTCTACTTCAGATGCATTTATCAAGCACCCGATGATAGAGGGTTTGTGGAAGATGTACGACTGAAATTTGTCTTATTTATTTATTTTCTCTGACATTTTTCTTGCAGCGTAGGAAGGATCGATGACGTTTTGGTACTCTCGTCTGGGGAGAAGATGGTACCAGCTCCCATGGAAAGCATCATCTGCGCCAACCCCTACATAAACGGCACCGTCATCTTCGGCCGTGGTCGCAATCAAGTTGGGATCCTCATAGAGCCACGAGTAGGGTGTGAAATTGACGTTGGTGACGAAAAGCACCTTGCTGAGTTTAGGAATCGAGTGTGGTAAGTCCACTACAAGATCGTATGCTGCTGTTGAATCTGAAAATGTTCTTGAAGGCCAGAAATAGAGGAAGCGAACAACGAGGCTCCTGCCTTCAGCAGGATCTTCAAAGAGATGATTCTTGTGACACACAGTGAGAAGCCCATGCTTCGAGCCGGAAAAGGAACCGTCACCAAGAAAGCAACCGTCAACCTGTATGAGGAGGAGATCAATGCCCTGTGAGCATAGCACCCATTCGTTACTGTCAACTAGACTTCACAGGCGACAGATATGAGAAGGTGGAGGGCAGCGCTAGAGCAGGTATCGATGTGCCTTTGCCTATAAGCTGGACCGCGGAAGACGTCGAGGGATGGCTCACGGTCCACGCTGTTGCTGTGAACGCCGACAAGGCAGTTGATCCTGATATAGACCTTTTTGCTCAAGGCTTTGACAGGTGGGTCGAAAACCAGTCAAGGCTAGTAATCTGCTTACTTTGTATATCTAGTCTCTCTGCGACATTCCTTAAAAACCGCATCATCGGCTCTCTCAGCTCGTCTTCAGATCGCGACGTTCAGGCATCAGCATTGCGGATTGACCAGAATATCATATTTTCAAGTCCTTCGATTCGCCGGCTCGCGAGAAGCGTCATTAATGCAGTATTGCAGCAGAATGGCACAGGTACCGTCGACGCCAGGGCTGATATCGAGGACATGATCGAGAGGTATTCGGTCGGATTAGGGAACTCTGTCACGCAGGCCAACACCACTCTAGTTAATGGATGCAGCAGCCAAAGCGATCACGTGGTTGCCCTGACTGGGTCTACGGGTGGTCTCGGCTCATACCTGCTTGCAGATCTACTCCAGCGCGAGGATGTGTCTGTGGTATATGCCTTCAATCGCCCATCAAAGGGGGCATCCATACAACAACGACAGGAAAATTCGTTCGAAGATCGCGGTTTAGACATCGCCCTACTTCAGTCAGACAAACTAGTGTATGTAGAAACTGACACATCCGATGATCACCTAGGTCTGGATAAGGAGTTATATCAGAAGGTTTACTTTATTTCCGGTGTCACCGAATTAACTGAAGACAGCGTAGATTTCCACGTCTGTCACTGTCATCATTCACAACGCTTGGCGACTCGATTTTAACCTGGCGCTCTCGTCATTCGACCCTCATGTACGCGGAATGCGGAATCTTATAGACTTGGCACTGTCTTCTCCACATCATCCAAAGCCACGTTTCATGTTCACATCTTCCATCTCATCTGCTCAAGGTTGGGATAAAGCGAAAGGACCATTCCCTGAAGAAGTACAATACGACGCAGGCATCGCAGCAGGTCCTGGCTACGGTGCGAGCAAATATGTTTCGGAAAGGGTAAGTCGCAAGCTACTTCGGGGGGCATGGGTTTTACGAATACTGTTCCCAACAAGGTTCTCGTCAACAGCAAGTTACCGGCATCATCATTCAGAATTGGACAAATATCAGGAGGACCCCCGCGAGGAGCTTGGTCCACGACAAACTGGCTACCGATCATCGTCGAATCAAGTGCAACTCTAGGCGCGCTTCCGGAAGCTAAAGGAGTAAGTCCATCACTACCTAGGGTACCCATTCATGACACGCGCGGTCTAGTTTGTGTCTTGGATCCCTCCCCACGCCATATCAAATGCTATTCTTGATGTAGCTTTTGCGAAAGAAGAACCTCCTATCGCGGTGAATCTAGTGCATCCGAGACCGATCGCGTGGAGGACGTTGATACAGCCCATTGCGGACACCCTGGTTGAGCGTAAAGTAACAAGTTACCCGCTACCTCTAGTGTCATTCTCGGAGTGGCTCGAGAAGCTCGAACTGAGTGCCAAGGACTTGAGCGAAGAGACCATGAAGCGCATCGTACGTGTATCTCGATAACTGGCCACAACGTTTTCCCAACTAGTCTTCAATTGCAGCCTGCTATCAAGCTTCTCAACTTCATGCGTTTCATGGCTCGATCAGACATCGCGATCAGGGCGTCTGGAGAGATGGGCTCCGAAGCGGGTGGCGTGACTTCATTCGCCACCGCCGTAGCCGAGCACGTCAGTCCAACGATGAAGGAGCTGAAGTCGTTGTCTTCGGCAGACGCGGCACAGTGGGTGGATTATTGGGTGGCAATGGAGATGTTTCAATGAGCACATGAGCAAGTGGCGCATCCATCATCCTCTTGTCTTTAAATAATATGGACGATCAGAACTTAGGAGATCGTGCTTGTAGTTGGAGCTTTTTCAAGAAATACTGATGGGATGCAGCTTCTGCACTTTCCGGGTTTCGCCTATTTGCTCAGCCAGCTGTTTGTATCGAACACCAGAAGGACGGACAAGATAAGAAAAAGGGGTAAATCTAAATCACAAAGATACATGAGGAGATAGATATGCACAGCAGTTGATTACGGGTGCAATACATACTAAGCCCTCAGTAACAACAAAGGCAGTTGTACCAAAAATACTCTGTAACACAACGAATTATAGCTATTATCTCCTCATGGGATCAACGAGCCTGCGAGCAAAAGCATCACGGCACTGATAATGAGTCACCTCTCCTCTGAAAAATGGGGACATCAGAAAATATCATCACATGCGAATATTGGACTCACCTAGGAGCATGAACTGCGATGACGCTGCTACCCAGACGCTTATGGCATTGGGGACAGCTTTGCACAAGTTATCAGACAACATCCACGTGGAAAGAAGATTGGAAATACATTCTACTGTCTGTGACTCTGACACGCCTAGACTCTAACAGCATCAGCTTCCTAGCAACTTGTTCATTTCGTGCTTTGTGGATATCGCGGATGACGTGACTGTCGAAAATTGGTGCTCGTAAAGCTTCTTGAAGGAATGGGCGCACGTCGCGAGCGGTGACGAGGGGAGGAAGAAGATGAAGAGTTTCAACAGAGTCTAAGCGAGGACTATGTCGACTGATCAAATCTAAGGCGGGCTGCAACAAATTCGGCGCTGCTTTATCAGTGGGGCGGAGGTAGAGCCTAAGAAGAGTCAAGAAGACGCTTTTGGTGACTCCGTTTGGATTATATATTCGCTTGCAGTATCTACGACGGGGTCAACGAGAGATCGACATTGTAGCTGAGAAAAAGAGACATACTCTTCGGCTTTGGCATAATTCTTGAGCTTGTAAACGTAGAGCTCCAAAGCATGTTCGTGCCTTCCCATACGGCCTAGCAACACAGCTCGCGCTTCGTAAAGATCTACAGGATGTGAGCATCAACATCCACGGTGAGTGTTATTCTGTAACTGACTCTCCGACAGTAAACCATACAGGCGATCGGGGCGGTAGTGATCAGTGGTATCAATGAAACGGAGGAGCTTTGAGTAAACCTCTAACTCTTTTACTAGCGGAAACTGGTCAGAAAGGATTTGGCCGGTAAAAATAAACGACAAACTTTCGTCTCCCCGTTTGCGAGCACTTAGAGTCATGTTCAGATAGAGCTCTGTAAGTCGATCATGGAATGCAGGACTCTCTTCGCCTTTCTCATCGATCAGATACTCGATGTAACGAGTAGATATAGTAGGGTCAATCTTCTCAAGGTAATCCGTTACCTGAGTTCGAGGGAGTTCAACGTCGTCAGATGTAAATATCTTAGATGAGACAGATAATTGTCAGCAATGAACCGGTCAAATATATATACACAAGGATCACCTCGAAAGCCATATGACGGTCCGCCTCAAAGATCCAGCGGGAGGACTCAAATACTTGGTTGATGTACTCAGGGCCAAGTTTTCGCAGGTAGGATATGGACGGATCAAGCTTGTCTCTCATGTCCGTGTCCTTCTCACTTAAACTGGGCAAGGTCGTTAGTCCGCAAGTGCGATAAGGTAAAAGACATAGATACTCACTGTTGGAGGAGATCGAGAGCCTTAGCATGCATCTTCTTTCCATTATAAAGATATATAAGCTCCGCGAATTTCTGGTAACGTTAATAAATGCTATGTTTGAGTACATGCGCACGTTGTACGCACCTCTCGTGCCCGGAGCTCCTCCTCGACCTCTGATACTTCACACCAATTGGCCAAACGACAAAGTGCACCGAGGAGGGCCGGCTGAGTCACGAGATAAGACTTGAAGAGCGCCGTATCTACAATCTGCGCAAACCGCACAAGTTGCTCTGGAGTCAACAGAGGCAAAGGGATGTTCGGCAGCGCAAATAATTCTTCGGTCGACGTCTCAGAGAGGAAAGGCCACTGGTGAGACTGAGCTGGTGCAATGTGTACTGCTGCGAGTGCGCCTGCAACTTTCGGACGACGATCGGTAAGATATCGCCATAGAGCGTCCACTGACCGGCTGAAGTCATCTGGACAATTTATTGACGCGACGAGTCAACAAAGACAAGATATCTGACTGACCTACTTGCTTTACCTTCTTCTTCCCGCTAATGGACACGGTATCATCGTCTTTGTCTTTCGAGGAAGATAAAAGTGCCACAAAGGCGGTTCCCCGACGAGCAGCAGTCCTGACTAGCATCGCAAGGGACGGTGACTGCTCCAAAAGTTTCTCTTTGCTTTCATTGCTATCATTTTGGGACTTTGTTGACATGGCATCATCGTTCTTTGGCGTGAGTGACTGCTGGTTTGCAGGTCCCCCGAACAGTGGTATCCAGTCATCTGGAGGAACAGAAAGACGTCCGGCGATGCGCTCAGGATAGAGAGCAACGACCTTGGCGGGGTTGAGATCAAGCTCGATGAAAGAATTTATTGCATCATCAAACTTTCCTAATCGGAACTGGGACACGGCGTGAAGGGCGCGAATCAGGGTTCGTCGTTGGTCCTTCAGAAGGTAGATGGCGTTATGCCTGTCACTCAATTGTATAATTGAAAACGAACCTTGTCCGGTAAAAGAGCTTTGTCTAAAGTATCAAGCAATGACAATGGGTCGGAATAGAGGCAGCGCTGAACAAGTTCATCAATCTGGTCTCCCCATGACCTCATCTGAATTTGCCATATCGAGCTGCCCTCGGAAGTTGCAACTGTGCGATCGCTCGGAGTAGCCACAAGGAAGAGTGGTGCTTTGGCGGCAGGATAAGACGTCAAGAGTCTAATTGTGCAAGTGACGGCAGAGGACGTTGGTGATGTGGGCGGGAAGGGAAGAGTTTGGACGGGTTGCATTGTCAGAGACGATATGACTTGCACGACTGGAGAGGGGGTGGGGGATGACTGAAGGGCAGCTGGAGCGCTCCCAGACGGAAGGGAAGTACCTCCGTTCTCCGGTACCGGGACGGTACCAGGAGGAAGTATTGAGAAGATATATGGGTTGACAAAGGCTAGACAAGACAATCAGAAAACTGGGAGGGACTGGGCAGATTGAAATGCTGACCAACTTCATCAGGTGGACTAGGCCAGTCGATCGTCGCTGGCTTGGTCTGCCTCCCATCAGTGCCGATGATAAACCCCTGGTCTGCCGGAAGCTTCAGCTATCCATTGTATCGAATATAAAAACTCGCATCATACTGTCTTTGACAATGAGTGCCTCGGTATCGCTCAGCCGCACCAGCCCGGGTTTGGCTCTGGCTCCCAGACCAAGGGTCATGTACCCAGTAAGCCCAGAAAACGCACCCATGGAAGTATTCGCGGGTATAGGTGTGGTAACGTCAAGTGTCATGAGCTTACTGATGGAGAACAGTGCATATTCGGTAGGTGAGTACGCAAAGCAAACATTATCGCTATCAAGAAACACCGCAACACGCGGCGAGTGAGGAAGAATAGCTTCCTACTTGCTTGCTTAGATTGGTCTTACAAGTGCAGCAAATTCGTACCTTGATTTCCTGTGCTTCACCATCCTTCCACGTGTATATCACTACCTTCCTTCGGCACCCGACTATAAGCTGCGTCACCATCGTAGGAATCGGGCCTGCCCTGCCGACAGTATTAGATCCACCTTTGGCATCACTTGGGTCGAGGTTGTGCACGGAAGAGTGAACAGCGAATGTCAATGCACCCTTGGCTCTTGTAAGCGGCGTTGGAGGAGCGAAGCTCGGGAGAGGATACAGAGTTGGTATAGTTTCTGAGAATAGACACGCTTGATTCACGATACTTGACAAAGATGATTATGTTATTGATCATACCGGAGAGGGAAACCAGAGAATTGATATCCTTGATATAGCCCAGCTGGTCAATGGATCTACGAGACAGACCCTTCTTAGTGTCCACCAAAGTTGATACATTCTCTTGGTATTGAGATGAGTATATCAGCGCTAACAGCATCCAACGGTAGCATACCAGAAAGTTCGCTGTACTCGTAGATGAAGAGATTGCCTGTTGCTGTTCCAACATACAACTTGTCACCTGAAGACACGACAATTGAGCATGCTACGCCTGCAACATATTCGAGAGGACTTGCCCTGTGCAAGTAAAGCCTCTGGTCTTTCTTTGAATCCGCTGAGGACTGTATTTGGCGGGTTGAACGGCGCCATGAGTCGGAATGATCACTGGCAGGTCATGAACGTTTGAATGGGGACATCCAATATTGAATCACGTTTGATTACCATAATTGAATACTTACGTTGTTTTTGCTTGTGAGTTGATCATGTAACTTGGAGTTAACGACACTTGTTCAAAGCTGCAACGGTGTCGTCGTTTATATAGATACATTTTACTGCCGGCAGTCTGGCACTAGTACTGGGCTATGGATCTACTATGGCTGCGCGTCGCTTTGCACTCAATACCGATATGGGGTGCGCCAGGAGCAGCCTGTCGCCTGTCTGTTTTCTGGATAACGAAATCGGTGACTTGCTCTCCGTATTAAGGGGTGCATATATTGGCATGATCCAAAACTCGCGACCTTCTACGAGGAAAAACGGAGCATGATGTCGTTCAGGTCGCTCGCTTTAATCTCTCCAGAACCTTGGCGGAAGGAAAATAATCTTCCAACCTGCGAATCATTCTCTCCACGATGTGTAGGTATTTATCCAAATCCGAAACTAGCTGTTCCTGAGAAAATGGGGGAGGAAATCTCTCTCGAAAGGCCTGTTGGAATGCGGCGTCGGCCTGTTCTGCAGTCAAGCTAAAGACTGTTAGCTTTTGTCATGGAGACCATGGAAAGACTCACGTCGCAAGCAACTGTTCTCGTTCTTGTTCGCGCTCCTCTTCCCATTGGGTGACGTCCAGTATCCACTCCTTGCATTCTTGATATGCCTTTTCCATAATCTGTTTCTCACTGTCGGAAAGTCCGTGCTGAAACAATAGCTTAGACGGTACATCGTGGCCTGGGAAGCATCCTGGAAAATAGTCGTTCAGATGTTCTGCAAGCATACACGACTCCGGCGCCGTCATAAGGTGGTAAACATGCTATCTAAAATGAAGCTAAAACGAGGTCGAGCTTGAAACCTGAGAGACGCACCAATAGACACAGATTCTTAGTGACCAAAATATAATGCAGCCTGTCACGTTCGTCGTTCGTAACATAATCTTGAACTTTCTTTAGCTCTCTTTCTGTGAGTAGTGTCATGTCTGGATCAGAACTAGGTTCCTTCGCATAGTACTCCTGCCACGACAACGCAACAGAAGACGTCTTGACCGCATATTTTCGAAAAGTGTCAACCATGGCTAGGCAGTCAAGTAAATCTGGGATCTGCCCCAGAATGAAAGTGGGGCGCAGGATGTTCCGTGCCATGTAGAAGACAAGCGCAGGTGGTATTTGTGCATCTACAGATGCGGGTTCATTCTCTAGAATCGACGAGACATGGTCTGTATTAGCGAATGAGGTTTGAACTTTGCGCACTACATATAATGAACACAAGGCACACCATATATTGCTCGGTGACCTTCGGCAATGTAATCAGTACACATTCCCATCGCAGGTATCATTGGATGATGAAAATCCTGCATGACTCGACGGTATATATGGACTAGTCAGAGGGGGCAGTGACGGAAACTTCAGGTTTAGCTTGGGTTTAGCACTGCAGTCCTGGAATGATTTTCAAGTTGAAGTACTTATATAAGACGCGTCAAGTCAGGTGACTCGTGATTGTACTACACTGTGGTTCTCGTTGGGTTCTCCTATCACAACTACGAGACTGGTGCAAAATGTTCCTTCGAACCCTATTCATCTCCTTCGTCTGATTCCTCAAACAAACAGGGCCCCCCATACATATCATCGTCATCTATTCTACTGCATTGTACATCCTGGGATGAGACTCGATACGCGAGTGCGGTAGGGATGCAAGGTGACTCTGTTTGCATCTCCGACTCTGCCACTGTCAACATACAGAGTGGCTGGTTCTGAGCTGTGAGTTTCAGATCTCTTGCGAGATTGGAGTGATCAGGCGAAGGTCTTTCTTCCAACTGGGAACCTTCCGAATGTTGAGAATGATGGCGACAACGGTCGGTGGTTTCCCCTAATTGCTCTTCCACCTCGTCATTCATCGTCGCCTTGGGTTGATCTTCGCTTTCTGATTTGACTGGTCGCAGGTTTATAGTCGAATTAAGTGGTGGATTCCCTATATGCGCTGTTTCGTCCAAACGACGCCTGACATAGCCGACACCCTCCCGACCGCGAGTAAAAGTGATATCATCATTGTCGTGCGCCTCTACTACCTCAAGGTTTAGAATCTTCCCGATGGTCGCCCATGGGTCGGGGTCGTTGAGAATGTCCAAAGGCAATCCAGGGTCATGTATATCTGAGCCGAAAGGAGAAAATCTGTGCGACGAATTGAAAGAGTGTGATTCCACAGGTTCTGTTCGAGTGGTAGAACATGGGGACTTCAAAAGTCGAAGATGTCCCGTGTTAGATATCTCAGTGAATGATCTCACAACCGCTTCCGAAGCTTTGGAAGCGTGGAACGTCTTCTGAGCCTTCTGAGGAGTTATAGGACCGTATTGTGTTTCGAAGGATGAAGCTGAAAATGGCTTAACATCACTCGTGTGACAAAGAGAATGTGATATAGGAGTGCTGCACTTGATGGAGCTATCCAATCCGAAGGACTCAGGAGAATTGTGCGTAACGATGGGTGCAGGGGAACCAATCGGAGAAGTGGAGGAGGATGGCGATCGTTGTAAGAAATATTCGTGATTTGAACTCCATCCCCCACGCAACTGTGAAAAGGAACCCTGCGATGGGGGTGGTGACGTGTCCATGTCGAGAATGTACTCCTCTGTTCCTTGAGAATTAGATCCAAAAGAAAACGGAAAGCTGTTTGACGGAGGTGAGGGATATCGCTGCGGGTCTAGAAGATCGTGGGTGAGTAAGGATCCACGAAGGTTTCCGGTCTCAGCAGTATCCATGTCGGCATAACCTGAGTCGTCCACCCAGCTTCCGTGGAGACCATCTGCCTCGACACTCCGTAGCGGACTCTCATAACTAGTGACCATACGATACTCCGGCGAAGGAGGCTGCGACGTTCGTCCGCTCAAATGATTATCGTAAATTTCACTATCATCATCGTTATCCATTGGGAACAAATGGTTAGAGCTTCCTGAAGATCGACTGGCGTGAAAGAAAATGTCACTAGACGTTCCTTGAACCTAGGATATGGTCAGCGTCCTACTCGGCTGCTCACCGTTCTTTCTGATTTTACCTGAACGTCCGACTCGCTGTCATCATCGAAAGGCAGGGGGGGATCTTCGTTGGGATCAATGTCAGGGTCTCCATCTTCGGTGTGGGGTGACTTTCCTTGCAGGGGAAGGCCGATCATTTCTGACAGAGGAATTGATAATATGCGGTCAATTGCATCACGATAGGCCACCGCTGACACAAATCGGCGCATAGTATATAAGAGAGGTCGACATATATCAGGGGATATATCACATACGATCAGAAAAATCAAGCGTTCGAAGTATCTTTGAAGGTTGTTTGCGGCGCTTTGAGGTGCCGAATGAGGTGCCGTGGGCGAATGATGGGTCGCGCGATATGCTTAGACTACTATGCGCTATGGAGGGGCGACTGCCTTTGATTTTCGCGTCTCGTTGTGCATGAGCCAGATTGATTTGATGTAAAACAGACTTCAGGGACATCCTTTCAGGCTTTCCTCTTTCTTCCTTTGTGTTGCATAATGCAGCCGCCAACCTCTGTTGACCGAAATGTCGCTTCTGAACCCGACCTGTACTGTCTTTCGTCCGCGCTCGAGCAGCATTCCTACATATACGAAATATAAGTAACCATGGTAAATTTGAGTATTCACTAACCTTTTCCCTCCCATGTAGTTAGCGCCTGTCATCGTTAACGTTTGAATATGTAGTTGGCCGATATGGTAAGTACTAAGGCTGGAGTCTGATTCAAACGCGTCGCGTAATGTGCACGTGATTTTTAGTCACATCATGATGCACCCTCTCCGCCAGCACGCACGATTTCTTCCTTGTTCACGATTGTTAGAAGCTCCAATTTCCACACCCTCTCGAATCGAAGAGATTACTCAGTAAGTTAGTTCTGTAGCGATCGTTGCAGATAGGCTAACCTATTTTCACCGTTCCTCGTCTCGAATACTTGAACTTCCCAGTGATCACTGATCAACGTGATATTAAATCAACCGCGGGATGTGTTGCATTCATCATCGATGTTCGTATCTTAAAGGAGTGCTGGAACCCTGCGACCAAAATTCAATATTCTACTTCGTGAAGGTCTCTCACTCCAGTGGCACTTCCAATCAGCAACCGTTTGGGAGTCGTCGTGACAGGTCATTAAGATATCGGGTCACTTGTGTGCACGTTGGTATAATTCTTCTGTGGTTTCCTTCTATAGTCACCTGGTGACGCGCGAAGCTATTCAGTCTTCCATACTCGAACGCGGTGCGTGAAGAATATGCCCAGATCAAGTGTTTATGTTGTGAACTTCGTTCTGACTTGGCAACTATCTTCATCTACGTGCGTTTCTCCTGTTATCGGAGGATTTTGACTATCATCGGCGTCTTCGCGTCATAGGGCGTCCGCCGGTTAGCCTGAGCTAGGTGCTTTCTGGATGTCAGCAGACCCTTTGACCATGGGGCGATAATGCGCTGATTACCTGAATAGAACACCCGGAAAGAACACGTGTAGGTACATACAATGGGGCTACTGACAAAACACTAAAAATTTAAAGGTACAATCTCATGCGAAAAACATCCTGGCTAGCATGGATGAGTGAGTTTGTGCGTAGCCCGATCGCCACTGGCTAAGGTTAAATGACTGCTTCTCACAAGTACTCGAACTCGCTACAGTCGCACCATCGCTGTCCATGTACCGTAAACTCGCATCAAAGTGATACTCGGCGCGAGCGCAGACCTTCTGTAAAATGTCAGAGATGGAATCAGTTACAGCTCCAAAGCGTCGACAAAAATAGTCGTACATCCGCATCTTCGAGAGAATAGTCAACAATTTACTTGATAAAAGATGCAGAAGCACGTACAATACACAGGGGCGGGTATGGAGACAGATCGAGTTGCGCTCACATACGCGTGGCAGAGAGTATATGCCACCTCTTGTATACTTAAGAGTGCACGAATTTAGTCGGTACTTGTACTTGTACGTTATTCGGCTGAAACTTACGGTCTGATATCAAAGTTGAAAATCTCGTCCTTCAATACTATGTAGTGGGCAGGTCGGCTTGCTGGAAATGACCAGACATAATCAGTTAATTTGAATATTGTTGTACATACTGTACACCAACTTCCAAGTATCCCACCGTGGGACAGGAGGTAAAAGTCCTTGGCAATCGGATTGGCAATACCTTCGCTGGCGACAAACCCAGCTTGCACATTGCCGCTCTTTCGATCTCCATCTTGACTATGAGAACTACTCAATAAGGAACGAAACCGCAGGGAGAGGTACGTACGGGTTTGTCGGGAAGAAGCGAACGTGATGTCTGCGAGGAAAGTCAGCGGTCATGGTGTGCCCCGCCTGGAGTGGAAGATTACCTCTTTCCCACGATAAGGTAGGTGATTAGAGGCGGAGGGTCCTTCAATTTGACTTCAGCCCAAACCCTTCTCACAGCCTCTAGATAAATAAATTTATCAACATTCTGCGAAATCTTATTGTCTTCGACGAACCTTTAATGTCTTGGAACTCTAGTTCACCGACACCTGCATATTCACCTTCAGAGAGACCGTCTCTGAAGAACATGAGTTTTCTCGGGGCTTTCCCGTTGACCTTGCCATATCGTGTAATGGCATCCTGTAAATGATAAATCGATTGTCCCGACAACCAGAAGGCAACGCGTACATAAACCATAGGACCGAGCTCGCCTATTCTTTCTTGTCGCGGCTGCTGCACCCTCGATGTTGCACTGTACTTGACGCCGTGCCGGTCATACGAAAAGACGACACTGGCAACCGAGGGCTTGTTCTGGACGCCGGGTCCAGGATGACCAACATCGGCCCCTGAAAATGAACGTCGGTGTCAGTGCAAATGTCGGATCATTGATGACATCACAGACCAAAAAAAATGAAATCTTCTTTGGTGAACCAGTCATATGCAGGCGATGATGGGATGGAGTTCACTCCTGTTAAGCGAGCGTTGATTCTGTAGGCAGACAAGTCTACACAAGCTTCACAAAAATTATGTTTTGAAATATCACGCACTTGATTGCGATGTTATTGCAATATTGGTCAAGTTGTCTCCCTGAAAACTTCGCAACGTTGTCTTCCCGCTGTGAAATACGTGTCAGAAAATAACCAACGGTCAGGATATCAAGCTGAACCCACCACACACTGAGTGGATACCTAGTTGTGAGGTCAAGTCAGACCAGAAAGTTGTGATTAATGACGACACCTACGCCAAGGGTGACATCCCCCGCTCTCTTGACATCTTGACGGATGTCAGCGGCAGATTGAGGCAAGATGACTAGCACGATCTCAGGTGGCTTGTTATAACCCGGAGGGGCTCCGGCTGAAACCAATGCCAGCGAACATGCCTCCTTAATATCCTTTGAAATCACCTTTAGTACAAACAAAAACTTCAGGAAAAAGCACGCGTACCCGATCTACCGAGCCGACACCACTACCTCGTTTGTATGACGGCTTAGCTCTCACGCCTACAATAAATCGTGAACACCACTCTCACAAACCTAAAGAAAATCGTACTCATTCCTAGAATACGATAGTGAATACGAGATTTTCAACAACGCGATCAACATACCTCGTGCAGTGCAACACTGTTCAAGTGTGTCCATAAACGCTTTGATAACGTTTTGATCGAGCCTCAGACTGTAATCTACAATTGCCCACGCCCTGATGATCTCCGGGGAATGTAGATGTTGCCTCGTTATGTTCCATGCTCCGTTGTTTACATCCTGTGGCAAAATATCGCTAAATTGATCAACATGCGAGAAAAGATACTTGCCGCCGGCTGTTTTTTGCCGTAGAAAATAGTAGGTGCCTTGAGAAGTTGACCTTGTAATGTGATCGGTTTCTCCGAGATTTCCATTCCCGCGTCTTGGATATAAGGTGAGGTGGCATACTCAAGCGTCTGGGCGAAAATGATTAATAAATCTTAACTTCGGCTAAGGACTTACGGGAGGTTGGACTCGGTCGCCTTTCTGGCCAACAATCATTTCCAACCGCTTCTCTGGCCTGAATTTGGAAAAATCAACCATCATGCTCGTCATGTTCTGCGGTAGTTTACGGGTGTACCGCTGGCCTGCGGCCACAGTGCAAAGTTCAGCCGGAATGACCGTGTTTTTTCCAGACCCACGGCTCAATTCAATGCCAATGATGTCAGGAAATGATAGGCGTATGTTGTATGTTTTGTAGTAGTAATCCTGCGTAAATGTCAATCATATGCAAGATGAGACGATAAAAGCCATTGATGCAGAGCGTACAGCTACTGTTGTGGGAAGGGATGTGCCGTCTTCTTGCTCTTGAGTGAACGGAAAACGTCCAGCTGCTTCAACGAGACCAACAATTTTCTTCGTTACAGTTTTCTTTGGTAGCTTTATGTCAACAAGGACATTCCGGAAAAATTGACTCAAGATATTCCATTCTTTGCTATGCTTTTTGTAGCTGAGGGCCCGTGCATTCCCTCGAATGTTCAAAACTTCTAGAGCAATGTCCACAAACGGCCCCGGTTTATACCTAATGGAGAACACGATGAGAAGTAAAAGAAGCGACATGCCTGACGTACATTGCAGCTGCGCTGATATCGACATTCACGAGAACTCTGCCGATTGCTGGTCTGACACTCCTACGCGCTAACATGAGGGACGATCAATAGGGTCTGTGACATGACCTACTGAAAGAATCCACGAAACAGCTGAAGACCTCCGCGAAGATCTCTTGAGCCCCCGCTGGTAAAGTACGCTCTTCCATTATTCGGGTACTTACTGAAAGAGGTTCAGTGATACTATTGACCGCGTAATGTCCGGCTTACAGATTCGGGGCCTGGCGAATAATGAATTGCAGGAGATTGAGTGCAACGGAAACCTTTGGCGTTTGATCGCTGATTTTTCCGGTGAGAAATTTTTTGAGGTCACTGTAGTATACATGTCATGTGATATGCTTGAACTGGAACCGGAAATGCGTACTCGAATGTCACTGTCTCGCCCGCGACGCGAGCTACCTTAATTGTAATTCGACCCTTGCCGGGAACGACAAATGTGTACTGGAACCGATATCAGGCTGAGAACACTGGACCACAACCGAAAGCATACGTTTCCCGAAGTGCCATCGGGAAGATCCAACGGCGCGGCTGAGTATAGGATGCTCTTTCCGTCAAACAAACACAGACGAAAGACCCTGGGTGCTTCGTGGTTTTGGAGTCTTTCGACTATTCGATGTCTCCATCGAACATTTTCCACATCAGGTGTCATTACTGGAGAAGATTTATTCGAACAGAGTAGTTGCTACTGGCACGAAGGCGCACGCACCGACTGCATAAATTTATTTAGGACGATGATGACTCCCGGTCAAGTGGATATGTACTCACCATCGTATTGCTCGTATGCTTTGACTGGGATTTGTGTTACATCGAAAGCATTTGCGTAGACAGGCATGGGTCTACGTTGACCCAACGGCACAGTAGACGCCGAAGCCGTTTGGGAAGATATGTCTATCATATGGTTACTAAAGGATGTAGTCCGAGAAACGAAGATGTGACAGGATTTATAAAGATACGCTGTGCTGTTCGAAACAGAATTATGGACAGATAGTGTGAGTTGGCGATGGCGAGATGAAAATTATACACTATGATTCGCCTGGCTGCAAGAATCGTACAATGTCCGACCGACTCGGATTTAGTCCTCGTGAACAATAAAATTGGAATTTCTCCCAAGCTCGTGTTCAAGAAGACGAAGGTCGCAGTTCGGCGGCCTCGAGGCGGTTGGAAGAGAAACAATATTGAGCAGATGCCAGTCAAGGAAAAGGAGGTATTTTCCCAAAATTCTACTTTGAACTCGAACCACGTGTAATATTCGCCGTGTTTGGACACGTTGTTGTTAGCTACAACAATCTTGACATCGACGCGTGCGTCGTCCAGCATCTTCGACGCTTGGACCGCGATGGAGGCAACAAGAGACATGGAAGAGCAAGATATCGGTTTGCTTTATCCTTCTCGATCAGGGTCCTGCACAGGATCAACTGAAACTATCGCCTCAAGGCTGTCATCTCGGCAGCCTTCCCCAATCGAATCACATGTTCTGATCCATCATGATGGTATCGAATCGTTTCAAGACTCTTCGAGTCCACTCAAGTCGCCCTCACTGTCCAACGTTCAGGATACACATTTTGGACTTCGCCTGGTTGGGCAAAACACTGTGACACGTTCTAGGACTCTTCCTCATCTGGCAAAATCTGATACAGCGTTACATCTAAGTTCAGAGCTCGCTGGCTTTGAGTTCGAGCGAGATAGGGCGTTGCGAATGTCCCAATGGATCTTGGCTTTCGCTGTAGGTCAGTGCCACGTAATATACTTGAAATATCTTGCACACGTCATACCTTGCACCAGTCAATTTTGATCTGGATGTCGGTCCTGTCGTTTGTGGGGTACATCCCCCCTTGTATTTGGCCCCCGCAGAGAAAGAGAATATGTAAGAAGAATTTATCTTCCCCATCAGTCTGATTGGGTGTTGAAATATATTTTCAAGTGCTTTCTCATCCTTCCCGGATTCCCTGCAATTCGAACAAGGATCAGAAGTACATTCTTTTCGTATACAAGATCTCGGCGTATCACACAAACACATCGTTCTAGGCCATGGTATCAATAGACCAGATAGCATCGATGGATACCTTTATGGATATTCGCATTTTTCCCAGAGAAGAGACAACACCTCGAAGCGAGGATACCAGCAGGTAAATCAATACTCACGTGTCGAACCACTTTACTAACATTGACCAGACTTCTCTCGTTCTTCTCTCTCATCTACAGTACCCTGCACTGTTTACCATCCTAATTATGAAACTTGGGCCCTTGTTCCTAACCCATGGTGTACCTATGTTGGAAACGGCATGTCATAACATTGCCAACTGGTACGTGTGCCGCTCGGGCTTACTTCGCGTTTCAATCAATCAAATCTTATCTGCCAAAGAAAGGTGCAGCCCATCGCCGGGTTTGACTACCGAGCTAGGATTTCTGGGCTCCGTTCTCCATGTCGAGTTGCCCATGAATGCAGACATTCAGCAATTGACGGAGACTGCATCTTTTCATGAGAAATTTGACCCGACTTTGCATGTAACTAAGTTCTCCCTTGCTAGATTTCCGACGACTGACTGAACCGTATCAGCTATTGTCTTCTATAGCTCCACTTGACCCGCCTCCAATATCCATATTCGAGGCCTCCTTATCGCATTTATGGTCAATATGGGAGTGCCTAATCCTTTGTGAGCCGATCTTAGTATTCGGATCTTCTCCCGCAGCCACGAGTCAAGCAGTTTGGTGGCTCAGGGATCTGTTACGTCCTGTGCGCCGTCTGTTTTCCATTTGTTGAATCGACAGCTGACATATTCCATTCTCAGATACCTCTTGCGAACGATTTTCGTCCTTACTTTACCATTCATGACAAGGATCACGCCCTTCTGATCAATAAACTCCCACCTAAATCTGGCCTTATCTTGGGTGTGACCAATCCATTCTTCCAGAAGTCATGCGCCCATTGGCCTCATGTTTTGAGTGTAGGGCTGAAAGCAAGGTTTGTCTGAGGTTGCTTGGATTCTCAACTCTCATCACTCAAATTTACTACAGTCCGCGCCGCCAGGGGAATGCGACCATTATGGCAGGGCCGCCACCTGGATGGTGTACAAGAACTCATCGCCGATATATTTCCAAAGACCGCCAAATATTATCGGTTATCGAGAAAGCTTGTCATGCAAGCGTCCAACACAGTCCGTGTCCCAAATTATGATCAGTGCTGTAACTTACTCATCATTCTCAGGGATACAAGCATCTTTGGATCTAAGAAGGCACTTAAGTTCGCGCACCAACGCCATGTTAGTTCCTTTGAACAGATACCTCAATACTCTGATACCCTCTCCGACCGAACGTGCAACTGTTTCGGGTTGTCAACGCCTAAAGCCCTTCAGCACTGCCGACTTTTTCTCTTCGCTGAAGGCAAATGGCTCACCCCTGCCGTTCAAGTCCGCGACTAAGCGGAGAGAATTTTATGAAAGGTGGCTGAAAACGCCAGCATTTGGGTTGTGGTTGGCTCAGCAAGAGGAAATAGTGCATAGGACACTGCAGGACAAATGGGCTGGCTGATGTGGCAATTTCCTGCTGAGCTAGTAACCGTAATATTCTAGACTAACTACCTTAAATCCATGTTCTGTGAAATGATCGTCATCAATCTTCAAGTCAGCGGCAGGGTTAGGCGCCGACTGCGCCACGGATAGCAAACAGAACCAAACAAGTGTTACTGCTATAGAACATGACGGATTTGGTGAAGTTGCCCGAATATTCTCTTGCTTTACTCTTCCACGTCGCTGTCGCGCAACTTGTACGCTCTCCTTGCGTTCCACTGGTTTTTTTCTCTGTTCTTATTGTGCCTTGCTCTACGTCCTGTATTTCGCTTAGCTGTTGGGCGCGTAATCATTGTCACTGTATCCTTACCTATCATGTAAGAGCTCCTCCACTTATTTGTATAGCTGACGTGGGTAGCGCGGGCAGGCGGTTCATGATGCTCCGTGTGGAAGTTTTGCCTTGTTATCATTTGTGCTACTCTCATGTCCGTTGGTACTCAAATCCTGTTATTTTACTTTTTCTAGTGCAAAAGACTTTCTATTCTTCTGCTTGAGTCAGCGAAAAAATGCCTGAGGAAGATTATGATATCTACGGCGAATACGAAGCTTATGCTGTCGGCAGAGCCAACCAGGTGGGCACATAATATGCGTCTACTTGGTTGAGCAGCTAGTTGGACTGACTGTATGCGCGCTTAAAGGGTATTGACGGACAGGAATTCGATGCAAAGGAAGAACCGGTGGAGGCTATGATGACTGTAGTCGAACCCTCGACAGGTGAGAAACGGCCTCGAAGCGACGAGGAGGAGGAAGAAGCGAATCCGTCACCCGCCCAACACTCGCCTCCAGCTCCTCACGTCCAGCCAATCCAGCAAGGGCAGGTTAGGACCGAAGGTGTCTCGCATGGCATGAACGGTAACTATAATGCCGTTGTGCAAAACGGTAGTCATATGGGAGGCGGGGCAGATCCGTCGATGATGGGCTATGATGCACTGTATATTGGCGATTTGCAATGGGTCCGTTTGTCCTGTCGTTTAGAATCCTGTGTATATCTTTCTAAGCCTGTCTTTGTGTTTCTCTCTCCTACAGTGGACAACGGATGAGGACCTGCGTCAAGTCGCTCTTAATCTCGGCGTGTCAATCGATCACCGTGACATTACCTTTTCTGAGCACAAGGTGAATGGCAAGAGTAAAGGGTGAGCAACTTCCTGGCAAAATTGAGGTGTTACTCAGTCGGCATCAGTATCGCCTACGTGGAGTTCAGTAGTTTCGAAAACGCCAACGCGGTCAAAACATGGTTTGACAATAAGTATGTAAGCTGATGCTTCGATGCGAACGTATTAAGGCTGACCTTGCACTCAGTGACTTTCAAAATCGACGTGCTACAGCAACTCTAACAAGTTCGTCACAAGGCAATCCATTCCGGACACTCCCAAAAGGTCTGTTTATTCCCTCGTGCTTTTGACTACAGCTTCGTCTAATCCATACTGCTTCAGAGCCACCGCCTCGAGACACCCGAAACACCCAACAAGGAACCCCCGTATCTACACCAGGAACAAGCATGGGCCGCGGCTCGACAGGGAACTTCCGCGGTAATGCTTCCAACCAGATGGGGGGAGGCATGATGGGTGCACAAGGTCGTGGGGGTGGTGGTGCGACGAACAACATGATGCGCGGCGGCATGCCTACAATGATGGGTAACATGGGCATGGGCATGGGTATGGGCGGCATGAACATGATGGGAATGGGGAACATGGGGAACATGGGGATGGGCATGGGTGGCTTCGGCGGTCGCGGCAGCATGGTCCCCCAGGGACCCAGAGGAGGTGGTATGATGGTAGGCGGGCGTGGTGGCATGGGAGGAATGGGTATGGGCTTCTAACGGTCTCATGCATGTGGATTGTTGTTCTTACTTGCACTTGATGTACGTTATAGGTATGGGAATGGTGGGAGGACGCGGCGGCTTCGGCATGCAAGGTCACTTCAACCCAGCGTTTATGCCAGGCCAGCAAGGCGGTCAGTTTGGTGGCGGCTCAGACAGGAAGCGATTCCGAGCGGACGACAATTGATAATGCATCAAGACGCCCGCAATTCAAAACACCCGTGGATCGACGTATCTAATTGTTTATTTATTTCTATCCTCCACTCCTTCGTTCATGCGCTCAGCATTCTACATAACTTGTTGATATTTACTTTCCCCTTGTCACTCTTGACATTGCTGATGTACAATAACCTATCATTGTAATATTGATACGTGCATCGTCCATTATCTCCGTCATGCATTGGTTGTTGGTGAGCAAGGGGATATTGCATTGCACAAAAAAGCATGAGCGCGACTTGAGTGACTGCGAATACATAGTGTAACATATAAACAAAATTGCGCTGGCTGATAGAACATGAGTGATGGTGATGTGTGGTATGAGTATATCCTATCTAAAGCACCAAGAAAGACAATGGGATAGGTTCCATTATCCATGAGGGTATGAAATGTCCATAAAATATAGCATGCCGATGTCAGAAAAACTCCTTGCCTTATCCCCGCCTCTCCTTCATTTCCCTTTCCTTCTTCTTGCGGCGTTTTTCTTCCTCGTGGCGCTTCTCCTGCTCAAGGGCTGCTTCATCCTCTTTTCTGGCAAGACGCGCACTGAAGGTTTCTTGGTCAACGATGTGATCCTGGATGGAGGTAAAATCACTAACCTTCTGAGCTCCTCCCTCTCAAGAACGCCGGCACCAACTTCCATATCCTCATCGTCGCTATACACATCCTGTTCGACGTATTTAGAGCGGTCCTTGCCAAATAGTTTCCAAATTTCGTTGCTGTAAGATTCCACGTCGGCTGAGGCAGGGCGCCTCTTTGGAGGAGGGGGGGATAACGAGGAGGACGGGGACCGGGGTCGTTTCTTAGTAGGCCCGGCGGAGCGTGCTGCAGATGAAGGCTTACAAGCCTGCGACTTCATCGAAGGGGCGAAGATTGAAGTCGACTTATATTTCACCTCAGTCTTTAATGACTGTGAGTTATCTGCGCCTTTGGACTGCGAGGTCTTTGAAAATGACGAGACAGCAGATTTCGGAGCAGTCGAGATCTTGGACGCGTTGGAGTTGACTGATCCTAAAAAATTGAAGATAAAATAATGATGAAAAGGGATTTTGTCATCAACACTCACTGGGCGCTGAGGGGCCTGGGGAGCTGGAGCCGGAAGGCGCTCTAGATAGTGCACCCGTAGATATCTGGGCATTTGTCTTTCCTGTGTCCTTCTTCCCCTTTCCAAACCAGTCATTGAATTCTTTGGCATCGTCACCGTCCAATGTAGCGGTTTTCGCCTTGGCTCTGTCTTGCAAAATCTCGTCTATGGTTCGCGTGTCTCGTTTGTGGACATTAAGCTTGGTCAAAGTATTCGGGAGTGCAGAAAGGCGAGCCTTGACGGACTGTGGGTTGTTAGAGCTGTCTGAGGTTGGTGCTGACGTGGCGTCGATAGCTCCTCCTGGAAGTCGCCTGCCAGCTTTGTTGTAGCCAGAGGATGTGGCGGCCCGCTTGAAGGCATAACCTCTGCGCATTTCAGATTCGACCCTGCGCTGCCGTTTCTCTTCGCGAGTCAGAGCCATTGCTGGAGATCCGGAAGAGGAGCCATTCTCCTCATCTGACAGTAGTCTGCGCTTGGGGATCTGCTCCTTCGAGATTCCGCTGGACGACGGCCACTTAGAGCCCGACTTGCCCTTCTTGGGACCATAAAGCAACGCATTGCGTTGCTCCTCCTCTCGCCTTGCCTGCTCTTCCTCCAAGCGTCTCATTTCTGTTTCTCTCTTGAGTTGCAACTCTCGTTGCTTCTTCTCGTCCTCAAATCTCTTCTGTCGAAGCTTCGCTGCTTCTTCTCGCTCCCTTCTATCGGATTCCTCCCGCTTTTTCCGTTGGAGCTCCTCGTTGCGCTGGCGCTGTAGTAGTGCGATTTGGACGGCGCTTTGAGATTCCTTAGTTTGCGAGGCGCTAAGCGCCATCAGAGCAGCGAACGACATGATGACAGTCAGGCCCCGTCCTAAGGATAACGCAAGTAGCAGAAACCAGGATGAAGTGAAGGCGTGCGCTCAGCAAATAATGGGGGGTCCGAACGGCTGTACCGTTGGCTTAAGTATGTGCCACTATGTGGCGCGTGGCAGTGTGCGGATGTCACACTTTCCACAGGGATCCGTGACATTTTGTGACAAATGATCACGTTTGCCGAAGGGTGTGGACCGCCGAATTGACAATAACCGGTTGATAGACGATTAAAATAACAAAAGCGTGGACTTTGTCTCAAGGAACTGATAGGTGAAGACTAGTGAAACATGAAACTCGATGACAATGTCTGTCTAATTCATGTAAGTGATTCCCCCCTGACCCCTAGCAACGACCTCAGGGAAACCATACGTGGGGCGTAAGATTCGTTAATGGTGATTCTTCCACACCTGTCGAGGAAGTAAGAGCGACATGCAAATGCCCATACAGATAAGGGCAATCAGATAGTAGTAGACCATCCATGCGTGGTAGGGGTTTTTAATGGAGAACGAGAACATGGACGTAGCAGATGCAGGGCCAATCGTTCGCACGATCGAAACACCCAACTGAGCGATCCCATTCGTTGCACCAAGAGATGCCTGATTGGGAGAGGCCGCAGCGATATAAATAAATACGCAGGCTGATGGGATGATTGGTCAACGCAAAGAATCGTGATATAATGCAGAGACTGACAATATGCCAAATTTAATATCATTGAGAGAGCAAGTTGCAGGCCAACGATCAGCCATACCATGACGCTTAACCCCTGCACTCTGGCCACAGCATTGATGATGGGAAGAGTGATGATCATCGGAATTCCAACAGCCATTGACACAGAATAGATCATCTTTGAGCCGAAACGATCATGGAGGTCGGCGAAGAAAAAGATTTGGAACAAGCCGTTAATCACACCATAGATAGCTAGAATATTGCCAATGCGCGGGGGATCTAATCCCAGCCCACCAAACTCTAGCGGTGTGGCAAAGAACACAGGTTGCACGGCACGAAATGCAATGTCAAGGAATGACAAAGCGGCATAATTTCCAGCAGCTATGATCACTCTGGGTACCAAGAGTGAACGTAGGGGTAGCGGTTTGGAGTCATCAGCCTTTGTACGCTGAGGGGTATCTTCTGTACTGAGGGAATCAGTTGATCCTATGGGAGTCACGGGGCCCTTGACAGGGGTGGAATTTTCGCGACTTTGCCCCATTAGCAAGCGCCAGGGAGTCACCCTGGTAGGTACAGTCTGTCAATCACGTCATCAACCTTTGTCACTTGCCAGGCATGCATGCTAGCTCAAAATAACACACCTCCTGCAAGAAAAGAAACGTGACAACCCAAGCTAGTATAGAAAAGGTAGCAGGCACAGCGCATGCAAGGAAATAGGGATAGGTCTTCATGAATTGCGAATGCCCAAAGATGTTCGGAAATCGGTCAGCTGGCCGGGATAATGACCCACCTATCAGGGGCCTACAAAGGGCGTCTGATTCCCAAAAGCGATGTGAAATATCACACAGGTACGTACCCAATAGCCCCACCGCTTGACCAAGCAATCGGCATATACGCATATGCCTGGGCTAAATTAGTCGAGTCGGTGATCTCCACCATCATACTTTTAATTACGCCAATGTTGCCGTTCAAAGCGCCATTTAGAGCACGGCTGAGTGTTAGGAGTCAGGAATGAGTACTCACGGGAAAATAAAACGATCAAACCTTAGTACGAGCCCCCAAAAGGTTCTGGATAGGCCAAAACAGTACATTGAAATGGACAAACCAAACAAACCTGTCAAAATTACAGGTTTCCGTCCGATGTGGTCCGATATACGACTCCAGTGGAGAACGGTAAGGGCTTGTGTAGCAAAGAATAGGGAGTGCTACAAGTATTCGAAGATAAGAATATAACCATCAATTAAGTCGGACTCACCATCAATCCGACATAGTATCCTACACGAGTTTCATCGCCATCCGTGATGCCAATGTCTCTTATCAGCTGCAAGGGAGTCGCGACGAGCATGAGAAGCTGTCAAGTGATTCGGCTGTGTGGAAAAAAAACTATACCTGGGGTGCAAAGGGGGCGATAACTTGTGAAGTAAGCGGTTCAGCAAGCTGAAGAAACAGTATGATAGAGAATTGACGCCAAGGCAATGGTGTTCTAGCCTTTTTCTGTTGCACGGGGTGCAACAACGGCGTCTCTTCGTCCACCTGCTGTTGGGACATGATGGTTCACAAGAAGGAGTTGAAGATAGAACGGAGGAACTCAGGCTACTATACCCAGAGGTTCTGTGGAGTACATAATAAGCAATAAATTAAATGATCTCCAACTTAGTCTTTGTCATAACTCACACAAGCCGCTTACTTCTGAGTCGGATGACCTGCAAGGCAGTGTACTGGTGTCCATGTCAGTGACCGCCCTCCGATGGCAAAGACCATACAGAGATCGCTGGGCCAAGCTACTGTCTGCTGGTCGTGAGTCCCACGAGCGTGTTGGGGCCGATATCGCTTCAGAGAACCACATTCAAATTACTTCCGGCTCCCGGGTCCGGTACCGGTGATATGTTTGACAAATTGACAATTGTCATGCAACGTCGACTAGCCACCACGTGAATCAAGTCGCCGTTGCTTTTCCTGCACGTGACAATGGCGCGCTCGTTGACTTCAAGGGCGCGACCCGCTCGACTCGACTATAACGTAGGTGATTTCGGGAATAGGGGTGGGTGAAGCTTATAGATTTTTCGTCCCGAAATTTCAAGTTTATCCGTTGTAGTACGCAAAGGATAGCCACGGCACACTCCAGTCCACCTTGCCACTGGCAGGCTCACATCTTGGTCAAGTTGAGCCTGCCGTCTAGGGCATTGTGTGGATATGCTCCATCCACAGAGTTCTTCTTTGTCTCCTGTATTCCGTCCACAACATCACAAAGAACACATTCCGGCCTACAGTCCACACCGCTTCAAACGCTTTGGAATCGCTTGGGTATTTATACTATCTCAGTTTTGTTCTCGATAATACCACCCTCATCTGTATTTTTCTGTCATGCCTCTCAACGTAGACAAGGAACTTCCTTCGTTGCCCAGAGGATTGAGCACACCTACTGGCTCAAGGTCGACGTCCTTGGCACCTCCATCCACTGGTGGCCGAGTTAATATGGGACCCCCCCACCCAACACTTGTGCTCGAAAAGTTTCCGTCATTCGCAGAGCTTGCACTTATTAGTTCCTGGCATGATGCAACCGAAGCGGTGTGTGACATGTGCTATTGGATGGACGACGTTGACTCACTCTTTTCTTCCAGCGGCAAGTTCGCTTTCAGCGCACGCCAGCACCCGATGATTGCCGGCGTTCATTCCCTCCGCCAATGTCTAAAGCAGAGGTTCTTGCTCTAAGCCCCTCACGTGCAAACGACAACGCTACACCCCAGAAACGATGGGGTTTATTCACCAGGTATGCACAACCTCGACTAAATATTCAAGTAATTGATCGATCCACGTTATGCACAGGGAACAGTCAGTAGATGCTCAGAATTTGGAAGAGAAAGAGCCGAGAATATCGAGGCCCACCCGCTTCCAGAAATTCTTGGACGTAACCAAAGCAGCAGGATCAACGCCCAACCTCAACTCGGCTGCCAACGCTGGTGCACAAAATATTTCTCGTTCGGTGCGTTTCGCTCCTTGCGAGGCCACTGCTTCTACTTCCGCGCCTACGAATTCCACCGATGCTCCTGTTGATGAGCTCGATGAGGCTTCACAGGCACTAGGGATTGACGTGAACGATGGAGGTATTTATCTCACTTTCGATCCCGGTAGATCCTCCTGCGGCGAAGCTGTCCTTACTTTCTTGTCGCCAATTCCTGACGGGACATCAAACTCGCCCCCCAGGGCCAGGGTGCGACCTGTCGATGAACTGCAGTCTTTCCTCGGCGTTGAAAATTGAGCAGTTGTGGCTCCGGTTCACCGCCTCTCCTTCGTTCCACATCACTGTTCACTTCGTTCAACTCATCACACAATTCTCTCATGGCCATTCTACGCTAGCTTCACGACATGACCCCTTCATTTTATATCCTTGGTATTATGTTTAACTCATCTGACAACTCTAATTAGTCTTTCGTTCCCATTGATCACTTTATGTATCCGACTAACCAATTCTGTGTATCGCTATTAATACTACATTATGGTTGTCCTTGTGTCAACTTTGCTAAACAGTCACCCCTGTCATCGTATCATTCACTGCTCCGAGTCCAGGTGATCACTTGATATGATGGCATTCGGACCTATGTATTGCCCGGGCCGCACTACACGGCTGGTCCGCCCGTCACTAGTTCACTGCCTGCCTGCAGTTGATGAATTTAAAAGC
>MU177924.1:3392-22469 GCA_016695465.1 Suillus americanus
GTATTTCTGGTGATCATTTGTATCCAGTCATCTCGACGTGAATCATATTGTCTTGTGGTTTGCGCATGGACCCGATTCTGTCTACGAAATTCTCTTTCCTCCTCCGAGTCTTCTCCGTCTCTTCCATCAATCATAGCCCTGGATGTGTCAGTCTGAAACATGACATTGATACTGATTCACTGCCATTGACAGTTCCTGATGCATGATGCATATCTTGGAGAAGAAATGAAATGTTGTCTGACGAGTCATTGCAGCAATCAGAAGTCGCAGAGCCCGAGGAAACTTATAACCTCGGTATTATGATGCTTGCATCATGTTCTACGGAAGTTCGCACGAATGTAGAACGCACCGACACAGCCTTTCGTACTGCCATCACTCGGCCTGATTCGCAATTTTTACTGATCCTCGGCTCCCATTTTTGTTGTGTCTGCCTCTTACTCGATAACCTCTTTGATCACACTCTACTGGTAGCATCACTTTCGGCAGCAAAATTCTGCACTGTGAAGCTGCCGTGGCCCATCCGCCTTCAAAGCTTCAAGTTTCATCCTGGACTTTTCTGCACGGATTCTAAACCATGCTAGAGTTTCGGGTCAAACGGCTGGCTGGAGGCTTTAGCCAAATAATTTCGTGGTGCATTCCCTCTTACTATGTGTACACATCAGACAGATACCACTGGTCAACAGCCCCATTGATGTACGAAAACTGGCAGCATCGCATAGACAATTTGCATCTCTTGTCCCACATGCTTATTTGAACTACTCCCATGATGGCATACACGACTCGACATGCGACAGAGACTATATTCCTTCCGCCCCTTCTTCAAATGCTGAATCACGACAGCCATCCACAGCTGCTAATGTAGATCAGGACCAATACCGGAGAGCAAAGAAGTAGCCAGCTGTGTTTCTGCCGATAGACCCATCTTGACGGGCAGTGCTGAGTATAGAACAACTCCTGCTACTAATGGTATCTGTATTCCTACCGCATCTAATCTCATTTCAGTTACTTTTATTTCCCACAGTACGTTGGATTTGTAGAGACTCTAGTTCTGTTCTCTACATCAAACGAAGCAAATGATTGATTGCCGACGGGGCGTACATACAAATTGTGAGTTATTCAGGATATCGCCTGGTACTATCAAAAATACAATTTTCATATGAGGTCATTATGTTCATCCGATTACACAGTGCAAGATGCCCCTTCCATAAACGCCTCCTTGCCTGTCGATGATCGGTCCTGACTCCCATTTCTGTACACCGGGGTGCCGTCAGTGTGCGTAAATTGAGATATATGTACTTGGACAGGCTTCAGAGGATAGTGCTGCAAGTTTCCTCGATCCGTCTCGCTGGTCGACCCTCTACCAACAGTCAAAATATGACTGTGATTTTTTCTACCCATTGCGATTCGAATAATCACCATGTAGAAAGTAATGGAGATGATCGGTGTGAGCTGGTTGATTGAAGGTCAGTACTTTTCAATGATATATGTTATCGGTGGAATCACCACGTCTATCATAACAAGCGATCCATTGTTCGGGCGGACCATGACGATTAATGTGCAGAGGAGCGCTATGGAGTATAAAATAGCAGCATCCATGACCACGCGTAGTATACTTGTCGTGGTGATCTTCGTAGTGCGACTATTAGCGACATTGCGTTCGATTTTCCAGATGCGGTATGCCAGTAATCCTGAACAAATTGAGGTTGGTATGATGGTATAATACCAAGTACAGGCAGAAGCGCGCTTACCTGAACTCAACAAATTAGTCACAATTGTCAAGCCAGAGAATGCCGAGATCCATTGGCGAGTCGCTTGGCTGAAGATGTGTCCGGAGCTGCTAGTTGTCTGCGAAACGCTATAGATTGAGTACATCCCGGTCACTTTGAGACGACATCAGAGCATGCGGCTTGCTGCGTGTATTTGAAACCTAACCTGCAACACTGCACCACAGCATGCTGGGTAAGATGACAACCCAGATGGTTTGCCAAACGACGTAACAACGATAAATCTTTAACCAAGTCCCTTCCACATCAGTTCAAAATAGTAAATATACAATTGAACCCACCACCACCCCATCGCCAAGTAGAGCTTGCAGAACGACTATTGTGTTGTTGATCACAAAGGTTTTTCGGGAGTTCCCTGCGAAGGACACCTCTGACCCGCGGTATTGTATCAGTCCTTCTTCAGTCCGAATAATATCTATGACCATGTGCTTGGAGGACCTCAGCATGTGACATGATGAGATCTACAAGGGAAGAAGCTAACCGCAGTGCTCAGTGCGAACAGCAGGACGGCAACGGTAGTGTTTGGGCGATTGACGTCCCGCATGTGACGTTTGTAGGTCAGTGCCCAGATGGTGCCGATAAACATTAGAAGTGAAAAGCCTGAAGAGCGCTATCTTGATGGGTATGGGACGGAAGAAGTCATTGAGACACTCACCGTATAATATGCTTTCCAGCACTAATGACATTATCGAAGCGCTATCCAGCGAGATGCCCTTTGCAGAAGTCATGGCAAAGATGATACCTTGGCGATGTACGAGGGGCTGGCAAATGTGCCAGACCCGTGTCTGGTCCCGTGTATATCATAATTCTAGTTGAACTTAAATTGGCATGATGATCATCTGGAAGACCTAACTCAGCATTCATCAGATGGAGGCGTATACTATTTATATTCAGCGCTTCTGGTCCTTTCGTGGAATCACTGAAGCTGTTATCTGAACGTGTTTACTGTACAGCTTTGACTTGAAGTACTTGTTGCCACCTATACGTGCTCAGATCCGACGAAACAATTGGTTGAGTACAGGACAAGAGTTTCGTGCTTGATATTTGCCAAGTAGCCGGGTAGAGACTCTTCATCGAAGTGACTGGACTCAAGTTGGAGAAGGTATGAAAGAAACGGGCCCCGAGGATAGCGTTTCACTGTTTAGCTGGCAGATATCTCGCCGTCGTCATCGGATCTATGTCAGCTCGAAACATCATTCAGAGATTTGAAAGGTAAAGATTTGAACTTTGTCAAATGAATTGCGGCCGAGAAGCTTGAATATATTACATAATTATTTAAATAATTAGGAAAGATGACCTGTCGCGCTTTATCATCTGAGTCGACGAAGTCTCCCTTAGTGTAGACTGGCCCTTCAAAAATACACAATTGCAATTTGACGAAATGACCGTCATACTACTCCCTGGGTCTCTCCGACTCTCTCAGCGCCAGTCTGGTCTCCCGTGGGTCTGCCTGGCTCTACAATGCGGCTCGCCTGGTGGTCACCCGGCATTCCGCAATATTAATAGTACACATTCGTCCAACAGTGTCCATGTGGACGAACAAGGCGCCGCGAAGGGGTTATTATAACTCACCTGATCGTTGTGTAGTACTGTCGCAATAACATGGTATGATACTATGTAGCGACAAGGCGAGCTGACTAGTCTTCCCTAGGACCCAGGCAGACCAGTGTATGCGAATGAAGATGGTCGAGACTCGTCACTTGACGTGAATAATTTCCTTTATTATGATCGACGTACTATTAATTGTATGGGAAGTAGCAGGACAAAGATGCGACACTATCCTGCGCCACTTCGACTTGTTCTGAATTTTCTGATTGCCATGATGAAACAGAAAATGCAATAGTCATTCTTCCAGATTAGCACCACGTATCGTGTTTCAAGACTATATCTAATGCCTTGTGCAGGAAACAGGTTTACAAGGGAGCAAGTCACAGGATGCCATCTGCCTGCCAGTGATGCAATGCCGAGCACTGGTCCAGGGCGTCTCGGTTCAACTCTTTTTAAAACTGAAACTAAAATCTACCAAATTGCTACAGCACACATGCATTGGTACAATTAGCCACTCTGATTTAGGCGGCCGTTTCTACTATATAACAATATAGATGGAACTGGCAAAGCTACCCATACTGTCGTACATCCACCTGGCATCAGTTTTATCATGGTTTCATTAGCAGGCATCCCGATGGATGCCGCTGCCGTCATGTCATTAGCGCTGGAAGGCATTTTATACGGTATGTATCACAATGAGTTTGCCTGTCCCATAATAGTCAGGTGGCTGACTCGCTAACGTTCTTCAGGATTTTCAGTCCTCATGTGTCTAGGCACCATCTGGACATTCACCTATAAACGACACCTGCAGGACGTCAATCGGCCAATCGCTGTGGTTGCCACCCTGCTGTTCGTGCTGAGTACTGCGGTTAGCTTCTCCCCTCTTGTATCTAATGTCATTTACTGAAGCCTCAAAAGCACATGGTCGTAGTCATTATTCATGTCCAACATGGACTGGTGAAGTATCGTGATACGTTCCCTGGCGGGCCAGTGGCGTTCTTCACAGACGTTACCCAAGATACATTTGTAATCAAGAATGCGATATATAACGTGCAAACTCTTCTTGGCGACGGGGTGGTGGTGCGTCAAATATTCATGTACTAACTTCAGTCCCTCTTTTGCTTATAGAACCTCCCTTTCGGGCAAAAGATTTATCGATGTTACGTCGTCTGGCAATCTGCCTGGGTTATCATCCTACCATGCGTGATGTGGTGTGGTGTCGCAGGTTAGGTTTCAGTCATATCTAGGAAATCGCGTGCTCTGATGTTGTCTCAAAGCGTCTGGCGTTTGTTCGGTCTACTACTTTTCTCAAGCGTCGGTTGCCGAAATAGAAAATTTCTTCGCTAGCAGGATTGGTCATTGGGTCTCTACTTTCCTTGCCTCCACACTTGCAACTAATGCGTTGAGTACCGGTGGGCATACTTCTGCGTAAGCGTGATGTTGAGACCTCATACCAACTAATTTTTTCTAGGATTACTGGCGTATCGCATCTGGATGAGCGAACGCAAAGTCTCTGCAATCCGCACTACAAAGCGCAAAGTACCTATATTGCGCATACTTATAGATGCTGCTGTTTTGTACTCTGTGACGCTTGGCTCCTCAATAATTTGTTTTTCCCTCTGGAACGATGGAATATATGTGACGGGAGACCTGGTAATTCCGCTGTTGAAACTTGTCATCTCAAATCACTGATTGTCGATCAACTAGACCGTCCCGGTTGTCTCGATTGCCTTCTACATGGTATTTATTCGCATTGCGACCAATCAAAACAGACACCTCTCGACTGTCTGTAGGAGTGTCACTGAGACAGAACGGAGAAATTTGCAGCAACATCCTATGCAGCCGTTGGTACACAGGCCGAATGATTCCAAATTCTCCTTAGGTGATATATGATGTTCGTTTCCCGGACCATCCCGGTCGCTAGGTCACCAAATAAAAAGATGTCCTGTTGCCCGGCTTCGCAGTCCCCCATGCATCTCATTTTTCGCAATTCTGCTCAGTTACTTTTACCTGGGCGCGTGGATTTGAGTGAGCTCCGTCTTTCTTTCAGTCCCTTGTATCCAGTCATCTCGACGCATATGTCGTCACGGTCCATCAGCAACGCGTAGAGGATTGCCGTGACGCATTGAGGATTTGATAATCATGTGGATTACTCGTATCAGACATTCATGACCGCGCTGTAAGGTCTAGTAAATCATCGTATTCGCGCTTCCTGAGCTCAGAGTGAGGTGACCACCGTTTGAAAGCCGTAAATAAATGGAAGGATTGCAGCACAGATGGGACTCATACCAGGCTAGATCATAATAGCGGTATATATGTCCCTATTTCTGGGCTGTTGGCCAGTAGGACATCATTCTGCCCGGATCTACTCTGTAGAGGTTGTACACGAAATTGCAACCTGGTTCTTCGATCTGTCTCTCCATCCTGGGTATGTTCACTAATCGCGATGCGAATGAACACCATGTAGAAGGTAATCGAGATGATCGGAATGAGCTAGTTGATAGAGGCTCAGTATTTTCGATGATAGGCAAGTTATTGACAGTGTAATTACCATGTCTCCCATAACATAAAACACAGCAGACGAGTACGTGTAGAATATTATGATGAAAGGGCAAAGCGCCGCGGAGTACAAAATAGTGGCATCCACAAGCACCCGCAATATAGCCATTTTGCGCTGAGGAACACGAACTGCAGAAACCTTGCGTTCGATCGCCCAAATGTGATATATCACTAGTCCTGGAAACATTCAGATCGGTATGGGGCCTCGACATCGTCCATACGCAGGTGTTTGCTTACCCGAACTGTACAAATAACTTGCGAGCGTAAAGGCAAAGAATGCCGTGACCCAAACCCAAAGCTCGCTAGCAAAGACGGTCTGATCGAATTGGCCTTGGGCACTCCTCGGTGCGTAGACCCAACAAATACCAAAGGCTTCGAGACAACGTCAAAGCGAACAGGTTCCTGATATTGTAGACTAACCTGCGATACCGCACCACAGCATGCATGGTAGGACGATAACCCAGACAGATTGCCAAAGGACGTAACATCGATAAATCTTTTGCCAGAAAGACAAGTTCTATAAGCCACAAGGGTTTCACATTGGCAGATAAAAAATGAACCCACCACGACCCCGTCGCCAAGAAGAGTTTGCATGGTCCATATCACATTCTTGGCTATGAACGTTTCTTGTAGAAAGTCTGCAAAGAACATTTCTGGCCCGCCTGGCCACGTATCGCGATATTTCACCAGTCCATCTTCTACTTCAATGATAACTAGGACCATGTCCTTGTGAGACTTCAGCAGATGGAATCGGATGAAAGCAGCAAGAAACTAACCGCAGTACTCAGTAAGAACAACAATGTGGCAATCGCAGCCATTGGGTAATTAATGCCCCGCGTACGACGTTTGTAGGTGAATGACCATATGGTACCTATGAACATAAGGACTGAGAAGCCTGAAGAATGCTAGCTTAGTGGGTATAGGACGGGGAAACTGATGGCGATACCCACCGTATAAAATGCCTACCAGCGCTGATGATACTAGGAAAGCAGTATCCAGCTGAATGAAAGTGTCCATGGCGAACTTGAAATGATGATGGGGGTTGTACTACGACGGTGTGAGTAGCATCGGGGCCAGTCGTTCATATACTGTTATATATACTACTAGACGAGATCACCAGTTGAAACACATGTGCACAGAGCTGTCCAACCTCATACAGCATGCCGTGTAACTTTGGTCCAGACATTTCCAAAAAAAAACGTCACAATCATTACATGATGTATTAATAAAACGTAACAAAAATCAATACAAGTTTTATTTTCGTACAGGTCAAACTAACACTACTTGGTCTACGTAGAAATGGTCCCTCGGCCAAATCCCTGACTTTCACGCCTCGCTAGCTCAGCAAACGCGGTTTTGTTGGTAAATCTGAAAACTCAGGATAATATACATAACCCCACGAAGTAATACCTATAAGTACTAGCAGGAACATCTCAACAAGGATTGAAGTCAGTAAACGGATAGATCGTAATAAGTCACCGAGTCGCAGACCCCTCAAAACCCCAGCTGCTCCACAAACTTGCTCTGCCATGCCGCATCCAGCACTGGCGCCTCCTGTATCCCATTCCGCGTGATGCGCGTGTATATCGAACCCGACGCCTTGTCCGTCCCATGTGAATTGTCTGCTCGGCTACGACGAGCCGCTTGATTCGACCAAGGTTCCAATGCATTGGTTTAAAACATTTTATACGGGCAGTGTGTCTGACAGTCACAGTCAGTGGGTTTACACATTAATTAATTTTCATGGCGGTCATGTAGCTAGTAATCACAAATTTTCTGCACACGTATCAGACATTCATGACCGCACTGCAAGGTCAAATTAATCATCGTGTTCGGGCTTCCTGAGCTCAGACTCAGGTAACCACCGTTTAAAAGCCGTAAAAGAACAGGAGGATCGCATCACGGACGGGATTACGATATAGCATAGTGGTGGTGTGTATATCACTATTTCTGGGCTGCTGACCAGGAGGGCATATCATCCTGCGAAGATCTATTCTGCAAAGATCGTATACGCAATTGCAACGTGGTCCTTCGTTCTGTCCCACTGATCCCTTCATACTGGGTGTGTTCACTGATTGCGATACGAATAAACACCATGTAGAAGGTAATCGAGATGATCGGAATGAGCTAGTTGACAGAGGCTCAGTATTTTCGATAATAGGCAAGTTATTAACAGCATAATTACCATATCTCCCATACCATAGATCACATCAGTCGAGACGTAGCACATTGCGATGAAAGGACACAGCGCTGTGGAGTACAAGATAGCGGCATCGACTAGCACCCGCAATATGGGCATTCTGCGCTTCGTAACACGAACTGCAGAAACCTTGTGTCCAACCGTCCAAATGCGATATGCCACAAGTCCTGGAAACATTCAGATCAGTATGGGGCCTCAATATAGTTCATACGCAGGGGTTTGCTTACCTGAACTGAACAAATTAGTTGCGAGCGTAAAGGCAAGGAATCCCACAATCCAAGTCTCAGTCACGCCAGCAGAATCGAGCGGGCCTATGAATATACTACTCCGTGCGTAGATCCAAAAAATACCAAAGACTTCGAGACAGTGTCAAAGCGCACAACCTCCTGATACGTAAACTAACCTGCGATACCGCACCACAGCATGGATGGTAGGATGATAACCCAGACAGATTGCCAAACGACGTAACATCGATAAATCTTTTTCCCGGAACGGCAAGTTCTATGAGCCACGAGGGTTCCACATCGGCAGATGGAAAATGAACCCACCACTACCCCGTCGCCAAGAAGAGTTTGTAAGGTGTACATCACATGCCTGGCTATGAACGCTTCTTGTTGAGTGTCTGCGAAGAATACTTCTGGCCCGCCCGGGAACGTATCACGATATTTCACCAGTCCATCTTCTAATTGAATGATAACTAGGACCATGTCCTTGTGAGGCTTCAGCAGGTGGAATCGGATGAAAGCAGCAAGCAACTAACCACAGTACTTATTAAGAATAACAGGGTGGCAACCACAACCATTGAGTAATTGACATCCCGTGTGCGACGTTTGTAGGTGAATGTCCAGATTGTACCTATGAACATAAGAACTGAAAAGCCTGAAGAATGCTAGTTTAGTGGGTGTGGGACGGACAAACTCATTGCGAATCCCACCGTATAAAATGCCTGCTATCGCTGATGATATAAGGAAAGTAGTATCCAGCGGGATGAAAATCATGGCGAACTTGAAAATGGCTCGGATGCCTGCCAGGAAAGTTGTACTGAGACGGTGTGAGTAGTCTTCCGCATGTTATATATACTATACTACCACATGTGTACAGAGTTGTACAACGCCATACAGCACGACAGGCTGTGACTGCAACCTGGTCCAATGTCGGACACATCTCTAAAAAAACATTTAGATGGCTCTCACAGAGTCCTTACATAATGCATGAATTTCCAACTTGCAGCGGATTTGTTGGTAAATCTGGAAGATCATATACATAACCCCACGAAGTAATACCTAAAAGTAGTAGGAACAATCGACATATACTAGGGAGAGGACTGAAGTCATTAAACGGATAGAGCAGAGATTATCGTAATAAGTTACCAAGTCACACAGCCCTCAAAACCCCAACTGCTCCACAAAGCTCTGCCACGCCGCATCCAGCACCGGTGCCTCCTGTATCCCATTCGGCGCGCCATACGGGTGTGCCGGATGAAACGTATTCAGTACCTGCGGCTGTCCACTATAAATCTCCGCCCCATACACACTCGACCCGCTAAACTGCACGTCGCTCATCGCCTGGAAGAAAGACTCGGACGAGTCAAAAGAGCCGCCCGCAGTGAACGGCGATTGCTCGAACTTGTCGAAGACGCGCATGTCCTGCATGATGCGCGGGTGTATATCGAACCCGACGCTCTGTCCGTCCCATGTAAATTGTCTGCTCGGCTGGGACGAGCCGCTTGACTCGGCTTCTGATGGTGAGGAATGGACAGACGGTGGCGAGGCGCTGGATTGAGGGCTCGTCTTGGATATTAGATGGGTTTTGCCGCCGCCAAGGCGATCGAGCTCGGCGCGGGATAAGCTGGACTGATCGTCATAAAGAGGACGGTCAACAGCATCGTGGCCTTTTTTCCAGACTTTCGTTATTGAGTCCTAGACACAGGATAAGGGGTCTGCATGGAATGCACGGAGAGGATGCTTACGAGGAGCACAGCGGCAGGTTTTGAGGTCGGCGCTGACTTCTGAAACACATCGTAGACGACATCTAGCTCGCGCAATGAAGAAGACGCTATGTTTGATTGAGGAGCACGGTTGACGATCATGCACATGACGATCTATGATATGCATCGTCACGCACTTCAAGTATCAAGTTGAACAAGGCTACTCACAGCGGCGGATAAAGCATGTGACCAGAAAAGACTCAACCGCTCAATCGCTTGCGGAATCTTCCTAACTGCATGCGAGTGACTTTCTATCACTCGCCAGGCAGAGCGATACATCGCCATGACCGAGGGGCCGTACCTATGCTTTAGGAGGTCATTAGGCTGGTCCTCTAAAGCTTGTGTAAAGTATCGTCGATGTATATTTAACAACGCTAAACACGCCACAAATCAATTTCATGAACTGATCAAAATAGATGTAATGTGCGCGCACTAGTTTCCTTATTTGTGAGAAGAAAGGACGTCTGGACTTGCACGAGAATAGCGGCATTTGGGAGAGTTTCGTTTCCATTACAGCGGGGCTGGAGATGAGGTGGGACAGGGAAATCGCGAATCTTTCGATCGAGTTCGAGGATGGTGCTGTAGGTGGGTGTTTTAGCTCCAAATGCAGTGACCATGACGTGGTGCAGGAGCCGCGAAAATTGCCACGACCACATGTGCCCTAAGGAAAGGTGAGGATAGTGAAGTACAATAACGAGGAATACATACCACTCATCTCTATTTCCCCTTTATCGTTAACTACCGCAAAATCATCATTTGGGTATGGTGTGTCAATCCAATCGGGAGAGACGTTCGGTGGGCGGCCGGCGTAGAAGCTCTGAAATACACAACATGAGCGAGAAGTCACAACCCTGTTTTAGTGGCGCACAATCCAGGTGTCCAACATGAACATCTGCCAAAAGACGGAACTGCGTTTTTGAGCAACAACGTCGCTGAGCTTCCACCTAGCACTAGAAAGATCTTGAGAATGCCATCAGTCCCAGATAAACCGAACGGGTAGCACGAAAGACGCACGGACGCCGATCTAGGAAAATGGATAAGAGACTGATAAGACATGGTGTGGATAAACAAACCCTATAGCCAAGCTTTACGGCTAATCCGATGAACAAGTATGACCTGCTTGAATCCATCTCTAGGTCACTCAGTTCCAGGTACTGCACAATATGCAGCTAATGTGAATGTTTAGCATCCGCACGCTAATTTCTCACATAGTGAAGAAACAGACCAGTGCGATGAGAGTATGGACACTCGTTTCCATGCAGGGGGAAGTAAAGTGCATTGCCACGTGCGATAGAATATGATACTCCTGTGCCTCCACGGCATAAGACGGTTTTTCAAAATCAAAGAGGGTCGCAAGAGCGAATATGCTGAACAGAAGCGAGAGATCATGAGAACCAGGTATTCCCTCGTAACAACTGTTGGAGAAACCTGCTCAGGAGCACAACAAGGAAGAAGCAGAAGAAGCATACTTCGCACGATAGACACTTCCAAGGATATTATCGAAAAGTTCCGATCGTGTCAGAGGAGTCCACCTGGAAGTTGTTAGACATCATTCTGTCATGAGTACATGAACGTACAAGACTTTACCCCATTCAAGGTAAATCTCGCTAAGGCGGATCGCCTCTGATAACGGAGGCAGATATGAGTAAACAGGTTTCCAAAGGCCATTATCAAATGGGACACTGTCAGAACCAGGCAACCATGCATCAAGGATCTGTTTTGAAAGTCTGGGAAATGTTTCAGAAAAAGGAGGCTTCGGTTGTTGTTTCAAGGGTGGCTAAAAGAAAACGTTACACAAATGTCGCAAAGCAGTCACGATGAACCCCACCTGAATGAGATACTACCAGGATGTTCAGCGGGTATTCATTGCTTCTGAATGTAGAACTTACTTCCGAACGGGCAGTGCCGCCCATAAAAATAGTTTCTCCACGAGTACCAATGGTGAGCGTGCCTAGAACCAAACTTAGCTGCGTGCGTCAACCACAAACTTCAATGAGCGTCACCAAATGCATCTATGACAGAATCAGCATCAGCCTTATTCGAAGGTTGGGCATGTTGTTCTGGAAAGTTGCTGCTTGAACTGGATTCTGGACTATCGTTTGAAATAACTGTAATGGCGTCTGACAGCATCGGGTGCGGTAGATCGGATGCTTCAGAGTGCATTTGGCGAAGCGTTTCCTCAAGTTCACGTATCCGCGCTGACATGACTTCAATCTTGTTGTGTAGTTCCTCTGTATTTGCAAGAACAAGGCTGTGCATATCTCAGAACAGCGAGAGAGGAAACCGAAGGACCACATACCGATTGCCCTTTCCCGCTGTCAATGATCCTGAATACGTTTGAGGCTTGCAAGATCTTATAAATCACGGAAAGAGCAAACCACTAGGACATATTCCGGCACAGCCACGTTTTACGCAGGTCTCGCATGGAACCTGCACAACGACTAATTCAGCAAGGCTCTAGTGAATCATAAAGAACATAACCGCAGACCTTGCGATCACAGCGAAGTTTGAGTCTTATCCAACAAAAGGCCCGAGCGACGGATCACAAACGGTTTCGTCAAACATGTCGTATGAATTGAGCGAAATCATCTAAAACTCACCTTCTGCACTCTGCACAAGACGTAGGTACTCTGCCAGGTTTCTTCCTTTCCTTCTGCTCGCCATTCTTCGACTCTGTTGTCTTGGTCATTGCGATGATAGTGGGTACTTGCCCAAAAAAAAACACGAATAGGAGCGCGTCTGCGTTTGAATTACTAAGCACAGTCGTGAACATAGCCCTCGGCGCCGCCTAACTACCGCGACGCGTCAGTACTTACTCATGCCTTCATGATCACCCGGAACTCTCCTCCGTTTTTTTTTTCAAGTGCAACACGGGTTGATGCGCCCGACTATAAACTCCTGCCCTGTTTCACACGGAATAAATATCATTGAGCAGGCCCAAAGTTTTACAGCGTTTGAGTGCTAGCATGTATGCGATACTTTGTCTGGGCATAATATCAAGCTGGGCACGCTTGTTTACCACAGGCCCTGCGCCCGAATGCCAAGAGATTACAAGGTAGAACCGTTGAGTGGCTTGGACCCCTGGAGTACAGGACGCGCGCGTGGCGATTGAAATCATCGTGGGTCTCTTATCAGAGGATGTCTTGTTTCCTTACATTGTTGTGCGCAGATGACGGTCCCTCAAGGCGTCATGTGCATGAGCACTGCATTGTTACTAGCGTGATGCAAGCTGAGTCCCACAACAGAATGCTCTGAATTCAGGACGACTATTCCTGACGTTATGTTGACAATCCATCTGGGATGACTGACAGGCTTGTGTCCCCTTTGACCACGCCTTATACACATATCCCAAAGTCCAAGCCTCCGAGTAGGACTCTCAAAAATCAGTATATAACCAATGGTGGGCCTACTACTGTAGGCCCATCCTTCGTTTTTAGTTCGGCTCTTGGCTCTACACCCATTATTTCGTCCCCAGTTTCGCGTCACACTTTTCCAAATGCACGTGGGGAGTTTAATATTGAGTGGGTAATGCTTACTTGGAACACAATTTATTGTGCAACATTTTGATAGCCGAAGATTCTGTCCTAGTACTGCTGGGGTATTGTTACCAGGATAACTAGCCACCCACTGCGCTAGAAGCTTGCATTCGTATTCGCCTGTTACTGTTTGAATGGATTGTGGAGCACCCTGATATATATCCTGTGAAAGATTTCGTTGCGGCCTTCGTACTGTTCACTGAAATGGTAATGCGGCGCTTGAGCTAACCCATTTCGACGCGGCCTCTGTAAGGCTATTGTGACAGTTTATCAGGTAATATGACTATCTTGGTGCATGGGTGGGCCTTGCGCCGCGTTTCCGATCGATGCGAACACTGCGAAGTGCCTCTCTTAGTACTGCGCCTTCTGTAATTACCGTCCAGATTTGATACAACATCGTTTCTAACCTCCTTACTATTCGGAAGACTTGGGAGGTCCAGGTGTGTAGCACCACCTTGAATGATTCACGACTCGCAAATTAGGTTGGGAGCGCCACGACATGTGAGGCAGTGTGGCAAGGGCGCAAATCACTTGGTACCTAAAGGGAAACTGGTCAAGGCACGTGGAAATTCAAAGTTTGAATCATGGACGAGCGCAATGCTTCCAGTCACGTGATAACGAGTGCCATCCATGAACGTGCAGAGTCTACAAAGTTCTACGTCGGTAACTGCATAACTAGGAATGGCGAGCATGTTACCGACACCTTTATACGTGGTAGAAGGCACAATTTCCACCTTCCTCGGATATGGAGAATTTGAAATTGAATTGTCGATACCTCCAGCTCGGAAGGCTTTCTCTGGCACCGCTTAGGAAATTCCTGGGCAAAGTCCAAAATGGCTATTATTATTAAGGGAATTTATTAGTCAGCAAAGTCTTTGAAACCTAATTTTAGCACACGTGTGTGCGCTGGACTACTTACCAGTAGCTCTGAAACTAAATATGCCCTAGCATCTTGATGGTAGCTGCATCGTTGCACTTGTACTGCCGTTCAAAGACCCGGCGGTTGACCGGGTCAACAACTACAGACGCCCGCGCTTACTCGGAACCGGCAATATCGAGGACACTCGCAGGGCCCAATTCAAATTGAACGTTATTCGGTTCGGACGACAGGCGAGAACTCAGTTGGTTATCGTGGAATACGTAGAATGTTCCGCGGGAGCTTTTCATCCTTCCGGTTCTTAAAAGGCCACAAGGTTGCAAACGCCTGCCGAGGTCTTCGGATTGTACCGTATCCCTCCCCTCTAATCATGGCACAAAATATCCAGCCATCGCCGCAGCAGAAGCCGCAACCCACTCCACTAAAGCTCAACGACTATCCTGAAAATGCAAACGGTCATTCAATCTCCAGCGGGCAAGGTACATTGAATCAGTTCGACCCAATTCTACCCCCTGCACATACCAACAGAACGATGGTGCTATGTTTGTAGGTTGTTTTCGATAACGCGTTTTGACCATTGACTGACTGTCGTGTTGAGTGATGGAACCGGTGACCAGGTCAGAGCACTTCCTTCTCTAATAGCGCTTAATAGTTGATCAGCCTTCGTGAACAGTTTGACAGGGATGTATGTTACCGTTCATGTTTCTCAGAGTACTTCGGATCTGACTACCCATTCAGAACTCTAACATCGTCCAGCTATTCAGCATGCTCGTCAAGAATGATCCCTCTTTGCAGATGGTATATTATCAGGTAATATGTCACAAATTTTGGACCTGAACTCGGCTTACCCATGGCATGCCATAGGCCGGCATAGGAACGTACACTATCCCGGAGATAGCCACACCCATGATGGCTCAACTTTCCAAGACTGTTGACATGATGATTGGGAATCATCTCAACGCCCATGTGATGGGTCAGTCATACTTATTGTAACTCCTATCTTTGATTCTTGATTTCAATTAGGAGGATATGAGTTTCTCATGCAGAATTGTAAGTCAGAATGCACTCCACGGGTGATGCGACTAATTTTGGCTTTTGTAGATCACGTTGGTGATAAAATTTGTATCTTCGGCTTTTCAAGAGGCGCCTATACGGCGCGAGCGCTTGCTGGAATGTATGTTTTCCCGGATTCTTGTCGGCCATAGTTCCAACATGCTATACTTGCAGGATTCACAAAGTCGGGCTTCTACCTCGCTGCAACCATCAACAAGTTCCCTTTGCATACCATATGTACAGCCGTGATGATGATGAAGGCTGGGCACAAAGTACTGCATTCAAAAAGGCTTTCTCCATTAACGTGGACATCGAATTTGTTGGTGTTTGGTAAGTTCGCGGCGCTGGTTTCGTGTGAGCCATGATCTAAACTTCATTTTGTGAACAGGGATACCGTTAGTTCGGTGGGAATCATTCCCAAACGTTTGCCCTTCACGGCGTCGAACAGCAGCATCAAATACTTCCGTCACGCAATTTCTCTTGACGAACATCGAGTGTATGTGTCTTGAATTCTTCTTCAATGACTAGCTATCTAATTTGCAATGCTCAGGCGCTTCAAGCCAAATCACTGCATACGCCCGACCGAGGAGCACAAGAAACGTGGCGTTCAACGTGATCACATGCCTCGCAGTATCCGGAGGCATGTCCCGGACCTGCAGGAACTGAAACATGGTAAAGGCAGTCCGGACAGCGAAGCAACCAAGAAGTCGCATCACCGTCACGAGAGTCAGGATGAAATGGAACAACGGTTCGCATCTACCGAGTCGGAGCCTATCACAGAGACGAACGTTGAAGAAGTTTGGTTTGCTGGGTGTCATTGCGGTAAGAACTTCGAGTTCGGAAAAGTGCAGTTCTAATCACAAAGCAGACGTCGGCGGAGGTTCTGTCGAGAACGGTACCCGCAATAGCCTAGCCCGTATACCGCTTCGGTGGATGATTCGAGAATTGTTCAAGCTTGAAATCGGCATCATCTTCCACCAGAACATGTTTGCGAAAATTGGCATGGATCACAAGAACCTCTACCCTCCATCCGAAGCTTGGCGGCCTCGGCCTCCTCCGATATATCAATCTCCGGATGCCCCATCTCCTGCTGGCTCGCCGAAATCGGCGACGAAGGCTCATGAGCTTCCACCGCCTGAAATTGTCACTGACGATCCTACAATGATCGTCTATAGTGACGGTGGTAAATTCATAAGCGAGGAACTCGAGGACTTGGCTGATGCTACCAGCCCGATGTATGACCAGCTGCGCCTCGCACGTGCATGGTGGTCTCTGGAGGTCATCCCGCAAATGCTTCACTACCAGGATGACCATAACAACTCTTTGGTTAACCAGTACACGTGCGTCATCTCATGCGTCATTGATTATCATGCTGACTTTGATGAAAGGGTCAACATGGGACATGGTCGGCACGTTCAGCGTCAACACCAGGATGGCGTCAAAGTCCATAGGTCTGTCAAGATCCGCATGGAGGCGGATCATCTGAAAGGTGGAAAATACTGGCCCAAAGCGAAACTAAAGGTGGAGCCTATATGGGTTGACTGAGCTTCTTCCGATGCGGTTCACACATTCATGCGCCTGGCTTTCTTGTATCTGGCCTGTGTTACGACTTCGTGATATATTGTACGCCTGTACGTAGTACCTGCTATATTGTAGTGAACGACTATTCTTGTCATTATGTTGACAATCCATCTGCGATGACTGACAGGCTTGTGTCCCCCCTCCAACCATGCCTTGAACACATTTCCAAACTTCCGAGTAGGACTCTCAAATATCGTCATATCACCAAATAATGGGCATAGTACTACTGTAGGCTCATCTTTCATTTTTAGTTCAGCTCTTGGTCCTACACCCATTATTTTGTCCCCAGTTTCGCGTCACTTTCCAAATGCATGCAGGGAGTTTAATATCAAGTGAATGCTTACCTGGCGCAAAAGTCATTGCGTGACATCTTGTGAAAGATTTCGTTGCAGCCTTCGAATTCGTGCTGTTTACTGAAATAGTAATGCGGCGCTTGAGCTAACCTATTTCGACACAGCCTCTGTAAGGCTATTGTGACAGTTCATCGTGTCAATCAGGTAATATGACTACCGTGGTGCATGGGATGGGCTTTGCAGCTGCATTTCCGATCGATGTGAAGTGTCTCTCGTAGTACTGGATATATCATGCCTTCTGTAATTACCGTCCAGATTTGATACAACATCATTTCTTATCTCCTGATCCAGAAGACTTGGAAGATCCAGCTGTGCAGCACTAGTACTGGTGGACCACCCTCGATGATAATCGATAATGGTTTAATGACTCACAAATTAGGTCAGGAATACCACGAAATCGAAGACAGTATGGCAAGTACTAGTGCGCAAATCACCTGGTACCTTTCTGAAGCGAGAGGGAAACTGGAAGGCACTTGCAGATTCAAAGATTGAGTCAGGGACAAGGCTAATTGAGTGAGCGTAGTTATTGTTGTACCATGAACGTGACAATGTCATTATGCATTGCTCAGAGTCTACATACGAAGTTCGACGTCATGTAGCTGCATAACTGGCTGAACATGAACCAAAGTTATCGAGATTTTACACGTAATGTCACTGAGAGAGCACCTGATATGTGGAATGCCCTCAGCTCGGAAGCCGGCTAAGACCGCAATACTTAGGAAATTCCTTCTTTGGGAGTTCAAAGGAACTTATTAGTAAGCAATCTTTTATTTGGTTAGTACTATGCTGAGCACGCTGCATACATGTGTACGAGCGCTGAAACAGTTGGACATCTAACAGCCCTACATGTACATGTTGATGGTAGCTATCATTGCACTTGCACTTCTGTTCGAATACCTGCCGGTTCACCGGGTCAACAACTACAGCGATGTCAGACGCCCGGAACCGGCAATACTAAGAAGACTCGCAGGGCGCAACTCAAATTGAAAGTCATTCGGTTCAAATGATAGGCGAGAACTTAGCTGGTTATCGTTCCACGGAAGCTTTGCATACCCATCTGGGCCCTTCCGGCTGTTAATAACGTTAAAAAGCCACCAGGCTGCAAACGCCAGCCAAAGGTCTTCGGATTGTACCATATCCCTCCCCTCCAATCATGGCACAAAATATGCAACCATCGTCGGAGCAGAAGCCACAACCCACTCCACTAGTGCTCAACGACTATCCTGAAAATGCAAACGGTCATTCAGTTTCCAGCGGGCAAGATACATTGAATCAGTTCGACCCAATTCTACCCCCTGCACATACCAACAGAACGATGGTGCTATGTTTGTAGGTTGTTTTTGATAATGCGTTTTGATCATTGACTGACTGTCTTATTGAGTGATGGAACCGGTGACCAGGTCAGAGCACTTCCTTCTCTAATAGCGCTTAATAGTTGATCAGCCTTCGTGAACAGTTTAGCTCGGATGTGTGTTACCGTTTATGTTCCTCAGAGAATTCTCCAGATCTGACTGCCCATTCAGAACTCTAACATCGTCCAGCTATTCAGCATGCTCGTCAAGAATGATCCCTCTTTGCAGATGGTATATTATCAGGTAA
>MU177924.1:23685-77045 GCA_016695465.1 Suillus americanus
AGCCCGATGTATGACCAGCTGCGCCTCGCACGTGCATGGTGGTCTCTGGAGGTCATCCCACAAATGCTTCACTACCAGGATGACGATAACAACTCTTTGGTTAACCAGTACACGTGCGTCATCTCATGCTTCATTTATTATCATGCTGACTTTGATGAAAGGGTCAACATGGGACATGGTCGGCACGTTCAGCGCCAACACCAGGATGGCGTCAAAGTCCACAGGTCTGTCAAGATTCGCATGGAGGCGGATCATCTGAAAGGTGGAAAATACTCGCCCAAGGCGAAGCTAAAGGTGGAGCCTAAATGGGTTGACTGAGCTTCTTCCGATGCGATTCACATTTATGTGCTTGGTTGTTTCCTTGTATCTGGCCTGTTGTACGACTCCGTGATATATCGTACGCCTGTACGTAGTACTTGCTATATTGTAGTGAATGACCCATTCTTTTAGTTGCATCTCCTTGAACTATGCGTGTCAACTTGTCATGTTGTGGCTGTGCCACAGCATCATACATTTCATTTTCATTTCATCAATGCTTAAGTACTGGCTTGTGGGGAAAGGAAGGAACTGCTTTCGTCGATCGACAGTATGCCCTAGTCTGTCCTAGTCCGTCTGAGGAGACTACTGATTAGCAACTCGAGCAGACGGACTTTCTCGGTTACCTCCGTGTGCCCGATCGATTATCAATAAGCTGTGCTGCACCTGTTGACAGTAGCCTATCTAAAATACATGGTTTGATCATCAACTCAAAATGTCGGTGAGAGTCCTCCAAATCGGCTTCCGCTGAGCGCTCTCGTCCGCTTCCAGATCTCTGAGCGGCCTTCTCAGGCTTGAGCAAAACTTATTTTGATTTTATGATGGGAATCCGAACGTCAAGTTGTACCGTGACAGTGACATGTCTTTGATGTTTCGGACGTATTGTTCCCTGACTCAGGCTCAAGGCTGAGGTTGAATAATAAGATCACCTGTCTTGAGACGGGGTGGTGCTGCGCCCCGTGGAAAGACCAAAACCAGCGCCGGCTCTTGAATTCAATATCAATGGGCGAAAGCAAGATGTTTTGTATGCTCTGATCCAGTTGTTCAGTTGACTTCCTGCCGCTTTACGCTGACCACCAGATGACGTCGTATCCCATTACGCACGACGGAATCAATTGTAATCGTTGTGAAGCCATGAAATACTATTATGGGTTTTCTTGATATGACGAATGGAACATATCTTTCCTTTTGGTGTTTCTTTGGATGGTACTAATCTCTCTGCACTAGTAGCAGCAGACTCACGGGGTAGCCGTGGCGATTTTCAAGGTTCTTCGAATCTCGCTCTTCGCTGACGGAAAATCCTCTCAGGCTCGTATTGTGGCTAAGCGCTGAATGGCGGGCCTGGCTGAAGGTAGACCTTCTGCTTGAACGTATTCCGTGCCTAGGCCTCATCGATGATCATCACCGACTTGAAGGTAATAGAACCAGGCACAACCTGTGCAGTTGGAACAAGAACGCAGATATACCATACACCTGGATCTACCAGTCGGATCTGGTTTCCCATACTCCGACGAATCGTCCACCACGACACTGCTAAAGATGGGTGTGTAACATCGATCATCGGAGTCTCTCAACAATTTACCATCCTAACGAGTCTACACTGTCTGCGCGGCCCTTTTGAGGGATATGTCTATTTGTGGAGGAAGTGTTTATTAGAGAATAAGTAATTTTGGTCTTTGAGTTGCTCGACTCGAGTACGTTCAGGGGCATATATTGGATCATCATGGGATCAGTGCCGCTGTTACAACTTTGAGCTCAGTTCTCCTTCGATGGTATACGAAGTTTCAAATCATTCAGGGGTAGTATTACTGGATGAAAGCTCAGTCACTCAGTCACTGAGTCAGTACGTTCATTGAATACTCTCGGGCCCCTATTCGAATAACTTGAAATGTTCGGCCTTGTCATTATGCATACCTGAACCATAAATCAATAGAAATCACCACAATAACCAATCGGATATGGTGTAATGGTTAACATTGCCGCCTCTCACGCGGCAGCTCGGGGTTCGATTCCCCGTATCCGAATATTTTTCCTCTTTCTTCAGATCTGGCCTTGTCTGAACGTCCAACTGAAACTGAAACATAACACAATGACAACTGGACTACATCGATATCGCAATGAGGTGATATCAGTCTGACTCTGGGTGCCAGTTGGATATTGATGCTTTGAAGGTCTAAGATCTAAACTCCTTCAGATATAATTTGCCGCCCTTTTCGAGCGGGTGGTTGGATGATTAATACAGCTGCACGCCTCGCGATCGCGCTAAACCAAGTGACATAAGAGTACAAGCGTGCTAGATGGGTAACAGTGGAGAAACAGAGAAACAACAAAGACAGCATCTATCGATAATGAGCAAATAGCACTGAGCGTGATATACTGACAACGCTATAACTTGGACGAGTTTCTTACTCTCCCCCGCCAGCGAGTTCAAGAATCAGCCGACATGCAACATCCATAAATACAAAAGGCGAAACCACCTCGTCTTCCTTGAGTGCGAGATGGTCTTTGTCCTTGATGGATCGTCCATCTGAACTCGAGTCAGGGAGATATGCATCAGGATCGGCCATGTCGAATTTTCCAGCGCCGGGTTCGGCGGACGCTTTGTAGGTTTTTTTATGGTGGAAGTCGACGAGATAATTTATCGAGTCTACCATGTAGAGCTGGAGATTCATGAGGACCTGGTAATGTGTCAGCTGTAGCATAATTCATAGCAGGAAATAAAGGTGTGCGTACCACAACGTCCTGGACTCTGGCTCGGGTCTCTACAAAGTAGACGCTTGCAGCCACACGCAAATCTACCGATTCGCTACCATCCATCTCCCTTGCGCGCTCAATCTTTGCGCCCCCCTCCATGCTGCTCCTTGGCCGGGACTTAACACCTCCTAAGCCGCCCAAGTTCCTCTTCTCCTTCCACTCCATTCCGAGTGCCTTGAGCGTTCGATAGATCTCCAGCATGACTTCCATAGGCGGACTTCTGCTGCGAATCCCGAAGTGCCACTTCGTCCGGTGTTGCTTCTTCTCTTTAACAGGCCATGCACGTTTGGCATTTGCATATGATGCAAGATGGTGCTGTTCTGGTAGCTGGTCGGGGAGGGGCAGCGAAGAGTTGAGCACAGCAAATGTGTTGAGGTCGGGTTCACCGTCAGGTGTGGAAAAATCGAGTCCATCGTCGATGTCGTCGTCGTCTTCGCCATTGTCATATTCAGCGTTAAATTCGGCTTCAAAAGGATTGTCTTCGAGATCGCCCGGGGGTGAGAGAGCATTGGGTGAGAGCGTATTCCGTGGCTGGAGAATCATCAATACAGGGGTAAAACCATAAGTATTAGTACCCACATCCATCGCAGCGAGCTGAGCATCTCGTTCTTGTTCCTCGAACTCTGCCACTTGGAAGGTAATTAGTCAACCAGTGCTGTGAAAATTAGCCACGCTAATAATGCAGATACCTACAGTCACGGCCAGCACGGCGTTTGTCCCGTAGGAGCATATATGCAACCTTGACTGCGTTCCCTTGAACACCGTCATCCCGTCTCAGACACTCCCAGATATCTTCCTTGTCCACGCCATCCATGCGCGTTGCCAGTTCGTCGATTACATCCTCCTCGATGCGTCCAAGACCGTCAATAATCTCAAAGTCGAGTACCTTGGCCTGGGTGACAAGGGACGATAGCGTACCAAGCACAGGACCAGGGGGTGGAGGGAGAGGAGTTAGGTAGCGGGGAAGATCAGTCCTGAAAAATGCATGCTGCGTTATTTCGGGGATGGTTATACGTTTGACGGGATCGATAGCGAGCATGTGATTAATCAGGCCGCGGGCATCAGCACCAAGATAAGACGGCATATGGTAAGAACCCTCTGTAAGATATCAGTACATACATTCTCAGGAAGAAGGCTGCAAGTACAAGGGGAAAGACGTACGGCTAATTTTGGTGAACAGGGTTTGGACATCATCGTCTTCGAAAGGTAGCCTTCCACACAGCATGACATAGAGAATTACTCCACAGCTCCAGACGTCGATCTCTGGGCCGGTGTAAAGCCCCCCTCGGATCACTTCTGGCGCGGCATAATTAGGACTACCACAGCTCGTCTTGAGGAAATCACCATCCTTGATCTCATTGGAAAGCCCAAAGTCCGCTATTTTGACGTTGAGATCGTCATCAAGAAGCACGTTCTCTGGCTTAAGATCTCGGTGGACGATTTTGAGCTTGTGGCTGTACTCTATCCCTGAGATGAGTTGCTGAAAGAACCTCCGGGCTCGGGGCTCCGGCATCCGCCCATTAGCTACAATGTAATTGAAGAGCTCGCCACCAGCGTACTCGAGAACGATGATAATATCTGTAGGGGTCGAGATCACTTCGTAGCTAAAAAAAATCATAAGATGACACAGCAACAATTGTTTGAAGGACATACAGCTTGATGATATGTGGGTGCCGCAGGGTTCGCATGTACTCCACTTCCCTCTGGACACGAGTCTTGGTCTTGGTCATATGGATAACTGCCTTGGATATGTACTTCATGGCAACTTTCTGACCTGTTATGGTGTGAGTAGCCACTGCAGAACATTCATTAGTCCATCCAATACAGAGATCGAGTAAATTTGAAAGATGTACTTTTGACTTTGCCAAACGTCCCCTCGGCGATATCCTGTATGACTGTGTATTCACCCAGCTTTGTCGCTGGGTACACTATTTGTTCGCTCATGGCGGAGAGCCGTCGGTGGATGAGTGTTCGTTGCCGTCTTCGCGATCGTTGAGCTCGTGTTGTGCGTCTGAATTGCGGGAAAATTGGGGAGTGCTTGGGATTGATGTTGTTACGTACTTGATTTTGGGGTCTTACCTGCTTATGTATATCTTGTCATTCCCAGGTTGACTTTTTGCTTGGCAATAACTGTAACAAAGTTCAAAGGTCGGATTTGCCGATTTTGGTGCAGATTCAATTAGGCGTGGATTTTCTTGAGGGTGAATTCCCACCACACTTTTAACGTATTCAATATATCCCGACATACTAATCGTATACTTCGAGGAGGCTTTCCAAGGTTCAATTTCTACCAATTTTGACTTCAGATTGCACCCCTGCATCATGGTGTTGAGGTGGGATATATTATCGTCATTCGACGTTGCCTAAGCGAAATAGTTATGATCTAGCACGTTGCACCGTACGGCGTACTTCGCAGAGAATCCCCCCGGCGTGATCAACGAGCTCATTCACCGATCACCGATCAATACAGTTCTTCAACTCCTTCTGTGATCCGCATGCCATCCGACTTACCATCAGGTTAACGGTAATCACCAGAATTCTCTCTGTTGGAGTGAATCCTAACTAAATTGATGCCATGCTCACTGGACGAAGGACGAAACGAATGTGGCCTTCCGGGGGCACAGGACCGGATAGTCGTTCCTTCTTTATTATTCCAAAGCCTCACTTGCAGCTGAAACACTCCATCATATTTCGCAGCATATCATTAACACCATATGATATTTATCTGCCAGATTACTCGCACTAAGCCCTTCCGAGCCATATAAATTTCAAATGGATCACCCTCATCTCCGGGTTGGAAGATTCCTCCATCGGAAGCATAACGATGTTTATCTGCTATTTGTTGAGTGTGCTCTCAGCTGGTGGGAAACTGCTGATGACGAGCAGTTTTGGCAATAATATGCTCCCTTGTACAAGGTGACAATTCGAAAGCTCTGGAACAACATTCTCTTGCCACGTCCCATAGATAATGCAGCTCCACTCGACCGGAAGGTAATTTCAATTACACAGCTTTGTGTGCGCAGATAAGTTTTGACTTTGCCCGAAGATAAGTCGTATTTAGATGCTCGCTCTACGACTACGTCACGATCCCGTAAGTCCGTCTGTGCTCCATCAACGTTCAACTACAATCTAGCTACTAGCGCAAAGAATCAAGACTTCTTCTGCGATGCTCGGCATTCGGGCAATGATGGAACGTGCGCGTGAACGTTGAACAGTTAACTTCCAAGGTATCTTTGCTTCCATCATTTCGAGCGCTATACTGTCAAACCTGCCAGAGAACGATTACACCCATCTTCCGACGACAGCAGTACTCGATGTACGACTCAACAACAAACTCTGTACCCAAACAATTCCATCAGTGGTCATCTGGTTCTGGAAACAAATTCATTCTTCGGCGCTTGTCAATGCGATACCACGCCTGGTACTCACTAATCCTCACTAGCATTGCAACGTACCCAGCTATAGCAACTAGGCACAGATAAGAATGCTCTTGTGTTACATCCCCATGGACGGGTGCGGACCGAAACTTATAATCGTTCCTCCTTTGGTCTCACACATGAAATCCGTGGAATCATGTTGCCCTTGTCAAGTTGTTCATAAAAATGGAGGAGCAGTGCGGTATAGCGGTGCATCAAGGCAAGCTCCTTGATCTCTGACTGCCAATGAGGCATACGACTAATAAAGCAAAAAAGTTTATATTCGCTGTCTATCTTTGCTATCTGTGCAATATGCCGTGAACGAATGGCATGTGAACCAGACGCACTATCAGGGTTCAAATGGATGCTGGTCTCAGTGTCTTATTCCTACAGCCCCTGCGGTGGGGGGTGTCCATTAACGGCAGGATACATGACTTTCCGCGTTGAAGTCGACAATGTCATTAATTAAAACCTTCCATTTTAAGATATCCTGTGGGTTTGGTACGCTGTGTTAACGCGGGAATACAGTGCAGGAAACCCTAAAAATTCATATTATGACGCCGAGGTCAGGGATAGTTGCTTCTGGCGCGTTATAGTGTAGGTTAGAAGATGTGATGCGTAATGGTCTTCCTACATTCAGCGACCAAAAGAGCAGGATCAAATCTCTTTAGGGCGGCCTTGAAACAAGTTGGGGCAACCGAATTCGTTCGGAGATGAGTAGATAGGGTAAAGGGAGAACTTTTGCCAGGAAAAATAGTTTCAGCTTTGAAAATCTAGTAACGTACGGCGAAAGGAGCGCATCAACGTACCTGTGAGCACAATGTGGCGGATACTTAGGCCGACCCAGTGAGAAGGAACTAAAATGATCGTCAAATAAATGCCGCCATACAAACATTGCTGGAGCGATGATATAATACAGGTTCATAAACAAGACGCACCTCAGAGTTCTTAGTTTCAGTAATCATTCACTAGTCTGTCATAACCAATTTTTTGCTAATGTGGCAAGAGAGAGTCGACTAGCCTTGTGCTCCCTCATCCCGATCGGGATCCTTTTCAAAAAATATGTTTCCCTGCGAAGGATTGGTAACAAAGTTCAGCAGATTTAGGTTGCAGTGAGTAACTGCACACCAGCGATGATTCCGATCAGATACACGACTACCCACCCCTGGATTGATGTCACAGGAGTCATCCAAGTCCACTGAACAGGTGAGCTTCTCACAATAATCTAATCACCTTCCTTACTTGACAAGGAGGCAAAGCCAGATAATTCAAATGTCAGTGAGATGACCCCTCCGAATAAACAGAACGATTGCATGAAATGAAGTTGCGAGTCTCTTTGACTTTCAAATCAAAGGACTTTTGCTCACTTGAACACGCGCTCGTTATGTAAGCGATGAAGCCGACCACCTTGTATTTTGAAGACATCGGCAATCCTTGAAAATAATATATGTTTGAAGTGGCTGTAGACAGTCGTAAGACGAACATGTTCAATGAGGTCTTTCTCACTCGAAAAATGGTGTAAAAATGTTCAGGATCCTCTTGCGACACGCTGACGAGGATAAGGATCGGCACGTCAGCATAATTCCGAATATTCAAAGGGGATCATCAGGCAAGATCTTGCAAAGCAGTAATTCTGTGCATAGAGAATGGGTGGTAAAACATACAGATGGATATGCGGGAATGATGCTCCGAGTGCTATGGTACAAATATGCAAAGGAAAAAAAAATGAAGGAATTACGGAAAAAGAAAACACGCAACGTAGATCATGCAGCCACTTTTGTGGCCATCACTTCCTTCTTCAACGCATCACACTTGACTTCTTGCGCTTCAGCATGCTCGATTGTCTTTGCGAGTTTCTCCTCCCTGTTCTGCAAGCGCTGCTCCATGCCGAGGACGAGAAGGCGAATCTGTTCCACCTGCGATAACGTAGCCTCAACCGCAGCTTGAGAGACGGGCGTAGAGGTAGATGAATCAGGAGTGCCTGACTGAGGTGTCAGCGTCCCTCGAGAGAAGACGGACCCCATGACAGCACGAGCTGCGAATGTTGACGAAGACGGCGCTATGTCGAGCACGCTCTGAGGGAATATCAGATATATACGATTCATGATATTTAGCAAGAGTGCATACCTGCCAATTCTCGCCCGCGAATTTGGCCAAGGCTTGCTCCAACATTTTCTCCCTTGTCTTCACCCTACGACAACGTACCGTCTGGAGTGAATAATAGGCACACGCATATGTACGCACCTGTCTAGTTCCGCCATGCACCTTTCATTCTCTCTCTGAGTTCCCTGCAGAATCAGATCCAGATTTTTATATTCCTTCTCCAGCTCCTGGATCCTTTCAATGGGTGGCCTCAAAGCAAGTTGTTGTTGTAGCGTCAATATCGTCGATTGAAGCTTGAATAAGTCCAAGTCAGCTCATTTGTGCAACACAGATCGTCGCACATGATTAATTAAACTGACCTTATCATTCTCCCGATCTTTGTCTAGGAGCTGCCGTCGCAATACATCTTCGATGGTAGGCTCGTCTCCCTCACGAAGAATACCGAGATCGTCTGCAGCCGGTGCAAGAGGTGTTTTTCCATAGTTGCGCACACTGTGTGCGCGGCGCATGCTCGCCATCTGACCTCACGTCGCTGTTGACCAAAAGCCCTCCCAAGAACGCGTGTTGACAACCGCATGCACGTGACTAACGCGTTTGAGGAGTCGATTTACGGAACTACTTGTCAACAGCATCAGCATACAAAATTACAGCAACAGTAGATGCCCTGGCGCATAAGGGACATAAGAGAATCGAGAATTAACGTCTCTGTTGTACATTTCAGTCATGCGCACATATCGAGCTTGTCTACGACGTAATAAAAATACAAAAACCATTACAACAAGAATGAACGGGAACTATCATGGGAGAGAAATTGACTACTCGATGGTAAGATAATCTTAAGGTGATTGCCTGCGGCAAGTCCTAGGAATTACGCTGGCAGTATAAACGAAAATAGTTGCGAAGTTGATGTCCGTATGATTCGATAGGCGCGAGCGCTGGGAGAGACGCTTCTGTGACAAAGAAGCACTGCGCCAGGAGTCAGGGAGGACGGAAGCATTCGCTAGACGCGCTGGTTTGGAGAGCCGCCTGCTCGCCATGGTGAAATTTTGATCTCGGACGGAACTTGTTCTAGATCTTCAATGCCCGCTACGTTCTCTTCGAAAAGGACCCTGTTACAGCATGCCGCAGTCTTGACCAGATTTGTTTTGATAATGACGCCCGAGTCTGGTGGAACAGCATCGATGATTGGTGCTTTCATAGAGTTCGCTGTCGAAATTCCAGAAGTGCAGGGACGGGAGTTGACAACAACGATCAGGGAGAACTTGGATATCATTAAATCTGAAATCTTGTTTGTCTCCGATGTTAAAGGAAGAAAACTGCAATGGTCATGCATGACTTAGTTGAAGACGAGTGTGGAGGAACATGGAAGTCCGTGAGCGATGCCTCTTGGACGTGCGACTGCGTCACCAAGCTGTGCGATGTGGTTCAAAGGATGTCTGGAGCATAGGAATCTACTGGATTATCTTTCAGTTGATGGTGAGGGTGAGGACTCGAATCAAACGGTTTATACATAGACATCAACTTAAAAGCACCCACAGGCGAGGCCCCCACTTGGGCAGTTTGAGGATTAGCCGCGTGTTGGTAAGACCCCTAGTACGGATGATGGCAGGAAGTGATCAATGGACAATATTTAATGTGGTTGCCTAGGAATATTGTCTCTGGCGTCATTCAAATTTGAAATTTCAGTCTTTCGTTACGTACTTACCTAAATTTGACTTTCAAAAGTAAACATCCACAGTGCTCAATGATTGACTTCTTGTGAGTTCCGTGTCGTGACATAGTATCAGTCTGACGCCCAGGTGTGGAATGCCCTGCCTCCTCATTTCCGCTTCAATCAATATCACCGTCCCAGTCGTACAAATCTGATCATTAGATAGGATCATAATAAGAATGTCGCATGGATTTCGCTCGTCCCGAGTGAGACGCGATGCGAGCTCACCGTTGGACAGGTTCCTTGATCCGACCGAATATTCTTCATGAGCTTCAAGTTAGATATCATGATCTGGAATCCTGGATCCGAGGTCATTGGAAAATTAACTTCACTTACAAGCATACTATTATCCTTGCAACGTCCCCAGGAATACAAGTTCAAGCAAAGTACTAGTCGATCAATATGGTTGACTCCTAGTCCGTCACGAACTGTAAGAAAAACTATCAATCATAGTACCGACTAAGTACTAGTAAAAAACTGACCGTTTGACACAGTCTTTAAACGACTTGAATGAGTCAGGTTCCCGTACCATATGGCCACATGCGAGCATCCATAGTGTAGAACCCTTAACATAGTCCTCCATCCCGCCGACAAATAGTCCTGCAAAAACTGGCAAGAGTAAGATACTGCAGCACCGCAAACATTCCACTTACTTGATCGACCGTGTACGCTACAGGTGCGCCAGGTATAGGTTTTTTTACTCCTCCCCCTTCCTATACTCTCGTTCTCTTCGAACCCTCCCCAAAGGTGCCCAACTGAAACTCTTACCGGTAAGTGTCCAGGTGGCAATCCTTCACGTCGCACTCGCATGTTCGTACCCACTACGTCACCATCCTGATCGCCGCTGACCGGTGCGCTAACCTCTCTCATCCATGGCACTTCGTTTATCCTCCAATGGATTATGCCCACGCGTATGTACCGAATTCTGCTCTTCCCATCTATTTTTCACACGGACTTACTACTAGCACCCTCACCCAATTCCCACTCCGAGATACCTTCACCTCCACACGTATACTCGTCACCCTGACCCACTTCTTCGGCCCTTCGCTACCACCACTGCGTGCGCTGTCACACTCCTTTTCAAACACCAACACGTCTTGCGGTATTCCCCATGTTTCTGAAAGCCCTCTCGTTCATTCCGGTTCGTACAAGATTTTTTGCGGTTGCTGTAGAGGGAATATTGAAAGGATAGAGAATACAGCTCCTCTGGATCGGTTGTGAGTATTCTTTTACATTTCGAATCCTTATACCAGGTACAAACCTAAATCAAACGCGCATGATTCGACCACCCATGATATTGCTACGTAGATCCCTGGCGTTTCTTCACAGCGCTGATGTCTTATGTAGAGCCTCGGGTTCAAACGATATCATATGCTCGCAAAAAGAATTGAAAGGGTTGGTTTTCTGTTAAATGTGGCCAAGGCTGACATTCATCTATAGATGAGCAAGGACACTCCATCCCTCACATGCTACACGCATACACGCTCGCCTACCTCCATGTCGCACGCATTTCTTCACCAGCACCTATCCCCACGCACGATCACCATGTTTGCCACTTTTCGAATCCAATGCATGGAGCATCCCCTTTCACTGCATTTCGACGTCCCACCCACGTACATGGGTACGACCTTTTGCAACATCCAGTTATTGGCATCAGCACATCGATAGCAAGACCTGTGCATGGTAGTTGATGTTGCTCGATACTGACCTTCTCGCATACATAACGACACCCTGGGTTATCTCGCATACTGTGACAGCTACCACCCGTGTACGACTACCGCAATATCATTATGCCCTACATTCGTCCGACGCACTGCAAGCTATGGTACCACAAGAACTTGCATAGCTGATGAATCGTCATTTTCGTCAGAGCTATCTTAAAGTCGTTGAGCAGCTCTCGGACGAGCTAGTAGTAAGATACGAGGTCGTAACTAAAAGCAACGACTCTTTCAGATAGGTCCTAGCGGCTGCATCCACTGGCGACTACTCCTGGTCAAATTGAGCTGTGCTCATCGATATAATAGTAATGCGTGGCTGTCGTACACACAGAGAGGCAATGCCAACACGCATCCCTACCGATACGGCTGGTGTATTACATGCCATGTGATGAGTACAGGGAGACTGGAATAACAATACACTTCCAAGTGAAAGCACTGCAAGAGGCTGCGAGGATCGTCGCAGCAATGTCGAAGGGCAGCTGACCATGAACTAAGAGCTGATGGACGCAGAGTAAGCTGCTCACTATAGCAAAAAAAAAATGTTGATGCAAAGCCGTACTCGATGAAAGGGCAAAATGCGTCATGAAGCAATAGAAACAATACAAGACCCAACAGATGAACTGCTCACCGGATGGCATATTTACAAAGACTGGGCCTCTAACTGATCAACTACCGCAATGCAAGATAGTGATGCCTCCCTCACTATCATGCCGCCGATTTCAATTCAATTTCCTTACATTGGCCTAGAAAATGACGCAGTCAGAACTCACGAACCCAAAAAAATTGTAGACAACAAACGTAGTATAAAGCTTGTCCGATTTGAACATCGCCCTTGTCTGTCCAGTGTCCATGTCAATGACCGGATAGCATTGAAAAATGTTCTGCCGAAAAAGGGACACTGTTCAATGTTTAGGCTATTAGAGGCCTGCCATGTCTGACACGTGGCCTTGCAGCCTTCCTGAGCCCGCGTTCAGACAACGTTTAGACCACCATCTAACATAATTCAAATCCATCATATACAGAAGGAACGACTATATTCCTTCTATATGGTCTAACTACAGGAGATTACACTCAAGTCCCCACCGTCATACCCCAGTGATAACTAGACCATGGGCGGAATAATTAATGATTCGTCATGTATGCTGACAACCCTACTCCGAGAAGTGTCAGTGGTTGGCAGTCAGCCATCATCTAATCTCGGCGAAGCGCTCCCGGAGTGCCGCTCGTGACCTAGTTTCGCGGGGCACAAGCGAGTACCGTGTCATCTTTGTGTTGTTCCGTCATGATGAGAAGATGACTGTCGAATCATCGTGGCTGCAATCAGACCGCGGGAGTCATCAAAATACCCCGACTGTGTGTAAGCAGCTCCCAAGAGCTGGAGCTGACCTACTGCCTACAGAATGATGAATCTTTGGTGTAACGCCTTATGACATACCCATAGATCTGATTTTTCTCTTTACAGCCAAAGTCGTATCATTCGCACTGAATTCACGCAATCATCAACTTGTAAAGAGAGCAGGAATAGGTAACTTCTGGGCCTGTTCCCTCCGATGCACGCGCGACTGCTGAAGAATGTGCATCATGCTTCAAGTGTCATCTGATCCATACGAGAAACATTGATAAAGCTACCTTTACATGCTTTTTGAAACCGTATATCTCGTAACCATGGATTCTGTCTTTATCACTGCTGGTTTTGCGGCTCTAGCGATTGTCTATGGGGTGTACCGTCGATACTCTCATATCTCTTTGGCAGATGTTCCTGGCCCAGAGTCTGCATCGTTTATCATGGGTATGTCTATTATCTCTTGCCGGATCCTTCCGCTGCTGATATGACCACCAGGGAACCTGAAAGAGCTCTACCAAGGTCAGGCAGCGGATGCTGACTTCAAGTGGCAAGCACAGTATGGGAATATCGTTCGCTTCAAGGGCTCCTTTGGCGTATGAAATGACATTCATGCTTGCGGTATATATTTTCTGATCCTCCGCCGACTCATAGGAAGACCAATTAATGATTTCCGACCCGGCCGCCCTGCAATACATATTTGCCAAGTCAGGCTATCGGTTTCCCAAACCGCCCGATCGCCGTGTTCTCTCCCAGCTTGTTAACGGAAGGGGGATCATCTGGGCGGAGGGTATGTCTTCGGCCATCAAATCAAAACATGGAATGATCTGTAGTTAACTTTTGAAGGTGACAATCACAAACGACACAGAAGAGTCATGCTCCCTGGATTCGGTGGACCGGAGTCCAAAGCCTTCTTATTATTATTCAAGAACTGCGCTGAGTCTGTAGGCATCGAAGTCACTCGATACTCTCAACTCCCGTCAATAACGTAAATTCTCACAGATGAGCAACAAATGGATGGAGATCATCAGTAACTCTAAGGAGGGGTCAGTGGTGCTCAATATTCCTGCCTGGCTGTCCCGTGCGACCTTGGATGCTATCGGCGAAGGTATATGCCATCCAGGGTACACGAGCATTTTTTCCTCATCTCCTTTTCAGCTGCTTTTGATGTCCGCTTCAGCTCCCTTGACAATAATGAAAACGCTCTTGCACGCTCATACAGGAATGTAATGTCAGTCTTGACTTTTGCCAAGCATCTAGCTTTCCCTTAACTGATCTGAGTTGAATGTGACTTCGTTGCAATAGGACTGACGTATTTGGATCCCCGTCGGATGGACAGGTACTCTTTCAGGGGATTTCAAAGTATATCCCACGTCGGATTCTCGAATACTTTATAGAGATGGGCCAAAACCCACGTATCGCGCGCATGCGTGAGACAGGTAACTTGGCAACATCCGTTGCAAAGCAGTTGGTGAAAGAGAAGGCAGAGATGCTATTGGGGGGCAAGGGCAGCCGAGATGTCTTTAGCTTACTTGGTAGGTCGTCGTTCTCAACAGCCTCATTCAGATCTAGGCCATCTAATTATAGCACAGTCAAAGCCAATATGGATACAGATGCAAAGGCGAAGTTGACGGAGGAAGAGCTGTTTGCTCAGATGCGGTGGGTCCGTTCCGTTTGTCGTGATTGCACAGCTTTCCGACCACATATTGTTATAATTACACAGTACTATCCTCTTCGCAGGTCATGAGACGACCTCGAACACTGTCGGCTGGGGGCTTCTCGAGCTAGCCAGGCAGCCTAAGATCCAATCCCGTCTCCGAGCGGAGATATGGGAAACAGAAGCCGCTGTGCACGCACGCGGGGATGTCAACTTCACAATCGCTGATTTTGACGCTATGCCATATACTACTGCTGTGATGAAAGTGCGTGACGTCATGCTAGCAATATTTAGGCTGTCCTAACATTGCGCTTGTGATTGTAGGAAGTTCTGAGGTTTTGTTGTGTCGTATATCATGCACACCGATGCGCCAGCCAAGATGACGTCCTTCCGTTGTCAAAGCCAATCACCACGCGATCCGGGGATGTCATCCGCGAGCTACCGGTTCCGAAGGGTATTCGAATTATTGCATCAATTGCAGCGTATAACCGGTAGGAGGATTCGCATAGCACCAACATTCTTTCTTCTGACAGTGCGCTCATATCGGTTAGAAACAAGGAGCTCTGGGGTGAGGACGCGCACGTATTCAATCCGGATAGATGGCTCGATGGTACGGCGAAAGAGAAGAAGGCGACATCGATAGGAGTGTACTCCAATCTGTAAGCGCTGGTCTCTATCTTGCAACATGATGAACCCCAATTTTTTCTAGACTGACATTCCTCGGAGGAGTGAGGTCGTGTATCGGATGGCGCTTTGCGTGAGTGGCAATGGGTTGTATGCCAACGGTAGAGTGAATCTAATATGAACGTTCACTTAGGGTGATCGAAATCCAAGCGTTTCTTACGGAGATAGTTGGAAAGTTCGAGTTCGCTCCAACCGATAAATCTGAACTTATTCGGCGGGAGGCTTGCTTGGTAATGGCTCCAACAGTAGAAGGTGAAGTTGAGAATGGTGTTCAACTCCCGTTGAGGGTTTCACTGGCCTCACGCTCTGGTAAGGGATGTTAAGCGTCATATGCGCTGGGCAGCTGTTTCTGTAAATAGTTATTTTGTCTTGATAGCCCACCTCATTTCCAAATTTGAACATGATGTAATCGGAATACAAAGACTCGTAAGGTGCACGGACTTGTGTGTATTTTGCACTGTCAATTACAATGACTGACTGAATTCTTTTGCGGGAAAGGATTCTTATCTGTGACCCATTATTGTTTGATGGACTCCGGTAGCATGTGTCGACGATTCTGTACCACTACGGTGGAGGACTATTTGAACCTGAGTTTATTCCACCTACAAGCATCAAGCGGTCACATCTAGCTCCGAGGCAACAGACTGGGAAATGAAAATTTGGGTGCACATATCAGGGAGGTATATACTGTACAGCTACGCACTTTAGGTTCGACCCGATGTGAAAGAAAAATAGAAGCTAGGCTTGAGACAGCACTAGTGCTATTATCCTGAAGGGCGCGAGAATTATATTCAACCCAAGAGGACTGCTATTGAAGCACTTCCTTCGATTTAGGCAAGGGAAGCGATAGCGCAAAGGGCTTAGAATCTATCCGACCTAGAAACCAGGAGCGACTAAATAGCGCTCGATTAGTAACGCAAACGACAAGTAGCAAAACCAAAGATAGCACTTAGTCAATTGAGCACTAAGGGAATCACGCTATAAGAGTTAGAACGACTGTAGGACCAGAGAGTCGCGATAATCGAGCGAGCACGTGTCGAGTTGAGCGGAACGGTTGTCGGGACGAAAGTATGAGTAAAACTAGATGCCGACGAAGGAGAGAACAAGGCAGCAACTAAGTGTAGCGCAACTACCGACAGCGGTTCGGCCTTGCGTTTTGACTAGTAATACTAAGGGGACTTAGCAACTGCAAATTCAGAGCAGTTGAATGTCGCAATCAAGAGAAATGAGCAAGAATAGATCAATTGCACCAAAACTGAGATATAACACTAAGTGACTACTCTATCCTGCAGAAGTTCAGGGAAGGGGAAGTAAGTTGCCTGTGTGTTTTGCGGGATATTTTATCATAGCGTGTGGAGGCTCGGGATACCTAGGCGAGGATAGTAGCGAGTCAAGCGACTGCGTGTTAATACTAAAGGACTTTAGACACGCTGCGCTGCAGAACATGAGGATACATGTAATAAGACCTGCGACTAGTACGTAAGTAGCGACAAGCGACGAGAGAAAACACACCAGTGGAGATAGGTGGAGATAGGTAGGACATGGAAGGACGAGGTACCCGGAAGTTGGACCAAACTAGCGATAGCGCGTGTCGCTTTAACAGCGCGTCGGTTTCCTAGTGCGCGCTAAGATCTAAGTGAGGGGATTTGTGTGGGGCACATGAATAGCGCTAGCGCCTGTGCAAGCCCAGCGGAAATATGTTTGTCACACCGATTTGTGTGTGACCAAATGAACGTTAGGTTCATAAGAAGACAGCAGTTCAATCACAATGCACATGTGTGTGGGTGCATGCTGCTTTGGTCAGAGGTCCATCAGCAAGTGCGCCACTGTAGAATGGAGTACTCCACTCATTCAAATCCACATGGCAGTAGTCTAATAAGTCATCCAGGTCATGAATTCGGATGATGTTGTGGAGGAAACATAGTGCTGGGGGGATACGAGATTGAATCTCTGAGTTATACTCAGGTGGGAGTTGAATTATGTGGAAGCACTTTTTGATGATGCCAAAAATCTGCTCAACAACATTTCGCAGCATTGCATGTCATATATTAAACAGTTCCTGGGGTCTGCAAAACATGTAAGTCCAAGGATACAGTAAGTCAGGAATCAACATACAAAAGATTTGCATGACCCCACTCAGCAAGGTGGTAGCAAACACCGCGATAAGGTACAAGCAGCTCGTTGCATGCTGCCAACCCAGCATCAGCAAGATAGAATTTGCCTTGAGGGATTGTGAAGTCTGCTAAACAAGCTACGTGGTATATGTGAGCATCTGCTGCAAATCCTTGGAACCCACTCAACATGTAAGTAAAGTGTGTGTCAAAATCGCAGGTGGCAAGGCAATTTGGAGTTAAATTTCCCTTGTGGTCATGAGCCACCTGACAATCTGCAGCTGATGGGTGGCATGCAATGTGAGTTCCATCAATGGCACCAATAATGTCCGCAAAGTAGGGGTAAAACTTGGTCCTATTGAGGATTTTTGGGGGGGTTGGAGCTTCAGCCTCAGGAAGCCAAACATAGACAGGATAGATCGGATGAGATGAGAATGTGATAAGGATTCATTTGAAATATCTTGAAAGAAATCAGATGATCAGCCTCATCAGGATGCATATGTGAGACATACTTCAATATAGTGTCATTAGAGTGCTGAAAATGCTCACCAAAGTGGCATACAGAAAGACTGGTTACACAAACATATAGGAATATTGCCAATTGCTTCTCCAGCATTATGTTCTTGGAATCAGTTATCCTGCTCTCTTGAAGTACTGTAGAGATATGCACCTAAGTTCGACCCGATTTGGGTGTGACCAAATGAATGTTAGGTTCGAAAGTTCGAAGGGGTGTGTGACATGTGACATGTTGCACATAGGTTCGTTGTATGTGACGACCGACACTTAGGCCTTGTCAGGAAGACATATTTCTTTCTATAGCATTTCACGACCACAAGCGCAGTGATGCTCGCACCCAACTTGGAGACTATGCATCAGCTACTACCAAGGGTAATCTGATGGCGCACAATGAAGCAGAGAGCTATGAACGAGCGCTAGATGATACAGAGCCTCAATTTACAGCCGTGACCACTGACAGTTCGAAGGAGGTTGATGTTGAGGGTCATGGCAAGCGCAGACATGTTGCAAATACTCAGTACAAGGACTTTTGGCAGCATTAGGACTTTTTTTGTGTTTTTACCGCCTGTTTTTGTGTTTTTACTGCATGTCACAATTCAAGTTCAATGACCTCAATATGGGTGTGACTGTCACATGAAATAGGTTCGATTCGCTCGGCCTGTGATGGTGTGACGAACTTAGGTGCGTATCTCTACAGTATATTGAGTAGTATGGTAAACACATGGGAATGAACACCCAGCTTGCATCAAATGCGTTCAGGGTGTCCTTTAAGGAGCTCATCAACCCAGTCAATCCCCCATAGTACTGATGTATGGTATGGTTCTTTGTCATAGTAGGTATTGGTATAGGAGTTGTAGGCCTCTGTTGCGACATTGTTGAAGACTTCAGAAGCTGACACGATTATATTGTGGAATAAGTTAATAACCCCTTGAAGAGCCTTCTTATCTGCCTGCTCTGCATCCCCTTCATTGCACTCCTCCCCCTCCTGCCCTTCATCCCTTTGATCCCTTTGATCCCTTTGATCTCCTTCATCTTTGTTTGTAGGGTCCAAAACATATTCTTCATTAGTGGAGAGCTGGTCAGAATCAGAGTTGCTACTATGGTGCAAAAGGTGAGGGAGCATGGTAGTATGTATCACAGATATGAGCGTGACATCATATTCATGCTCCGGCTTACTTAATGTAGTTGGTAGTTAGTTGAAGTCTTCAAAATCAGGCTAAGTTAGCACTCCCAAACGGACTCTAAACCACTGCCTGCACCACTTGGCAACTAGCACGTGACCACTTATGGAACACTTAGGTAAGCTGTTTGAAAATTTTCATGCAAAGTTCCAACAAAGTTTCCGCTTGGTTCATTACCACTACTACTACACACTTGTTGCAGGGTAATCATACTCTTGCAAGTGCTCTTCAATTCCTCTTTGCCTCCTATCATGGTCCTGCCTTGGCCCTTCCTCCAGGCTTGTGGTCATTCCTCCCTCATGGTCCTTCCTTTGTGGCTCCTCCTTTGTGGCTCCTCCTTTGTGGTCTGTACTTCAAGTATGTCACATCACAAAAATTGCTCAGACCAGACATTACCATACATAGGTATATCTGTGGTGTCAACAATGTCAGGGTTAGGGTCTAGTGTGTTTGAGCAGACTTGGAACCTGAAATTTCTGATAGATGGAGTGTGTATGACGTGTTCTGGGCAAATAGATTATTATCTCAATTAGATTATTCAGACATTGTAAATCACACAGAGATATTCAGTTAAAGTCAGATAATGATTGTCATGACGAGAGTACAAAGTATTGTAAAGCACTGTAATGTAAGGAACCTGGTGCACTAGCAGGACATGACTGAACGAGAGAATGCTGAGACAGTATGGAAAACAATGTCCTGAGGTGACAGAGGTAACAATGAGAGCATGACAGCAAGAGTCCCAGAGCAAGAAAAACAGTGCAGTGAGGTAAAGTCCAAGTCCAATTTGAAATGCAGAAAATTGAGGAGTGGCCGCCAAGTGAACAGAGGTGGACTCCTAACGAGCGATGAACTAATACCGATCAAATAAAACCAAGTGACAACATGATAAGTATAAGGTAAAATAAACATACCAATACCACCTATTTCCTGCAGGCCACACATTTACCACGACTCTTGGTTGGCTTGGCCACTGGCAGTTCCTCATTCTCCAACTCATCATTGGATTCCTCTGTCATGGTCACACAATGCTTACCAGCCTTACCAGCCCAGTTGGTCTTTGGTGCACTCTTCTTCTTCTTCTTCATTTTGATTGTAGTGCTGACGTCCTCCAGGTTAAGCAAGTCGTTGTTGTGTTCTGACAGAACCTCATCTGGTGTCAATTTGCCTGATGCAAGTGATTTTGACAGGCTGGGGGCATTCTGCAAGGGCCTGGGAGATCAAATGATTGGCAGTGAGGGAAGTTTGGGATCCAGGGCAACAGGAGATCGAATGATTGGTGGTGGGGGAAGCTCCAGTTCCAGTGTGACAGAACTTTGAGGTGGTGTTTGAATAGCAGGAGCAGGCCCAGGTGCCACAGGTCCTTTGTCAGCATTGGCATGAGTGGCCATCTGCACTCACATCTTGGCCAGGCCATTGATTGGAGCTGAGGATGAGCCAGTTGAGTTTCTGGGTCCATTATCATTGGTTATGGATGTTCCACCTTCATGGTCATGAATAATGACCTAAAGGATCAAGTTAGTTAGGTAAATTTCTAGAGAAGAAAAACATACTTGTTCCACCATTTGAAAAGCCCCTCTGCCCAATCTCTATCCTTGCACTCACAAATGAAGTCAATAATGTTGTAGTAGAATGCTTGATTGTTGAATTTGCCATCGGCTTTGGCCCATTTGTTTTCATTGCTGATGCCGAAGCTTGCCTAGTATATAAAACCAATAAGTCAGATGTATTAAGTATGTGAATAAAAATAAAACTCACCTGAATGCATGCATATGCTATATGCACCACTTCTACAGTAGTTATATCATACAGGGACACATTGCATGAATGCGTAGAGCACGAGTCGTCACCCAACGCAGTAGAAGGACCTGTAAAAATATGACACATTATCTATTGATTCAAAATATTAGTGAGATGACAATGCATATAGTCAATTAAACACTTATGCACTCAAGGAAATGTTACTGGCAGGTGGCTTTCCAGCCCACGGAAACACCAGAAAGTCGATCAAAGTCATGCGAATTCATCCTACCTCCATAAACTTTTGAGCCCTAAGACGCACAACATCAGTGAGAAGTATAGAACCAAACAAGTACTTACTGTGCAGGATCTTTGTTGAAATTGGCAAGCCCCAATATCAGGCAGAGGAATGAAGCCAGCACAGGGTGGTTTATGCCCACATGCGGCCTAGACAGTGAGCCACCATTGTAGATAGTTGGTTTTAAGGCTTCCTTCAAGGGTTCAGGAGTTGTATAGTGGCTGATTTGGGCCTTTAAGTGAGTTGCATCGTCTGAATGTGTTCCACTAATGATAGTGTTCATCTAAATTCTATATCGGTACAGAGTATATGCACATATACATAGCATACACTCACCTTCCGTGCAATCTGGGTGAGCTGCTTTGACTTAGGGTGATCAGCAATAAGTGGTCGGAGTCCTGGAGCCAAGTGAAGCAACTGTTGATAGTTGTGCTTGTACCAATCGAGGGTATTGGTTGAACTAAACCAGATCTGAGTACAGGATTGCAAAAACAAATGAAAGTAGAACTTACAGAGTTGCAAGCCTTTTTTGCGCAACTCACACTCACCCTCGGGCTCTTCAAGTTCACCGTTCTCTGCAGCCTGCTCTTGCTGCAGGAGAAAACCTACTCTCAACAGTTTCTCTGCATTGCAAAACAGATCCACACAACATGCTATAGTATGCACTGCCACAAGGAACTCTTCTGCAACTTGGTCGGGATCCGAGTCAGCATTCTCCTTAGACGCCTTGGCTTTCCTGTTCAATATCAGTAGACTATATAGTATCTAGGCATAAGGAATTGGAATATGAAACTTACTTTGCCTTTGGATCACCTTTATCAGGACCTGCCATTGCAGATCTGTATGAGTGTCCGTGTTTTTGCTCTTCTTAGGGCAAATATAGGATAGGTTCGCTCCATGGACGAGATTGATGAGTCGCTAGTACTACCATCACTGTCCATTGAATAGGGGGATCGGGGATGTTTGTGCAGCATAGTTAGAATGTAATAGTACTCAAGATAGAGTTGTGAGTTCAAGGTATGCCCTGAATGGGGATTTCAATCTCAGATAGGAATGTATGTTTCTATTTGGCAAGCTCTCTCATCTTTACCAAGTTCTCTCAATGTGTGCTTTGACCAGTAAATGTTTAGGGCCAGAATGTTAGGGTATGTTTCTATTTACTTCTCTTAATGTCATGGTGCACTTTGACCAGTCCAATTCAGATTTACAAAGCCTATCTTCATGCTGTCAGACCCATCTTTCTTTATCTTGTCATTATTGTTATTCTCAGGCTAGCAGCATCAAAAGCACGCTGGAGTTCAGGGCTATGCTCACTATGATACGCTCAAGTGCCGCATCAAAGGTACAGAAGTCCTAACTACTATCTTGTTTGTTTCCAGATGCTGTATTGATCTATAGACCCCACCTGCAGGTGACCTGTATCATTTGGTGACCTCACACCTCCATCTAGTGGCAATGCTCACTATGATACATCTACATCACTCAAGTGCCACACCAAGATACAGGTGACTGATACCATCTGGGGATCGTTTACCCATGGATTCAAGTTGGGTACAGGTATGTGTTGATATCTTTGTAGGCAAGGAGTTGTACTAATTAATCTGAAGAGTTGCAGCATTTGCCTGGAAGGTGCATTTATGGTGATCTATTGCAGATCTACCTATCTCCACTAAATCTTTCAATTTACTATGATACATGTTGTCGATATGCTGCAATATAAATCCTCAAGTTTTCTTTCTACTATGCTTGAGTCTGCATCCCATGGATGACCTTACCTGCCTTGGCTATTCAAAGGCTTTCCCAACTCAGAAAAGCCTCAGTAACCATGAGGCTTGGTGTGATGCCAGAAAAAGCCTTGATGCTGATGTCTATAAACAGCAGCGCCACCTGGAGAAGTAAAGATGGCGGAAACATAAGAGGAAATGTGCTTGTAATGAGTCTGCCTCACCACAAGGCTGCAGAGACACAAGCCATAATGCTCATAGGCCATCTCTGAGTCCCACTGACCAGATGGATGTTGATGTTGTCGACAACAATCAATAGCTTGATCATGATGCACATGAGGTATGTCTTTTGATATTTATGCCCGGCCAGTCTAATATTACAACAAGGATACAAATATTGCAGGACCTTCTAATGCCATCGTTCCTGAACTGGAGCACCTAATCCCACCTATCCCTAAAGTACCTGATATCACTTCTGCCTGTTCTGGCCAATGAATCCACATGCTCGCTCGCTATGCAGATTATCTCCCAGCTCAACCAGCTTGGCCTACTAATCTCCTGCATGTCCCTTCTCTACCAGACACTAACCCTCCTAATCGAGTCATCAATGGTCTCCCCAACCACCAGCCTATTCTTCCCAACCACCAGCCTATACCCATCCCCTACCAGACTGCACCAGATACTCTGAGTCTTTTTTGCATCTATGCACAATGTCTCACTCTATTACCTAGCTGAGACCAAAGCCTTGATGCAATCGCTGATGTGCCAACCTTTGAAACACAGGGCAACTCTCATTTAGAGAGATTGCAGATTGTTTCTGGACTACCGTCTACAGATATCCGACCTGAAGATATCTTCACTGCATTCAGTAGTCCAACTGCAGGGCTTCTCTTTTGCTGGCAGTACTCTGGAATGAACCCTAAGTTAAGTGCCGAGATGAAACACCTCGAATGGGATTTTCTCAATGACGACAACTACAGAAGAGAAGATGCTTGAGCTTACAATGATGTACATGAGAAGAGGCTTCTTGAAGACTATCTCAAATATATGTCAAATCTGTTCCATGTTGAAAATGGCTGGCACTGCTCTTCGGTCAAAATTTGTCTGCTGAAAGAACAGGTCAAGCATTGATCAGAAGACGAAGCCCTGGAAATGGAGATCCAGGGTGTTTATCACCGCTCAATTACTGACATTATCACATCTGTCTTTGAGGACAGTGTTGCAGCCACCTTCCACATGACACCTTCCAGCAACCATGGAAGGTGTCAGAAAAATGTACTGTGAATGTTTATGGCGAAGCTTATACTTTGCCAGCATTCCTTGAAGCTCACAACAAGATCAACTCCCTTCCCCATGATCCCAATGATGGTCTTGAACACCATTAATGATGTGGTCAGATGCCACCCATCTTGCAAGCTTTGGCGACACTTCTCTCTGGCCCATATATTTGTTTTTTAGTAATCAATCTAAATATATGTGAGGCAAGCCAACAGCATCTGCATGCCATCATGTGGCATATATTCCTATGGTGAGTCGCTTTCAGAAGATCACTATCTGAATTTGTTTATTAACTTTATGATCTTAGCTTCCAGATAATTTTCAAGATGTTTACATCAGTTTTTTTGGTGAGGCATCTTCAAACAATATCTATACTCATTGTAAGCAGGAGCTTATCTAAGCTATCTGGGCACTTTTGCTCAATGATAAGTTTATGCACGCATACAAGTATGGCATCATTGTGCAATGTGGAGATGGGGTCACAAGATGGGTATGCCCCTGCTTCTTTAGTTATTCTGCCGACTATCCTGAAAGTGAGTTTTTCATATCAATCTCAGTATCTGATCTTAATGATATTGTTATGCAGAATCCTGCTCGCATGTATCAAATTTCTTGTTGAATGTCCATGTCCTCGGTGCCTAATCAAGAAGCCGATGTTCCTAAAATGGGCACAAAACTCAACTTGAAGAGGCAGAAGACAAATCGATGGGTTGGTGGTGCATCCCATCGTGATCATATTGAGCGAGCTTGGGCACTTACCTTTTGAAAAGGTGTTGGTATCAACAGCCAGCATGTCAAGAACCTTCTGCAGGAGGAATCACTTGTCCCTACTCGTGTAAGTATTGGTCAATGCTAGCATTTCATTATAAACTAATATTGTGTAAGAATGCCTTTTCCGAGCACCTCGCTGACTTCGGATTCAAATTATTTTGGATGTTTGTTGTCAACCTTCTACATGAGTTTGAGCTCAGGGTCTGGAAGGCCATTTCTACACACCTCATGTGTATTCTTTTTGCGGCAGGTGGAACAGCTATCCAGGAACTCAATTGGCGGTATGGGTATTATTATTTTTATGCAGCTAACTCACTAGTAATGTTCATATGATAGATATCAGAGAGTTCCCACTTTTGGACAAGGAACAATCCGACGCTTCAACAAAAATGCATCTGCCATGAAGCACCTTGCAGCCTGTGATTTCAAAGATCTTCTTCAGGTAAGACATTATTGGTCCTATTAATATTAATCGTGTCATTGTTTTGTTGTTGAACTCATGATGTCTAGTGCACTATTCCAAATTTTCAGGGACTTCTCCCTTCCAAACACAACAAAATTGTCCTTGATCTCTTATTTGATCTTGCAACATGGCATGCATATGCTAAACTACACCTACACACCGATGGTATGCTTGCCTTCTTTGACTCCACAACAATTGTCCTTTCTCGGTTGGTTCGCAAGTTTATGCACACCACATGTAAGGATTATGTCATGACAAAATTACCTCAGGAGCATGCTGCCCGGAGTCATCACCAGGCTGCTCTAGCCTCAAAACAACTGGTGGAAGCTGCTACAGGGCGGTCAGTAAAAGGGAAGGAGTCTGTGTCCAATATGAAGGTCAAGAAATTAAATCTGTACACATACAAATACCACGCGCTCGCTGACTATCCAAACACAATCTGGAGAATAGGTACTACAGACAGCTATTCAACACAGCCAGTAAGTGCCCTACAGATATTTTGAGTTATATATGATATCTAATCTACCACAGGGAGAACTAGAACACCGCAGATCTAAACATCAATACCCCTGCATGCCAAAGAAGAAGGACCAGATGATCGCCAGCATTGCATCTCAGGAGGCTATTGAACATTTTGTGGGGAAGGTGATTGGTGCACATGCAGCACATCAACAGAACCCAAGGCCTCAGCATGTCCAGATGTCCCCCTCTGACCACTGTTCTATTGCAAAATATGCTCGAGCAACTGATGATCTCACAGTCTGGTTAAGCAAGAGACTAGATGATCCAATTATTGAAGTACCTTGATTTTTGGATGTGTTTAAGTATAGCTTCACTAATTTTCTTGGGATTTCATTCCATGCCTCAAAGACCATCTGCTTGCTCGACTTTGCAGTCTTGCATATGATGGAGATGAACATGATTTTGCTGATGCTGATTGTGCCTCAGTCCTGTTCACCGACAACAAACTATATCACCATAGTATTTTGCATGTAAACTACACAATGTATGACCTGCAACATGAACAGGACACTATTAATCCCTGTACTCATGCCGACATCATGGTCCTCTCCCATGAAGAGGAAAAGACTCACCCTTATTGGTATGCCCATGTGATAAGAATCTTTCATATCAATATAGAGTACCATCAAGACGACACTGGATTGTACTCACACCCAACTTGAATGGACTTCCTGTTTATCCGATGGTTCCAACGGGATATTTTGCCTGCAGATTGGGCTGCAAAATGACTCTACTGGCTTGTGTTCTTTGATGAAGACAGCGCCGATGCATATGGATTCTTGGACCCAGACTCTGTTATTCATGGGGTACACTTAATTCCAGGATTTGCGTATCCTATCAATCCCAAAGATCTGAAGTCTGACTGCCAATTCTACTATCTGAATATGTGAGTACTTGTTTTTTTATTTGCACCATTTAAGTCTAATGTGATTACTATATTAAAGATTTGTAGATCAACATATGTTTATGAGGTACCATGGTGGCAGAATTGGCCACAAGGCTACACAAGACTGGAATGATACCCTTCAGTATGAAGGTCATGGAGTAGAAGAAGTAGAAGAGGCCAATGAGGGAGACTCAGATGTCGATGCTGGGGAGGATGATTCAGAAGAGGATGATGTTGAGAATATATGGATGATGAGGATGATGGGAACAATGAGAATCATGAGGATCGTGTTTTGGCTGACAAGGGTGAAGAGCTTGATGACGATATTCTTGCAGAGGAAGGTTACAGAGCTCTCTGATCATCAATCAATTAAATTTGTGATGCACTCTGGTGCACTATTCTGGTTCGTACTTTTTAATTTTTGCACATCTATATAGAAAATACATTGCAGTGTCTGGTATGTATCATATAGACACAAGAACCATCTACTCATTGTCAGTGTGATAGTACAGTGGGGGAGGAGATATAGTTCTGAGTTACTTGCTTGCATGCAAATGTCACACCAAGGTGTCAATGACATCATGCATGATTGTTTGGTCATATGTTATGCCACCCTACCATCCATATCGGGTAATTTCTCAGTTGAGCAATTTTGTGATGCATCTCATAATGGCAATACACAATTACAATGGATGAGATAGTTGTGGGTCTGAATTCCACAGTTTATGATTGATCCTGCAGTATCAAAAGCATCTGACTACCACCAGACTTTAAGGCCAAATAATGGCAACTATTATTTTTGGGAAACAAGAAGTAATCAGACAATTATCCTGATCTACACTGAATCCTTTGTGTTCGTCAAATAAACCCTTACGATAACTTCTGGACTTCACAAATGTGATGATAAACTTGAACTTTGCTGAAATTTATGTACATAAGTTAGAACCCTCTAGATGCCCTAATTGGTGCACACAGCCCACCTTTGTCTCTCACCGCAACATCGTCAACAGATGCTAGTTGCTAATACTGCGCACAATACACATAGTGGCCTCAGCACTTATGGTGAGCTATGGCACATTGGTGAGCTTACTTTGCAGTGTTCTATGGATCCAAAAGTGCTCGTGGTTTCAAAACTTTTGATCAATAAGCACAAGCGTGAAGACCAGGAAGAACAAATTTTGATACTCCAGTAAACCCTTAACCAACTGGTAGGTGCCTTCTTTTCACTGCGAGCAAGGTTTATTCATCAAGCTCAACAGCCTGACTCTGCCTGAGGCCTTGTTGATTCATGCCACTACTGTGACTGTCCTCCTAATTAGCTCGATGTAATTGAATGTATGCATCTAGATCATTGTCCATTTCCTCTTTCACTGAACTACCATTCTGGACGCTGCTGCAACGTTCTCAGGCTGGTGAGTGCCTCCGATTCTGACTCTGATAGTCATTCCTGGCAGCTCAAATGCTTGGGGAGGTTTAGGTACAGGATTCCTATCTTGCAGGCCCAAACTCATTCCCTCTTCCACCTCCAACAGTTCATTTTGCTCCAGACATGTCAGGTACAGTCTGGCTTCCCTTCCACTGAATCACGCCCACAACTGATCTTGGCTTGATAGTACTGGGCGGCTTGAGAGCTGCAATGCTGCAGGGTTTTTATGGTGCAAGAGGAACAGATCGAGAAGGGATGATGGTGCCACACCCCCTCCTGTAGGTTGTCCTCCTTTCGAAATGGATACATTCGCTGTGGTTTCCAACGCCCACATCTTTCCTGACTCAGAATCCTGATGGACCAGAGGATTTTTTGGGTGCATTCCAATGCAGTCTTGCCATATTCATGACTTTGAACAATTGTTGGAGGTTGATACTGAGCGCACAAAAGATCGGGAGGTGGTAGGGGGTCGGAATTGATGTAATTGTCAGTACCTAGCTGGTGGATTTGTATTGCTTCCAATACCAAATATAAATGGCATTGAATATTCAAGGAAAATGAAAGACTTTATTGAGAGAATATGTACTGTAAATTGTAACTAAACATGAGATAATCGTGTTGTCGTTATTGTATGTTTATCTCCTGTTTATCTGCCGATAATTTGGAATTTCCCCCACATATTCCTCGGCCATTATTTCATCTCAAAGTGCGGTGTACTGTTGGCATACCATGTAGCATTTCCGTGCACCCGACGTGAACCTGTCAGTACCAATCCATTGATCATAAACGAAGAAACGACCCATTTTATCACACTAAAGGCATTGTTGAATATACTCCTAGCAATCGTGTGGCCAAAGATCTATGTAGTGCTTATGGAAAACTTGACCCATAAATGAATGTCGATCAATGATCGATTGTTCTCGCTATTCAGAAGGGACACTAAAAGGATGTGTAAAACAGAAGGTCAGACGGAGAGATCGCAAAGTATCTTGTCGAGGCGTAAATCATACTGAAAATGATGGTATCGTAAAATGTGTGCACTGTGCGTTAGAAGAAAAAAACAGATAAATGATCTATACATTGAACAGTCAGTTGCCTTCCTGCAATATTGTTTCACAAAAAATAAAAAGATGAATGATCTATACGTTGCACAGATGCGTGAATCCTTAAATTATAGTATACATGAGCTCTGCTTAGAGGAAGAGGGTGAAGCAACCTGCAACAGAGGCAAGAAGAGTAAGTGATAAAGCGATGTCCTTGATAGGTGAATCAGATCCAGAGCTTGTCTTGCCGCTGGTCGAGTTTCCACTCCCACTCGAGCTCGTGGAGGTACTAGTAGGCAGGGGCACCAAGCCAGTCACCTGCACTGGGTTCGGGTCGGAAGCTCCGGTTGAAGAGCTCAACCCACTGGCAAGCTGGGCGAAGCCGACGGCAGCGGGGCTAGCACGGAAGACGGAGTACACATTCTTCAGGAAGGTGTCACCGACAATCCACGCAGGAACACTGCCAATCCCAATATCGAAGATACCGCCAGCACACATCTGAGAAGTGGGGTTCGCGTTGCCGGTCATGGTGTCATTGAGGGTACCGAGGTTCATGTCAAGGGGACTGATCGCCCAGTTTGTACCGCCGAAGGAGATATAAACTGTGACATTAGTGTCGCAAGCTAGAATTAGATGAGTCTTCTGCCTATCTTGCAGTGTGCACAGATACTGACGGAATGCATATAAGCCTTGCCAATCTCCTGTAAGCTCTGTGGAGCCAGGCACCTGGGCCCAAATACTTGCGGCAATGGGTGTGGGTGCCCCGATGAGGGTAGTGCCTGTGTCGATGGCAGCAAGACCACTAAGTGGGTCAACGGCGATCGTCTTGCCTTGTACAGTGACCGCTGGGAAATTCATTTAGTACGCCGATAACATGACAGAATGACGGTGCTGACAGCTAACAGTGAGCAACCAATACGATGACGGACCAGTCAGGTTCAGGTACTCGATAGAGCCGTTGTACAAACTTGAATTTGTTCCTCCGAGAGTGAGCACACCGCCTGGAGCAGTACTAATCTGATTGGCTTGGTTGACGTAGCGTTCAAGGTAAAAAGAGAACAAGGGTTCAGCGAGATCATTGGCATTATAGAGTGCTTCCCAAAAGGGGGTAGTCTGGAGGGCAGAAATCGAGGCAAATCCGAGACCCATGATACCGGATAGCCCATCGTCAATCAATCCAGAGGTAATGTTAGTAACACCGACTATGGTCAAAGTAAGGTTAAATTTAAATCAACCCAAGTCACCAAATAGACATACGGATTTCCTGAGACATTTCGAAGGACCCAAAGGTGACACTATCTTGGGCGACAATACCTTGCGCCGATCCTGAGCCATAATCAATCTCCAGCTGGGAGGAGGTAGCCTTGTATGTCGACGACTTCGAGGGGTCAAATTCGGGTATATCCGATCCGCAAGAGGTGCATGAAGTTGTTGCAACCCAAAGGTCGGAGGAGCCAGTATCGAGGACAAGATTAAAGTTCTGTGGTCTTCACCAAACGAATGTTTACGAACATCGCTATGTTTTGAATTTGAAACTTACGGAGTTCCAATGCTCACAACGCCTGAGTAACTGGAATCATTTTCCTGACACAATTGTAGTCAATTCCGTGGACTATGCGAGGAGTCAAACTGCAAACCTCGTCTGTGATGGGAATTGCAGCAGTGCTGGCTCGCTTCGAATTCGTGCTCTTCACATTCGTTGCTGGATAACCGTACTTTTTTCGCAATGCTTCAACGGCTTTTGGTAAGTTCGCAACCCGGTTGGAATGACTTCTTCGCACGATTGGGGCATGAACTACACCTCCGTCTGGTTGACGAGCAGCGAGAGTGAATGGAAGAAGTGCGATGGCTACAACTTGAAGAGGGAGAATAATCATCGGGAACTACGTGGAGAGGAAGACAGCAAGGAAATAAAAGAAAGATAGTAGCAATCTGTGGCGCCAAAAGGAAGTAAAAATCTGTCCGGTACCTCGGTCACGCCCGATGGCCGTACACCCATAGTTAGCGTTGCCGTCAGAGCGAGTAACGTTCAGGTAACTAAAAATCTGAAGCTGCGGTTCGAATTTCGCTCAATCATCTTGTTCAGGAAAGGGAGGGCCGTCGCTTGTGAGATCCTGTCTGAGTTTGAAACCTAACCCAACTACTTCACTCGTAGCAGGATCTGGTCGGAGGGTCGCTGCCTCGGTCATGCTTCGGTCCATCTAATCTAACTGCTTGAACCTATTGAATGTTCTCCGCACGTCAGCGTCTATCCCAAAATTTGAAGTGACCCAAAGGTACATAACTTGTACGTGACATATTGTATCCCACTACTTTGCAAATCAAACAAAACGACGAGTGTAGCATGCGCAAAAGCTAAACGAGTTCGACTGATGCCACGGAATAGATCTATGGTAGTCCACCAGCCTAATCGATACGGAGTATCTGAAAAATCATCCACAACGAAATAATTGAGATGCTTGGCCAATGAACGTACATTAGATTCCGCAGAGAAAGCGAACTTAGCGAAGAGCGCTAAAACCAGACTTCACATTCCTCTTTGACGGGAGTGGCACCATCGTCCAGTTGACCAGTCGTAAAATAAAGATCACGACCCATCGTCAGCGAAATCCCGCGTGCTTGTACTATCTTTGTGCTGCAATGCAGCCACATCTGCCGCACTGCTCTGCCGCTTGACACGTATTTCGTTGGCATTGAACTTTTGCAAATCGTGAAGTTTCGTTATCGCCCAAGGCACTCCCTCTGCACCATCGAAGTCGCCGTTTTGAAATTCCATATCTTCAAAACACAGTAGCAACGTAAACAACCAGGTCTGAAAGCCCAGTTTTTGCGCTGCCATGAGTAAGAACGTCAGAAATTCGATACGACAGAACAGCCTTACAAGTTACAACGTTTTGAGAATTGACTGACTGTCGCACAGCAAGACTCATTCAAGGATTATGACTGTGTATTGCAATCATCGACCTGCGGCATATGGAGGGAGACCTGGACAGACCTCAGTCTATTCAGAGTAACATGGAGCAATCGACGATCTTGACCCATAACGATGACGATAACAAGCCTTGTGGGTCTCCTAGTGCAAGCTCAGATTCAAGCACGAGGGATCAATAGTTCTAAATTTCAAATAAATACTTAATTACAAAAATGTCTGTCCCAAAACTACGAGCTCGACGAAAGAAAGCCGCCGACCTCAACTCTGCAGAGACGCATCTGACCCAGCCACTTGTTGATCTGCTCAACTTCATAACGAAGCCTCGCAGCAAGCGGACCGGACCAACTTCATATTCCACGAACGTAACAGGCCCCCACTGTGAGATACAAACGAGGGCCTTGACTTGTTTGTGGGGTTGAATTCGAGACTTGTCGAACGTCGTTGGATATAATCGATTTGACGTCGTACGCTGAAATTGGTGAGGAGGAAATATAAACAGCTTGCATCGACCGAGAGAGAGTATGCGTTGTCATATTGGCTTCAAACAACACTTCTTGTGAGACGGTAGTGACTGGTGTGTATAAAAAAAATAGAGTGGTGTATTTGTGGAAAACCGAGAGCTGTATAGTTGCTGATTAAGCTATCTCACGGCTTCCTCAATTTCAAATCGGTGATTGGTCAAGTTTAAAGCAACCTCATCAGATGTGGTCGAGGACAGCTTGGACCCGCCGCCCAACTGATGACGGAAATTAACCAATTTAATATTTTGAAACAGCTTTACCGGTAAATGGGCGTCCAGGCGGCATACATATCATTCAAATTACACTCCAACTTGCACTTGGCCCTATTGATCGCCGTGTGGTCAAATTCGTATGCGCTTTCCAACGTTGCCCAAGGAGCTCTACGTCACCATCCTGATCGCCGCTCTGCGTGGCGCGAAAGCCATATACTACAAGTGCCTGTTACACAAGAGGTAGGCCATCACGCTTGTAGATCCTGCCACCTTTCATGACAAACTGTATGCTTTCCGCGGAAACTGCGCTTTCAAAATCTGTCGCAAAGTTTCCCAGTGTTGCAATCAAGTCAGCGATAAACCCTTTCCTCACCGCCCCAAACGGTACTTCATTATCACCAACAATCCTTGGGTCCTCCTTGAGATCACCTACCTGGGCGAGTCGGGTCTTTCCTGCCTCGCCTTCCCACATCCTTGATCGTACACACTCCCAGCCGCCCAAAGTTGCCCATCTAAGCACCTTCTTCCAGTTGGCACCCAGACGGACCATGAGCGAGAGCTCCAACGCATTGGCTCCGTGAGCGAAAACCCCGGTATCGCCCCCGCATGAAATATTGTCCAAGTCTAGTTCCAAGGCTGCCTTGAAAGAACTGACAGCACGATCCCAGAGATCTCCTTTACCCTGGGTCATGGTGTAATATGCCGCGAGGGTAGGCACATATTTGGTTTTATGGCCTACATATTCTTCAAACATTTCTACCCCAGTTGAACCAGGAGTAGCCATATCATATGCGTGCTCAATAGAGTCCACCCTGAGACTCATCAGGGGTATAATGGTTGACCTATTCGTTGCATGAGCGGCGACCTTGACCCCATATGCATGGGCAGTGCAGATCATTGCCTTCAGTTCATCATAATCGAATGTGGCCATGGACGCAGCCCCAACCCTACGCGAGACTTCAGAAGCCCGTGATCGAACGGTGTAGTCTAGGACAGCGTCAACGGAGATGACCGACAGATCTAACCCAAACCAGGATTCATTTACCTGCATAGATCTGTATAATGTTGCAATCATAACGGAAACAAGCGGGTATATATGAGCGCCTTGCCACAATTATGATGATAGAACGTGACGATCACCTTGATCCAATCAGCCCCCGCGCCAATCTGCCTCCGGACAGCCTTGATGCACTCTTGAGTTCCATCCGCCACATCAACGCCGGTAACACCATCGATACCTTCTTTGTTTAGATAGAGGGAACTCTTTGGACCTGGACGGGTCCTTCGCATAAGTTATATGTGCGAGATGGAGAAGCACATATATAAAAATGCATAGACCAGCGAAAACACGAACCATACGTTCCAGTGGGCGCAATTGCCCTGGTGGCACAAAAATACCTCGGGCCGGGTATGAGGGCACTAGGGCTCGACAAACACTTGCGTAGTGCAACATCTGCATCCCCTGCACCCTCGGTACCTAGATCACTAGGAACAGAACGCCAAAGTTAAATGGAGAACTGCGCTAGAACGACTGATGGACGTACCGCACAGCCGTAAAGCCTGCCATCAAGGTACGTTTAGCGTGCACTGTGGCCCTGACGGTGCGCTCGACGACGCTTTCTTTGGTAACCTGTTCCTCCCATGAGGCCTCCGAATACGGATGCACGAAAACTGACAGCAGGTGGCAGCCTGAGATGTCTTACAGTCCCAGAAATGAAAGTGATGGGCTTACAGTGGACGTGAGTATCGACGAAACCTGGCAGAACCGTCAAGTGCCGTAGGTCTATTACTTCACCATCAAAAGACGCAAAGTTACCGCCGTTCTCTGGGAACGGGGCGACATCGAGTATCATTCCAGAGTCGTTGCATATCGTGATGGCTTGATTATCAAGAAATTCGAGCGTGTATGGGTCAAACAATTTCCCAGCAAGAACTATCTTGGTTGCCGCAGCAGGTTGGGCTTGGCCTTCTAGCGTGGGTGCCGTTGCTGTGAGCTGCATTTGGCAGGATAGAGTTTGACTGGTTTCCGTTAGGTGTCCGGGACGGTGTGCTCGACTGGAGACAAGGGACAAGGAGAAGAGCCCCTGAGAAATGACTTGATGGAGTAAATAGACGGAGTTTGGACTACTACATATGGCGGCCGAGAAATGCCGCGGCGCTGCCGCGACTGCTGCCGGCCATACCATAATTTACCGTCTCCCTTCAAAGTTTCTATGAATACTATTGCGAGCTTCACTAGCACTGCTTTATGTTGCTCCATCATGATGTCCTGCTTCGGGAGTTTCCGACGGAGAACTTGGTTGCTGTTTGTTTCGAGGGTTATGAACTGATCGGGAGAACACCTCATTTGAATATCCTGCGCCTATTTGATTGACGCCGTGGCACAGACAGTTACAGCACTAGGAACCTGTTACAGTCGGCTCGCATCGTCGAAATGCTATTGGGCGATCTATCCCAAGTATACGGCGGCTAGAGGTTTAGGAACTGCCACCTACGTACGCAGACTCTCAATCTGTTCCGTGTACTCGGCAAGGTGACTTGGATGATCACCGTTTTCTGCAATACTTATCCGACCTCCAGAAACAGATCAACGGAGGTCCCCCAGATCTATTCTGTGTATAACATACAAAAAAATATTTTTAGCAAGCGCGTCGTGTCAGCCACGATCTTGATAAGTGCGGGGAACGCAAGCACTGTGACTGGTGCCCTCGAGAATATCAAATTGGATATGTTTCAGCAAAGGGTTCCATAGGAGAGCTTCGTGGCGTTCTAGGGAGAACCTCGAGGTATATCTCGAACGGAGCACAGGTATGATACAAATGAGAACATCATAAATATTTTTAGCAGATCTCGAAGTCACATTCAGAAGCTCGTTGTCGAATCAGTCGGTTTATCTCGGCTTCGGAGGTTTTGATAAAATTTGAGCGCGGTACGGGGATCACTTTGTACTGTGCCCGCGACCATCTGGTGCCCTCGCAAATATTCAAATCGAATGAGTTACGCATCAATCATCAACGAAGTCGAAGTGCTCCCTGGGAGAGCATCGTGGCGTTACACGCGCTCGAGAAGTCAAGGTGAAACAATTATATCATGATCATAGCGGCCTGTGTGATTCAATCTGACATGTCCTTGACAATAAAAAGAGAGCTGTATCGCTGATAATTCAAGTGAGTCGGTCTTTCTCGGATTTTCGCTAGTACGCACCTAATGTGGTATATCGCAGGAAGACACTGATAGTGTAATGCGTAAAAGATACTGCGTAACTGACACCGTTGATGCTCTTCTGCCGCCGCCTGCGTACAAAGTTCAGCCTCCCCGTGCCGTTACTCGTGACTCGTCGTAAATGCGTACCTTTTAGGGCCTGTCGCAAGAAGATGTGTAGATGAGAAGGGAATGCACGACCAGAAGGGAATGCACAAGTAGAAGAGGACTCACGAGTGTACCAGAAGCCTACTAAGAGGACACGCAAACACAGCATCTTCTGGACTGATCGTTGCGCAGGATGAATGATGTGCTGGCACTACAGTATCATACATATGTCGTACGTACAGGCATTTGTGCGATCATTTCAGAAAGCTTGGTTCCGCCGGCGGGACCCAGATACCTAGAAAGGACTAGTGGATATCACCCGCCTCCCATACACAGCATCTTTTGCACATCTCAACGCATCATCCCTAGCCCAAGGGCCATGCCTCTCTACCGTACGTACGGCCGCGCGCACGGTTCATCTAGGTTCCGCCGGTGCGGCGAACAGAACTCAGGGTCACAAGAGCCTCAGTAAACCACAAACAGCACAAGGAACAAGTTTCAACATTGTCCAAGTCCGTCTATACATGTGAGTCTTTTTGCAAATCGTCGCCACGGTCCACCAGTAGCAGTTTACTCGCACTGCGGTGCGGCCCGATCCAACGCACCTCCAGTAAAAGTAAAAAACAAGCCCGCGTACCGTACCGTACCTCAAGCTTATGAATCGCCGTTCCACGCAAAACCTTGACCAAGTTCCGCGCGAAAAGGAACGCATTCATATTCATGAAACCGGCGAGTTCGAATTCGAATCGAGCTCCGACGAGACTTTGGCTTCGGCTTCGACTTCGACTTCGACTTCGACTTCTTCCATAGCCAACGCCTGAGAAACCCATGTCCTAGATATTACTCACTTATGAGATAAGACGAGATGAATGAGGTGTGTCATCAATGAGTAGTATTTTACTAGTACTCCTAGGTGCAAAGTGCTGACTCGTGACTGACTACTTGCGGTTTGATTCTCATGGGGATGGGAGATGGGAGGTAGATCCGGGGATTTTCCATAGTTGAACTTAGAAGCGTTGACGAGGGACGCATTGACAACGCCGCGGCAGCGCGCCGTTCATTGAAGTTGTCTCCTGATCGATATTCTCCTGATCGATATCGATGATCAGCGCTAACGCGCAAATGTACATGTATAATGACAAAGAATAGAACATTATTCATTCGTAACTTATCCGGCCTAGTAGGATGATAGGCTTGCCAAGGACAGGTAGGGATGATCATGATAGTGAGTAATGCCGTCGCATGCATCAAACAGCACTTTAGATAATAAGATATAAGATGCAGAGATGCCAGCTCGATGGTGAGCCGAGCGCAGTCAGGTTTGATTCCAGTGGGGATTCCCCGGGATAATCGACAATCCATAGTACTGCCAACTACCATTACATTAGATTGAAGACACTAGAAGCGTTTGATCTGATTTCAATTGCTGACTCCGACTCGGGCTGCCAGAGAATGTTTAGCATAGCCCGTGAGTGCCCTGCGGCTTCAAGGTACAGATGATGGTACGCTGCCAGTGACGGCTGGGATAATGCACAGTAGTTACGCCGTGACGTGATTTGAATTCATCGACAGCAGCCTGCAGCCGCTAGAATGCATATTGAATGAGAAAGTCGCTAGAGTCTAGATTTCAATAGTCGTGGTATGGCGCAATACTTGCGACTTTACCGATGCGAGATAAGTGAAAGTGAAAGTGAAAGTACACGTTAGGACGCCGGTCGGCTGTGAAATCGACAGCCTGAAACTGTGGACCCACGTTCAATGAAATTACTAGCAAGCTATACGAGTCTTCAAGTTAGACGCCGTGACCAGTGTGAGTGGGTGGCAGCGCTAGCTCGATAGAACACCGGTATGAGTGAAGAAGCGGTTGACGAGGCTGTAGGCGCGTGTGTAGGTATAGATAAGATAAGACTTGTCCCAAGCTGAGCTTCAATGTTCTTGAAAACACAAAGAATGCAAGGACAAAAACATTGATTGAGGAAGTAACTAGTTGAATGTACAAGGTAATATAAACTACAATTAAGAAGGGGTACAAGAGTGCGCGTGCAGTGAGCCAAATTAAAAGCCAGTGTCAAAGTCAGAGTCATGCATGGGAGCAATGCGATGTAAACAAAACACGGTGAGGAGATAGATGCATGTGCAAAACCAACCAAAACGAAGTGATGACGAAACATATGATATGTACGTATGTATGTAAGTAATTGCAGTGGGAAAAAGCGCAAGATAGTTCAAACACCCGAGTCGACGTCGTTGATGCTGATGGCGATAGTACAGTGTCAGTGTCAGTGTCAGCGCATTCGGAATGGGGCATTGGTAATGGTATGTATGTACACAGCGCTGCGCGAGGCGAGGCGAGGCGATAGAACGCGGGAGATTGAGAAAGAATAAAGTTAGGTTTGTGGTGTATACAATCAGGTCAGGTCAGGTCAATGGATGGCGTGGCGTGGCGTGGCATGTCATGTCTTGATGAGGGCATTCTTAGTTTTAATTCTTGGATCCTGGGTTGTCGGCGTGCGGGGTATGAGTGGCCCTGGAATCCTTGAGTACGTATCGCAAACCCTCCGCTCCGTCGTCACCCCCTTACGACCCCTCCTCCCTCCTCGTCATAGCAAACGAGCTCTCAAGAGTAGGAGCGACGGGGTCCACATCCCCCAATGCCCGCCACGTCCCCACAAAATTTTGACCACCGACGATATACCCGCTAAATACCCACAACCCGAGTCCGAGTGCAGGATGCGGGTGCTGATGTGCGGGAATACGAACGAGCGCGACGAGTCCGTCCCATTCGCGTACGCGGCCGTAGAATTTGTAGTGGTTCCATGCTTGGCCGTGTTTAAAGTCGGTCTGTGAGGGATAAGTTGGGTGGTAAGGGATGGGACTGAGACTGGGCTTACCTCCCCGACAAGTGCAATATCAAGCACGCCATTACATTTCCTCTCGACACAATACTCTTCCTCATCACTCTCGTCGTCTGATGCAAACGCAAGATCAGTGTCGGTATCTTCATCCATCGCTTCGTCGTCTCTCTGGCGAAAGACGTCGTCGATGACTGAATCGTACCGCGCAGAAGCGTCTTGTATGAATTGGTCATCATCTTCACCCACATCAACATCTGCATCGCCCTCGTCACTCTGAGAAGACCGCTCCGCCAAGAACTGATCATCATGCTCCCTATAAATGATGTTGCACGTTCCACGGTATTGGCATCCGCGACACGTAGCTTCGTCATGGGAGTTTGTTGAGCCTGGGCGATAAGCCTCGTATGTGTACGTGCGGTCGTGGTGTTGAAGTCTGAGTTTGCCTTCATACTGTTGTGGATGATCAGTATTAGTACCAGTATTAGAAGAAAACGACTCACAATATCCTCGTGCACCTGCACACCCTTGGGTATCCAAGCGTTCGAAATGCCATCATCAAACCCATCATCCGCACCGCCAGTCGGTACAGGGTCTTGCGGGTCCACGCAGTGATATTCACGAAGACGCATGAAGAGGGGATAAGCGTTAAGGGAGAGCTGTTGTTCTGTGAATTCCTCTGGCATTTGCACATGTTGGAGGATTGAGGCAAATGCGTTGTCGGTTGGGACTAGGATACGGCCTTGCCAGAGACCTGTTGCGGAGCCGTAGGTGTAGTGGGCGTTCTTAAGGGAAGATTTCTCCATTGGGTATATACAGTCTGTGAGGCGGTACCAGTCGTCGTCGAGTTGGGAACTGGGTGTCAGGGTGTCGGAGTCGGAGTCCCGAGGAGCGTGTTTGACGACATTATGTTGATTGAGTTCGTGGACGTCTTCTTGGGTGGGGCCGATTTGGTCTCCGAAACCTAGTTGGATGGCATGTTGACGAGTGAGAGGGAGGTGGATTGGGATTCCGATAGGCGTTACTTGGCGACGTGAAAAGAAGATGAGCTTTGCTGCTGTTGAAGCGAGCGGGATGCCGATTTCGAGGTCTGCACGGTCGTAAAAGTGGGTTGTGTGAGCTTGGCCGGCGCGGTAGAGTGGGAAGGTGCCGTGTGCAGGAATGATGGATTGACGGAGGTGGCCGTGTGAGTTGTCCGTAAGAGGCATGGTGAAGTGGTTGTGGGGAGCATGAGCTGATGGGTACTAGGGGGTGATTATGAGGTGAACCTTGATGATCGAGGTAGTAGCTTACGCGAAAGGGAACGATGACAAAAGGAAGGACGAGTCTGATCATCTCGTTGCGCCGGGCGGTAGTCTCGGCTTTAAGACGCTCTGAAGGTGTATTGGAGAAAAGGCGTCGAGGAAGATAGAGAGACATACCTTCTGTACTCGTGAACCAAAGCAACCATAATGCAAGACAATTGATGGGAGATTCATTGGGCCAACCGTTTGTGTTGACGCAGTCCTCGTATAGGCGTTTGCGAACAAACTCATCTACGAAATCTGGGAGACCTGCTGCTTCGAGGAGATGGCGATTCTTTCCGTCGTTTTCAGACATGAGTGCAAATGAAGCCCAAAAAGCGTCGAGGACGCCATTGTCGTATATGTCTGCCCGTCTAATACATTTTAAAGAAGTCGAAAACCAAGCTAGCTGGTGAGCGAGATGGCGAGAGTGGTGAGTACGAGCACCGAGTCTTCTAGCTGATGCAGCTGAATCGAATCTATAGCGAAAGATGCGAGAGTATAGATGACAATTTTTTTGAAAAGAGAGGATATTATTAATTTGTTTGCAAGACTGGAGGAGTGGTATGATGAGACCATCGTTTTTGACGAGTTCTAGGACGATATTCTCGAAAATTTCAGCAGGTAAATTGCAAAGTGAGGAAGATTGGATGGACATGGTGGGGGTATATTGTTTGTGAGAGAAGGGAGGGTATATAATATAATGGATGGTATCTCCGTTGATAACTCAGATCGGGGAGATATATTTCGTCATATGGGCGTCTACTCTAATCGCACCCACGGTTTACCAAGTAAGAACGAACGCCGTTTCTTCTACAACTCCGACAAACTTCCCTTGACGACATTTTTACTACAACCAATAACAATTCACCTTACGTCTAATAAACCCTGTGCCTTACACACACACACACACACACATACCGCCAATTATCTCCGTAAAGCCGTCATGCCGGCCCCGGCTCAATTTAGAGGCCGCAATCCACGGCGATCACGATCGGACCCTCCAGCCCTGTCATCTTCCCCTTTCGGTTACCTTCTCGGCTCCTCCTCTCCAAAATCGCTATTGGTGCTCGTCTCGAGTACTACTACTTGTATACCACGCCTTTCATCTCCGCCATTCCTCACCGACAATCCAGCGCAACCATCATAAAATCTATTTATCTCAACCCAAATGGATGCCTTATCACCGGCGGCCCACTGCCAACTACTGTAGCTTCAATGGTTTGCCACCTCATTGCCAACTAATATTCACTCGACCCTAGACGAAATAATTATTTCATAGTGGCGTCGATAATTCAATCAAAATTTAAACTTGGGACTTTGCGACGCATCCCCTAACTGCGTGCATAGGTGCGTGTTCGTTTCAAACACGATCGCGTGGTTACTTTCGCATACTCAGTATTACCGGCTATCCTTCTGGGAATAACTTTGTATCGCTACGTGAGTTCTGAATATGTCGTACATTGTAATCTACTTTTCGGATCTTCCTGCGCACGCCGAGCGCTATACAATTCACCCATCCTTGCCGTTTTTCCGATCTTTCATGCCTTGCTCTTTACCTTGGGCTCCACAAGATCGAGCGCGCACTCGAGTTCAACGTTCAATGTTGGGCCGGCACTCTGCTCCACTCCAGCACTCACCACTCCACATCCAGCATTCAATCTTCAACTCCACTCCTAAAACAAGTGTCGATGCGGATCAGGCTCCTACCATATACGACTCATTGTTCGAGAATTAACTCCCCAATTCCGCTATTCTCGTGGGCTTGGCCTGGTCCGTCTACCAAACACAGTATCCTTCCACTGGGTTTCAAAACTAAATCAGCGATAGGATTGAGTTGAGTTAAGTTAGCTATCATCATGATCAGCTGCCATGCGCTGAAGTGAACAGCCCTCAGGCCCGGGGCGTGATAGTGGTGGTGGTATTTATAATTTGGCCCGGGGCGGTGGTGCGCTGAGTCTTCCCGGGTCGTGTAGTCCCACCACCCGGGACGGTCGTACCGTCACTTAGTACTTTGTTTTGAGCATTTGCTATTAACGCTTGCGCTTGACGGTCCGGGGTGTGGGTCCAAACACGTCGCAGGCTATGCTTGGTCAAGCTCACTTGGGCTTGGTTCTAGGCCTGATGAATGAGGTGAGTGGTGAGTGGTGCAAGGGTCATTTGGGTTTGGGTTGACTTTTCCCAGGGTTTGGAGAACGATGAACGCTTTTATCGCTTGCCTGTGGCTTGTCACGCACTCGTGGTGTTTTGTGTCTTGCGGGACCGGGGATTTCAATCATCGCTGATTATAGTGAGACGAGGAGCAAAGTTTTCTCGACATCGACATTCCCGTCCCATTCCCATCCCAACGCCATCTTCATCCCATCGCATCCACATCGTATCTCATTCCCGTTCTCATTACTACATCCCGTTCCCATTCCCGTTCCCATTCCCGTTCCCATCGCCATCCCATCTCATTCAACCTAACGCTTTCACAATCACAATAAACATTCATTCAAAACCAAGGCCAATCTTAAACTCGCGTTTCCCACTTCATCTCCGTCGGGTTCCCCTTCACCCATGCATCATCCATCGGCAGTGGATATGGATCGATCATTGACGTACACCTCAGTCAGCATCATGCGATTCTTGATTATTCATGATTTCCCGAGGTTTCAAGGGTGTATGTAAAGGTATGTATATCAGCGATGCTCCCCATCTCCCATTAGCACCATCCACGCCATACCATTCTGACGAGAACAATTGTGTTGTATTGTTTGTGTAGGTCCCCAGCTAGCCAGCGCATGTGGGAGATACCCGTTACTGGGTCCAGACTTTGGGCCTTTCATCTTGGCGCGCAACGTTCCGTTACCTCCCAAAATGGCGCAAGTCAGTGTCTTCGTTACCCCATACATTCAAGCGGAGCACGGAATACTCAGTGTCGCCTGAGGCGCAGTCTCTTTGATGACCGTGTGAGTCGCGATCTTTATCGTATAGTCCGCACGCGGTGTGGCGATTTTGGGCTGTGGGGCTTTGGCTGCCTTCCCTTTTTTTCCTTTTTTGTGCTTTTCTTCCTTTTTTAGGTTTTGTTTTTTTACCGGCGGGCTTTCGTCATGTTATGTATGATCGGGCCTTTCGTTATGTTATGTATGATGTATGATACCGCGTACCCTGTACCGACGGCTATACTGACTTTCTACTTTCTATTACTAGGTCAGGGGGTATCGATATCGGCAAGGCGTTACCGTTATGTGGTGAGATTTGCCTCGACTTGGATATTATTCGCTGATGGCTCATGACTCAGTGGAGATAAGTCAAGTATGAGGGCCAATTCGTGTCCGTCTATCTTTGTCTGTCTTTTCTTTAGCCATCGTTGTTGGCGTTGGCGTTGGCGTTGGCGTTGGCGTTTGGGTTCTATTGAGCGCCCGGGTATCGCCGTCATTATTTGGTGGTGGTGGTGGTGGTGGTGGTGGTGGCGGCGACAGCGACGGCAAACTGACCGATAGGGTTTTCTTAGGTTTACAGCTAGAAGTGCTTCCTTTGAACTCGGTGTTCCCCGGAGTATCCCCATCCCTTATTTTGATTTGCTCGCGTGGGGTGATTGGCAGGCTCGTACCTGGTCCTCTTGTTGTTTGGCACTGACGGTGACTGAAGACGCGACGCGTCGGCTCGGGGTTTCCCGGAGGTAATTTAGTACTTAGTGTTTGCCTGTTCGAAGTTCGCCGCGTCACATCACACACGCTCCTATTTACTATTACCTCCTTGGTGCAAGGGCGGCGTATGCACACCCTGTTTTTTTTGGTGAGATTCTAATTTGGCTCGCTGGGGATATGCGCAAAGGCTAAATTGATACAGTTGTCGTTGTGCTATTGGACGAGTGTTCTCATTCTCGCATGCGCTGGATTGATCCGTAGGTCGCTGGGCGCGGGAAGCAGGGTGCGTGGTTTTAATATTATTGATGTGGGGATTGGTGGGCTTTTGCTTTTGGGCTTGGAGCTCAGGCTTCAGGGTGTTGGTGGTCACTGAATGGGGTATTCTCGCGTTTTGTTATTGGCTTCGACTTCGACTTCGACTTCGACTCGGGTATTCCCGAGTACATATCATGGTTTGTTTCGTTCGCGTAGGGGTGATTGATGGGCTTGTGCCTCTCGTGCTGATTATTTTTGGTTCGGTCTTTTCTGTGGAGGGTTAGTGTCTGATGTTTGTTCACTCTCATGCTCCCATTTCTTCCCTTCAGTGGGGTTTTTCGATGCTGTGTCCTTTCATATGGGGAAATTGTCATCGGTAGGTTGTGTCAGGTTGTTTCGATCTTGTAAACTCGTTGGTGACTGACTCTCGGTTCACAGATAAGGCTTTCATTTTCAGTTATTCCCAGTGTCGGCGGACGAGGTTTTAATCTCGTCTCCAGGGAGATGATGATAGATTTCATCATCGTGCATCGATAGATCAAACTGCTTGTCTTCATGTCGCTTTTCGGATCCGTTGGTGACTGTCAAAGCCCTCGGTCTATCTGCGAGTCGTCAGACGAAGTTTAATGATTCTTTGCTGAGTGTAATGCAAAGACTCGTTTTAAACACCGTCTGTCGATAGGATTAGACTGTTGGTGTTCTTGACGCCCTTTCTGCTTTGTGGATCTGTTCAGATTGGTGACTGTTCGCTCGTGTGGAAAAGATTCCAGTTTCATTCCTTCCCAGTATCGACAGATCAGGTTTAACGATTCTTTGCAGAGTCGTCTGATGCAAAGACTCTTTTTAAACATCGTTTGTCGATGGGATTAGACTGCTGGTCTTACTCGCTGATGGGTTGTTTTCACCCACGGAAACTGGTGAGCTATATTCGTCTCTTTTGTTTTGCAAACCCGTTGGTGCCTGACTGCTTGGGTTGGGTTTAAAGAAGCGTTAAAGGCTTTCAGTGATAAGTCTTTCCCGAGTCGATTAATGGGGTTTAGTGAATATCGGTACCGATCGATGGTGCATTGATGCGCTTGACGTCCATCATTAGTCGTACTAGGCGGGAAAATTCCTCTCCGGCTTCCTGCGCGCGACAGGAATTATGATCGGCGACCTCGTATTACAGCTGTGTTCATACTTTCTGCCCTGCTAACTGATTGGGTTCAAACTTTATAGACAAAGCTTTTTTATTGGTCCGTCTAGGATCCAGACTTGACTGACGAGGGTTGGTGATTCGTTGTGTTACATGATGCAATGACTCACTTGACGACGTTTGTCGATGGATTGGTCGTTTTGTATTGATGCTGCCCGCTGCCGTCGTCTGTTTGGTTTGGTTTAGATCTTAGCCAAAGACTTGCTTTACGGCTTGTTGAATTGACGCTGCCCGCTGCCGTCGTCTGTTTGACTTTTTTAGATCATGGCCAGACCTATCTTACGGCTTCTTGTATTGACGCTGCCCCTTTCCGTCATCTATTTGACTTGCTTAAGATCATGGCCAGACTTATCTTACGGCTAAATTTTAGATTCGAACGTAGCCTTCGTCACTGTTGTGATTCGTTCTACAACACGGTTCTTTCCTGCAGGTGTGTGAACGCCAATTGCCGAACGATGTGTATGAGTGCATATGGTACTTGTTGCATAGAAATCACAATATGTTCCAATTTGATCGTCTCCTTCAGGTCCCTTGATTCTTGTGCTTCCCTTGAGGTTGATTGTGATCTTGTGAATGATCAATGGTCTAGGCGGTATCGCACCGACTGCCTGAGGTTAAAGAAACAACGTTCCGTAGCGCTTTGGACGATGGATGTATGTGATCTAGTGGATCATACAATAAATGATCTAAAAAATGAATCAGTGACCCTCCTATGACCAACCAGGATTTTTGGTGGATGCCTGTCAAGACGTGGTGGCGGGATCGAAGCAGAAGAAGCCATTACCAAAACGGGTCAAATCACGTCTGAAAATGGAATGTGACTGCTTTCCTTGACGTCGTCACAGAACGCGGGGTCGATGGGCACATAAAAACTCGTCGTCCCCATATTTCCCTCTTTCTTCGTGTCCACTATCATCTACCGTCCTTCCCCCACCTACCGTCATGCAGAGTACCGATAATGTCCAGTCGTTCATTTCTTTTAGCCATGAATATAGTCCACCGCGCTCCAGGACCACTGCTGCGTCCATCTGGGCTCCTCAGCCTCAGCTGTTGGATTCGACGTGGCCAAAAGCTATAGACTCCTTCTACCGTGACGCTGAGAAGGAGCTTCAGCGCTCTGGCCGTATTCTGAACGGCAGGAACTTCTTTGTCCCAGGTAACGGGAGTGAAGATGTCTTCGGTCCTGTTGGCCTTGTCGGTATGCCTCGTAAAAGAGACATAGGTGCAATTGGCGACGGTAGGAAAAAACAGGGCCCCGATTTTGACGATAGTGTAAGTCGATCTCATCGAAATCAAGCGCATATATGCTGATTAAATCGACCAACTAGCATGTCGAGCAGCTCTTACGCGCTCTTAATCTGAATTCTCCCGCTCTTTATGCTCAGCAGCCTTCTCGTCCACAAATTTCCGACTCCAAGAATGTATCGACCGGTTCTCCGGATTTTTCTCCGAGCTCTACTGTATCTGCGCTCCTTACACCTACAGATCTTTCTCCTGCGAAAACTTCTTTTGACTTGAAAATTAATCCACCTCATGAACTAGCTCCTTCGCACTCTACTTTGTCTCCTTCGTCCCTTCTGTTTGACCACGGCTCGCCCTTGAGGGCGCACGATTTTATGTCTCATAATGTACACCAGCGTTTTTCTAGCGTTCCTTCTTCGAACCTTCTGCCTCCTAGCCCATTGCCTTATTTTGAGCAGTCTTCTGAGAATTCTTCCCCATCTTTGGGCTCCCAGCAGTTTTATGATAGTGCTTTCGCTCATCTAAGCCACCCAGAACTATCAAGGGGTTCCTGGCGGCAACCGCAGCAATTGTCCGCCCCTCCCGAATGGTTGAGGATTGAGGAGAAGCTTGGCGGCGACTATCCCTCCGGCGTCACAGTCGGGGAGGATTCTCTCAGGACCTCGCCGTCTCAGCCGTCGTTCCCACCTCGTCAAAATGGAGTTCATGCTCACGAGGTAAGACTTTCTTTCGCCACCCTGTCTCCATCGCATATGCACTTACGTCCCCTTCACAGCCGATCAACTTCCTTTCGCTTTTGCATCCGTCATCGTCTCCCCCATACAACGTATTTGTGGCGCGCATCATAAAATCATCTGACCAGCAGGCTTCTATCTTTTTGCAACAGAAGCTCAAGGTTGCCGATCTGGAGGAACGCCACAAGATTGTTGATGCTATCTGCGCGCGCGGTTTTGAGATGATGTCACACCGGTTAGTTCCCTAGCCATAGACACGGTCTAATTAAAACTGATACTGATATGCTGCTAGTTTCGGCAACTGGGCAGTCCAAAGATGTCTTGAAGCTGCGGCGACCCCCGAAGAAAGGAGGAAGATAGTCAATTGCATGAGGTATGACCTCGGCTTGCGGCGACCTTCATTGAGCACTAAACCTAATTGTAAATAGGGGACGGGTCGTGGACCTTGCGACAAACTGTTACGGATGCCACGTCCTCCAAAAGGCACTTGATTGCGAGGAGGATATTCGCCTCCTGATCGTTTCCGAGCTTCTCCTCGGGGACCCTGCATTGACTTTGGTGAACAAGCACGCATCTCATGTCTGGAGCAAGGTAAGAGATTCAATCGTTACGACTCGTATGCCGTTGAACCCTAACCAACATGTATCCAGATCATGGAATTGACATGGACGGCCCCCGCGCCTCCGATTTTCGCATTGTCAGGGTATTTCTTGCTGGACGACCAATGCCGTTCTGACGATTAAATCTAGCGTCAACAAGTCCCTGAAAGGGAAATGGGCGTCCCTCGCTTGCCATGAAACAGGATCCCTCGTTGTCCAGGTGAGGATGCTAGTCCATACCATGCAGCTTATTTCTCATGCTCTACAGCATGCATTTGAGAACCTCGAAGAGTCCGCTAAGGACGGCATCATTGATGAACTGCTCAATCAAGGACCTACTGTGTTCGGTGAGATTGCAAAGAACCAGTGGGGTTCGTACTGCATTCAACATAGTCAGTGCTTCTACTATTACGAGTCTCTTCGTGATTTTATATTTTTGCTTCTTTTATCCAGTTCTAGAGCACGGGTCTCCGAAACACCGTCAAATGTGCCTAGACCATATCATGTCTGACCTCCTGGATTATGCCACAAACGAACAGGGGTACAAGTCTGTTACGAAGGCTCTCAAGGAAACGGGCCCCGAAACTCTAGACAGGATTGTCAAGCGAATGTGTGAACCTGCGAAGGGGTACGAACATTGTGATTGCTTTCCATTACGATACTGACCCTATCAAAGCGGCCGTCGAGCGATGATCGTGGACCTGGCGTTGTCGGTCACTGGTAGTCAATTGATCGCTAGCACGTTACCTCAGGTATGCTGTGTTGTCGTTAGTGTCTATTGTCAGCCTCATGTTCTTTCATAGGCGGACAAGGACCAGCGTACGATGCTCTATGACTGCATTCGCGGCCATATCGTCACCCTGCGCGGCTGTAAGACAGGGTCCAAGGTCATCTGGCTCTTGTAAGTTTCATTTATACGTTGCTTCTCTTCTTTGTTGATGTGAATGATCCGTCTGCAGCGACAGAATGGTTCGATCGTTCATTTCTAACTTTTTTTCGGTTTTAACTCGTGTCTAGCGCGCCTATTACGGCTATTGAGGGGATGCCCCATCCTGCGCCCCTCTATGCCGAGTTTTGACATCCACTGCAATATTCTCTCGCCATCTCGTCTGCATCCATGGCGTCTTCGTTTCCTTGACTTGAAAACGTCTCTTATAATATAAACAATACCTCGGTCAATACCTGGCTGGCCCATCTCCACCATTAATCTCGGAAAAGTACCAGAAAAAGCTCATATGTCTCGCATTCCAATAACAAAAGCAGTCCTAATCGCATCAACATCAATATCATCAGTCTCAAGTCGCATTCGCAATCTCGCAACCGTAATCGTATACTACGCATCGCCGTCTTCATCTCAGTCTCACTTGCACGAACAATCTTCGCACTCAACACTCTCGATATCGAATTTCACGCCTGCTTATTTGCGCCGCTATCCAAGTTCCTCGCTTCTTCTTTCGACCATATATACCGTGCACATCAACACCCGTTGTCAAGCCTCCTGTTTTCCCGCTCGCTGCTGCTCTCAGCACGGAATGGAGACGCGGATCAAGTGTGCTAATCAATCAAATTTTCGTCCTTATGTCAAGCCAAGCTAGAATTCCTCGCATGATCCATCGAACAGCAGCTCAGTTCTATTGTAACAACTTCTTTTACTTTTATCGATCCAAACGCATCATCACATCTGTAACCGTTCTACACCCACCTTCGTTTGTAGCATCACTTTGTCGTCACTGTTGTCAACAATGTTATCAGTCGTTGTTCAGTTATTGGACTCTATAAATTCAGAGGGAACGGTCCAGAATACTCGCAAACACGCGTTGAGGTCGTACAGTATGAGATAATATATGTCGGGCGACGATAGAGATTGTAATCAGTTCGGAACAACGGTGCCATCTAACAGATACAGTACGCCGTTCTGTGCCTGTTGAGTATAGAATCATCAACGTTGAACGCAGTGCATAAAAGATAACAAAGCCGACCTCCTTCATCCCAATTATGCGCACTCCATCCTCCAAAGTCACCCGCATCCACTCAGGCGAGTCAGGCTTTGTGTCGGGAACAGGGTTGAAAGTAACGAGTTTCCCATCTTGCAGCGTTTCATACGAAACAGGGGCATCAGATAGAGAAATACGAGACTTGACGAATATCCATGAGGGAGGATTCTACAGGCGACAATAAATAACTCACAGGAATGATGTGGGCCGAGACCCAACGCTCCACATTTCTCCTAGAGATTTCATCCAGCTCTTGTTCTGATATCCCGATATGAGGCTCTATTGACTCAGGACCTTGGTGTCTGCCCAGCCATGCGTTCAATCATGTCCGTGCACCATACACACACAAAATATTGTCATACTCACGGTTTATGCGCCAGTGCCATGACAGCCTTGTTCGTCGGTACGAGCATCGTAAACCAAATAGACTCAGAGGAGAATCTAGACGACCACTCCGTCTCTCGAGCATACGAGTAATAAATGCTCGCTGAGGGCTCGATAGTCAGCAGGTCTGCGAGCGTGGGTTGGGAGCTAGTGAACGGTGATTTGATAGATCCTTCGTTGGTTTGCGGCATTGGTGGGATTATGATTTGCTCCTGTAAAGAAACGGATACTACAAAGGGGAAGATGAATGCAAGGAGGAACGATAGATGCATGGTGATGAGGTTGGTAACTGCTCTGGAGCTTCAAGCCGAGAGCCAAGAGGTGATCGGAAACTGCCGTATGCCTGGTCAGGTGATGTGACGCCAGCTGATGTGAAGAGCGTACAACTTCGAACTTGTTCCATTCCATTTCTCTATGGTCATCTATTCTGTCAGGGCCAAACCCTTCGTAAGTACTAGACTTCAGTGCTGCATGACGGCTGGTGGGACATTCAAGCATGCCCTTGCAGCGACTCGCGTAAAATTGTAAACAGATCGTATGATCAGACACCAGGCAGCCTGAGCAACTCTCATTCATTGTAAGATTGATGAATTGCTGACAGGTCCGTCTTTGATCTCGCCGTGTGTTGTACCCTTACTTCGCCACCCGGTGATTTAGTCACGAATTATCATCTGCGCCCATGGGATACCGGATGCACGTTGTGAACGGACGACATCCTGCAAGTACGTTTCCATACTTTGTGGAGTCGCGCTATATATGTGGTCATCTGAGTTTTTATGCCTTTAATGTAGTGTATCGTTGAAAAACGGTAAGTACTTCCCGACAGAGTGTACATGGTCGTCTTGTGAAACCACGAAGTGATCAGGATCTGCCTGGTAGAACATCGGGCACGGAAATGCTACATAGGTGGATGCCTTCGATACTCTTCAATTATAAATCACACAACTCAGAAGACACCACTAGAACGTCCATCTGTGATTATGTCTTGTAACCATGAGGTGTCATACCAGATCCGTGTTCAAACCAATGGTGCAACTTTGAACTTCATTCTAAGTACTTTAACGTCCAAATATACGTAAACACATCTGCTCCTCAAACATCATCACATAAGTCGATTGTTTAACACATCCTGTGGTCTCAAACATTCCCTTCACGAATTACGACCCCAAATATTCGTTGGCCCTTTGCGAGTTTTTGCGGTATTTGATCATACCACGCAGATTGTCAACAAGCTCGGCATAGATGATAATGCAGTGTCCACTGTAGCCTGAGCTACGCTATCATTCACAAGAGTTGCTTGTCCCTCCTGCAATTTGGCTAAAACCCTATGCACCTGCTCAGCAAGATCTGCTAATCGCTCGCTCGGAACACTAGGGCAGGGCAGCAAAGTCTGTCTTGTCCTTGTCACGAGGGTTGGTATGGCATCGACGTTGTCGTCATTCCTCATCCTGTAGCGTGCATGCTACCAAGTGTTTCTGATATGTAACCGCCACTTGTCTTGGGCAGGGCTGAAAGGAAGATCCTCGCTTGAGGCATCGATGGGACCGAAGGTCACAGGGAGATAGCGTCCAAAATCTGCCTGTTACAAACTTCATCAACTAGGGAAATGCACCGCTGGAGATGACCATCGCAGTCCAGACGTTGACACCACTCGTCACTCTTTGTCAGGGGCACGTATGAGGCGCATAATGTAGCAACGGTCTCAACCCCAGTTGAAAGAGGCGTCAGGTTCAGTGTCTTGGAGTGTCTAGTTAGGGTTTGGACGTACAGCAGTCGAAAGAGCACAAGAGCCCGGGGGAGACCAATAGGTGTGTGCGGAACTCGCATTACGACAGGTGTTCACTATATCATATTGGTGAATAAATGACGCAGGATTTACGGAATTGAACACCTCTACACTCGAGCAAAGATTGCTTCAATCCCAAGGGCGACACGGGTCCTCCCGAGTGGTTCGTTCCGATTGGCTTTTACCAAGAACCCCAAGACCTTCATAGACGTCTTATTTTCACAACAGGACACATTATAATATTAAGCACTATTTACTCGTAGGCCAGTGGCGGTAACCAGAAACGTTTCTGTCTGCCCGATATGTCCTTGCTGTGAGGTACTCGCACGGTCTGGATTTCCTAAACGCGACATACCTAGGGTATCTTCCTTATCCGAGCAAATAGCAAGTACGTGGACCACGTCAAGGCGTCTAGAAATTGCGAGACAAGTTCATGAGGGTGCAGATCAAGTGCGTTCTTAAAGCCGAGGGTCACACGATTGTTTCGATAACCCAAGGTGATCGTCCGAGCAAATGATATCACCATATATTAGAAGAACCATGGTATACATTGGCAGGCAGTGTCTATCGGTCCACCTCACTAAATGAATATACATCAGCGTACATAATGTAGAAACAAAAAACAAAAACGCACCCAAACACAAGATCCTGTTCGACAACAGCAATAAGCGACGGGAACAATAAAACCACAGGGTACATACCATGGTACCGATGATGGCGACAGCGTCAGCAAGCATGTGCTATAGACAGAGGAACAGTTAGCGCTTTTAAGAATAGGACAACATTTATTGATCTTACATCTAGAAAAAAAATCATATTTCAGTCAACGTCTCGAATCAAGTATGAATAACCTACGTCTCATCATGAAGTCTGAACCCGCAAGATGGGCAAAGCCGGGAGCACGAATTTTGCATCGGTATGGGCGATTGGTACCGTCCCTGAATGTCACTCGATCAATGATGTTTAAACAGAACGTTTAAGTGTCACACACGAGACGAGGTAAACAGCCATTTCTCCTTTAGGAGCCTCAATAGCGCTGTAAGTCTCACC
>MU177924.1:77428-145213 GCA_016695465.1 Suillus americanus
TGCACTCTTCTTAAATCCCAGGGGATACCACTACCTCGCAGCATAACACCCGTGAAGCCGTAATCTAGAGCTTCTTTGGCAGTCACTACACCAATGCCGACAGTTCGCTGCTTCCATATTCTGTTACCGGTCACGACTTCTTCGATTTCATCGACACGAGACGAGAATTGCGTTGCCCATATGTGTATATCCTCCAGAAGACCGTGCGGGAGGTCAAAGGCGACACCACCGGGACGGACGTAGGCGGCATGGAGTCGAGCACCAGAAACACGCTCGTAGAATTCCATAAGCTTTTCACGTTCTTCGAAGCCCCACAAGAAGGGGGTGAGAGCACCAACGTCCATAGCATGGGACAAGACGGCCATCAAGTCTAAAACCAATTTTAAGCACAAGGTTCATGCAGCGTTCCGTTTGTGACATACGACTAAGGATACGCGTGATTTCACCAAACATAGTACGAATCCACTTCGCACGTTCAGGAACCTCGATATTAAGGAGTTTTTCGACAGCAAGCGAGTAGCAAAGTTCGTTGGTCACTAGAATGGGGTCACTTGAATACTGGGCAGGCTTCTCGTCATAAACCTCACTCACTCATGGAAACATAGTCGAGCCGATCGAAGTAGGGAAGAGCTTGGACATATGTCTTGTACTCGATCAGCTTTTCAGTCCCACGGTGGAGGAGACCAACATGCTGGAGTAAAATCAGCAATCTCACTCAGGCACTTGTACTGAACTGCATACTGGGTCAGCGCGGAGAATTTCTTCTCCATTCAATTCCAAGATCATTCGCAGCACCCCGTGAGCAGCAGGATGTTGGGGGCTAAGCATTCAATCAAATTTTGGACACACTGCGAATATTATAAACGCCACTTACCCGAAGTTCACTAATCGAGTGGGTATATTTCATTCGGTCAAAACAACGTTCAGAAGAAATGCTCACCAGTAAAGTGCCGGAACTTCGCGTCAGCTCTTGTCCCAGTCTCTTTCAAAATTTCCGCCGCGCTCATGCCATGCAGGTCTTCTACAGTATGAGTCTGATACAAATTGTTTGTTTCATTGGTACCGGGTTGCACGACCTCTGGCTGACGACGGGCGACTGAAGAGGAAAATGAGCGCAAAAGGGAGTGCCTCGGCAGCCCAAGTTGCCGCCGCAGGAGTGTACTGGCCATAGCCGTCGTCGATGGAGACTTTCTCGCAGGAACGAGATTGTGATGAGGTTCGACAACGAAACGCGGCGTAAATCGGCTAGCGCAGCGAACTGAATAAGACACCCCCACGCGAGGGGTCATTGTAACAATATTCACACGTCTCCCCGCAACCACACTGCCAGTGCTAGTCTTGCTGCTGCATCATGCTTTATTATGCCAATGGGCTGAGTGCTCTGTTATGGGCTATATGCATCTTCCTTGGATTTGGCCTTATGGCGCTTGCAGATGAAGCTCCATGCACTTTGCATCATGAAGGCAACTATTACAACCTGAATCCGTTGAAGGCTAGGTATGCCAGCTGTAATCATAACATTTAAGTTGCACGTATTTAAGCCATTTATTCTGACAGTCAGGACTACGAGTTTAAGACTCTAGATGGACATGCTTTCTACTTGAATGTCTGCCGACGCGTGACCACTGAGCCTTGGAGCACCGGAGTCCCCAACAATGTTGACATTGCCGGTCTAGTGCGGACAGACCACCATGACTTTGCCATAGGGTATGTGATATGCAATTCTAACACCATCCCAGCAGTTGACAAACAGGATTCAGACTTGTAAATACAACCCTGGAAATGAGGGACACGGGGCTAATGTTGCATGTTTCCAATGGTTCACCCTGCCCTGGGGAAGACAACTTATACGGGAGCTCATCCATCAGGTTTCTTTGTGAACCATCGGTCTATGGAGCTGGTGAGGTGTTACATTTCTCAATGAGGGATGTAGCGATTGATGTTTCATCCAGGCAAACCGGCGGTAATATCTCAATTTCCGGAAGACGACAATCAAGCCTGCCAATACACGGTCGAGTGGCGAACACACGTGCGGGTTTATATACACCTCGATATTCTCTCACTGACAGCTTCTCATTATATAGTTTGCTTGTCCCACTGGCGAAAGGGGCCTTGTCTCAGGATTGATAGTGTTCTTGGTGATCTTGTACGTCATGTTGACGAAAACACATATTTATTGATGGGCTAAATAATTTTTTCTCAGCATGATGATCCTTCTGATGCTCCTCATTGTTTCCAGCACCCTGTATAACCGCTTCGTCCTGAGAAAACGTGGCTTTGATCAATTGGCCTGGCTTTCCAAAGTTCATCTGCTCGAACTCACGGACTTTTGTATTGAGCTCTTCCGGTCCACGGTAGACAACATTCGCTTGACTGTTAATAGATGGGCAGAATCAACCAGGAACCTCAACCCTGCATCTCACCAATGGTCATCAAGGGATGAGGAGCAGGCGATGATGGCCGCTGATCCCCTTGAAGACCATGATCGGGAATTGCAAGGTACTAATGTGTAAAGAAATGATACGGTGGATGGGCCACAGGGTGCGGATGATTTGGGAACTATACGGTCATGACTGGGCATGTGTACGTTATGCGCTGTATCTTTAGGACGGGACTTATCGATGATTATGCCCGAGACATATTCCCTATTCTACAGCGTTCCGCACCTCGCACTTTCAGACGTGATAAGGACTACAAGCGAACCCACGATGCCGGTTTTCAATGTCCGGAAAACAGGGGAGTTGTTGTCCAGAGATGATTGGTGTTCGCAGTCCACTCCCCAAATAAACTGTTGCTGCTGAGATGATAGGTCGCTAACTACGCTCGTTGAGCATCTCAAGCCAAGTATCTCTTTTGAGCAATTGTGACAAGGACACCTCATAGATACCCCTGGCCTCTGATCCGTTGGGTCCCAGTTCGTGAAGTGAGGAGTCCAAACAAGTCCTCCGCGAGGCCAGCCACCGCCGCTACTAAGCGCTGACACTCGACTGACCCGATACGGTAGCACGACGAGATAAGATGATCATAACCGATGCTGCCCGAGTTTGTGCGTAAATGTACCCGTCATATGACATTCGATGGGTTGTCTCTGTAAAGTGATCCGATGACATGGTATTGGTTTATTATTCGCAAAGTTCAACCATGATGATTGCTTGCAACTATAAGAATAAATCCCACTGGGAGCAAGCTCAGAATACTACCTTCCAAAAGCAGTGACGCCTTCCTGAACGGGAACTGTCACTTTTCCCTAACTCAATCACCAACCAGACAAAAATGTCTGCGAGGATCAAATCATCCAGAATATCAAAACCTGGCCCGTCCAAACTCAGAAGCTCGTTGAAAAAATCTAATGCAGCAGGATATGCTAAACGGCATTCACAAAAGTCATCCAACAAGGGCAAGGCTACTGTATCGTTCGATGATGTGTATGAATATGCACCTTCAAAAGTCAGACGAGCAAAGATTGGCTTAGAACTTGACCGAGAAGAGGCCACTGACCGTCATAATCATGCATCGGACGATGATATTGATCTTGGAGGCATGGGTAAGGAGGGGAGAGAAGGTCTACGAGCCAGATTACTAGGAGAAAATGCAGATGACGAACAAGTGGACAGTGGGGATGATGAGGAAATTGAGAGTGATGATGCATTTGAGGAGAGTGACGAAGAAAAGTATGCTGGGTTTGATTTTTCCAGTCTGGTGTGTGGTGTTCTTCTTCTCCAGAGCGTGTTCATCGCTCATCTATAGATAGCGCCGTAAAGCTGCTGGCACTTCATCGAAGAAGAATGTTCGGAAACTACCTAAAAGCCTTCCTGACGTTGATTTGAACGAAGATTCAGACGACGTTGTCTCCGATGCAGCTTCTACGGACAAACTCAGAGAAGATGAAGACGAAGAGATGGAAGATGGAGATGCCGAGAATTTCTTCGACATCCTCGAAGTATTTGATGGGAAAGCAGATGCAGAGGATGATGCACCGGCAAAGCAAACTACGGAGAAGATCAAAGATCCTATGTCAGATATATCTGGTGAGGCCAGTGAGTCGGAAGATGATCAGATGTCGGAGGATGACCATGGCGAGGAAGAAGACGCCGGATCAGCATCAGAGGGTGAGGCCTCCCCAGAAGCTCTCGCAGAACTAGAAAGCTTCCTATCAAAACTGGATCCGGCAGAAGACAAAAAACGCAAATCAGATGATATCTCAACCACACAGTCCATTCCAAAAAAACGTCGCTTGATGCAGGAGCGCACTGAGGCTGGGGCTGAGGGAGAGTTTGGCGTTTCTGCTGGTGGTGAGTCCCAACCCACGTTCCTATGCAACTCCGTGTTAAGAACGATGGACACACGCAGGCTCTAGAGCACTTAAACTAGACGACCTCCTTGCCCCGCTTGCGTCTTCAAGCACACTCACAACGCTCAAAAAGTCTATGAAGCCTCTCACTTCTACCTCAAACAAAACCAAAACTCTGTCGGCACCACTTCCTCAGCGAGCTCAAGAACGTCTCGATCGCGAAGCCGCATACGAGCAGACCAAGGAGGAAGTGGATAAGTGGAGTGCTACGATGAAGCATATCAAGCAGGCAATGATTTATCCAGCCCATCGTATCTATTTCATTACTAACTAGCGATTGTAGGCAGAACACTTAAGCTTCCCGTTGCAAGCACAGCCAGAAGGTCGCGTCTCCAACTTGGAGCTTGCAGCAAAATTCAAGGTTAGTCCAACTTAGGCTCATTCAATTCACGTCATTGATTAGTACATCCTCGCCAGCCATCGAATGAACTCGAGTCGGCCGTAGATAATCTCCTGAAATCCGCTCAACTTCGCGATCAGGACATCGCTGGAACTGAAGCTCTGAAGATGGCCCATCTATCGGTCGAAGAGGTCGCAGCGCGACGCGCAGAACTGCGCATGATGCGCGAACTTGCATTCCGGGCCGATAAAAAGGCAAAACGAATAGCGAAAATTAAGAGCAAAGCGTACCGCCGCATCCGAAAGAAACAGAGGGAGCGGTTGGGTGGCGAAGAAGGAGATGTGGATGTGGATGTGGATGTTGAGGATGCAGAAGCGCAGTTGAAAGCTGAGGTGGAGAGAGCAAGGGAGAGAGCAACTTTGAGACACAAGACCACTGGGAAGTGGGCAAAAGCCATGCAGGGACGCGGGGAGCTTGATGTGGATCAAAGGCAGGCCATTGGAGAAATGCTGGAGCGCGGGGAAAAGCTTCGCCGTCGCATACAAGGCGAGATGAGCGGCGACGAGTCTGAGGAAAGCGAGAGCGATGACGAAGAACAAGACATGGAGACCATCAAGCAAGGTGCATTCGAAGAGCTGGCCATGCTCAATGCCTCCGAAGTTCTATCTGCAGACGTCAAAAGTAAGAGTGTCTTCAATATGAAGTTCATGCGCGATGCCGCGGCAAGGCAAACTCGAGAAGCGGACGCAGCTGCGGATGACTTCTTGAGAGAGATGGGAGGGGCGGAACAAGGAAGCGACGACGACGCTTCCGGTGACGGGATAGTGACAGAAGGCCCGTCAGTCCAGCGCGTGGGCGGGCGCGTGATATACCATCCTGGCACAAATCCTTATGCTGAGCCAATCGGATCGCACGCATCGGAGACTTCTAGTGTTACCCTCCAATCCGCCGACCTGGTGCAAGACAGTCCAAAAAGTTTGGACACCATTTCTAGCCCAAGAGTCTCTACCCTGGCGCAGGAAAGCAATCCTTGGCTCGTCACATCATCGTCTTCGGGCACATCCCGCAAGAGAAGCGAAGTCCTTGTGCAAAAGGGCTCTGACGCCCTCGCGAAGTCCACCAACAAGCTTAAGAAGCGAATTGCCAAAGGAGGGGAAGAGAAAGAACGTATTCAGAATGACGCAGTGCTGGAGATTGATGCCAACAACGTTCTCACCGTTCTTGAGCCAGCCTCTACGCCGGCCGTCATAAATACCAAGCATGAGGTCAAGGGGACGGGAAAGGGAAAGGAGAAACCAAAGAATGACAGTATCGCTGTGCATATATCACCTGCTGATGCTGATGACTCTGATGGACATAGCGAGGTGGATGAACAGGAGCGTACTCTGGAGAGAAAGCGCCAGGGAGGCAAAGGCAAAGGAGTGGCCGCATTCAAGCAACGAGAATTGGTCTCCCTTGCTTTTGCTGGTGATAATGTCGTTCAGGTACGAATGCTGTCCTTTGGCTGGGTTCGTGCGGGGTACTGATATGTTCCAGGCATTCGAGGACCTGAAGCAGACAGAGATCGAAGCAGACGCACCACGAGAAGTTGATACAACTCTCCCTGGTTGGGTAAGCTGAACCATATATTTTTTATTCACCGAGCTCAGCACACGTTATAGGGCTCTTGGGGAGGTACAGGTACCAAGAAGCTTCCACCAAGACCAAATTTAATTAAAAAAATCGCTGGCGTTGACCCTTCGTCTCGAGCCGATTACAAAAAAGCACATGTCATCATCTCTGAGAAGCGGGACAAAAAAGCGGCCAAGTACCTCGTCAAGGAGTTGCCGTACCCATATACCAGTCATGCCCAGTACGCCCGCAGCATGGACATACCTGTAGGTGCAGAATGGAATACTAGAGTAGGGTTCCAGAGAGGAACTCTCCCTCGTGTTGTGAAGAAGGCGAGTTATCTTGACCCTATTCTTATCCGACTGGGTTGCTTATCTCTTGTCCTTTTAGATGGGCACTATAATTGAACCCCTGGTAAAACCATCTTGATGGCGATTTATCGTTGATTGTTGCATGCAGTTGCTCAGTTGATGAGGAAATCATAGTCAACTTCGATAGGAATGTATATGTAGCGACTGTGAAACAGATAGGACGTAACCTTGTAAACTTGTTAAGTGCAAGGAACACTATCGTTCTTCAACTCCAAAGTAGCTCGGCGCTCAATCGATACTGGCGCATTGTGCATCAATGCCCGAGACTAACTTTATCGACTCCACTTATTTTCAGCTGTTACCACTAGCGTTATAGCACTATCACTAACGCAAACGGCTTATTTATATCTTCGCAGTTGACCGTGCACTGGGGGCCGGGACATATCATGTGAATACGTACTAATTGATGATATATGATAGCTCGGGTGCACAAGCTCGGAAGGTATCAAGTTGCTATTCCAAGCTCCAACGTTCACTTATCTCGCAGCAAAAATCCCTTCCTCGACTCGTATTCAGCGGGATATACTACAAGCTGTCAGTTCGCCTGATGGATGGCCCTTCAGAAACGGAGCCTCTCCTGCGACCAGCACAGGTCCAGCGGAAGGTGACCAACGACATTCCAGTGGAAGGGTATTCGTCTGTGCAAGATGAGTCCGACCATAGTAGGTGCCCCGGACTGAACATCGTTTTATTCACATCTCCGTTTTCTTCTATGATACAGACATGTTTGATAATGTGCCTGATGCAAAGAAGCAGATCGGTAGGCACAAGTTGATCTCGCTGGGGTATGAAGCTGACCCGACATGCTTCAGGACTCGCTAGTGCAGTGATGCTTATATTCAACAGGGTGTTTGGAACTGGGTTCGTCATAACGAAATCATCCTTCGTGAGGGAAGGCTAATGTTCATATCCAGCGTTTTTGCATCGCCTAGCATTATCTTGCGGTCATCAGGGAGTGTAGGAATGACTTTCGTTATGTGGATACTCGGTGCACTTGTCGCATCCGCAGGTACTACTGTTTATGTGGAGTTTGGGACGGTCAGGGACTCGAATCATATACTCTTATCCCTTCTCATTTTGCCGTGCTCTAGGGACTGCCGAGGAGTGGTGGGGAGAAGACCTACATGGAATACATCTATCGCCGACCGAGGTTTATGACCACTTGCTTCTACGCGATATATGGATTGCTCATAGTGAGTCCTTATTTGTCCCGTGAATGCATTGATCATTATCACCATCCGTAAGGGTTGGTTATCGGCAAATAGCGTTGTTTTCGGGGAATGTAAGTTTTACACCTTCTGCTAGACGACTCCTAAGTTCTAACTGGTCCCCTTAGACACCTTGAATGCCCTCGCAATCCAGCCTACCACCGTTAACGTTCGAATAGTCGCCTTCCTGTGCTCGACATTCTGTCTCATCGCCCACGGTGCATTCTTGAACTATGGGCTGAAACTACAGAATGCACTGGGTTTTTTCAAGTTAATTGTGTTACTCGTTATCGCTGTTTCTGGGCTCTTCAGCCTCGCCGGTGTCCCTGGATTCGCTGTACATGCCGGATACAATATTCCACATAATTTCACGTGGTCGTCTTTTTGGGAGGGAAGCGACATAGGCCCGAATGCATTCGTCACTGGAATGTACAATATAATCTGGTAGGTTTTATCTAGTCGTACAGCCGTGGGCCAGATGCTGACTTCTTCACAGGGCTTACAACGGATACTCTAATGCTAACTATGCTTTATCTGAAGTGCAAGATCCTGTCCGTACCATCAAGCGCGCTTCATCCCTTGCCATGATCCTTGTCACGATCGCGTATTTGTCTGTGAACGTTGCGTACTTTGCTGTTGTATCCAAGCAAGACATGTTGGAAGGTGGCACCATGGCGGCGTATGGTTCATTCATCACGAAAACAACACATTCACACTGAGACAAACTCTTTTAGAGCTCTATTTTTCAGGAACATCTTCGGTCCTGCTACAGAGCGGGTAAGTAATGGCAACCATGCTAGTCGGCGTATTTTCTTATGTAACGTAAACCCAGATTTTGAGTGCTGTTATTGCATTATCAGTACTAGGAAACCTTATGAGCATCTTGTTCACGCAAGGCAGAGGTTATTCAACTTCACCTGTACATGATCATATGCGCTGACTATGGCACAGTCGTCCAAGAATTAGGTAGAGAGGGTGTTCTACCACTTTCATCTTTCTTCGCCAGCAACAAACCTTTCAATGCACCCCTTGCTGGGCTCTTCGCTCAATGGCTCATTTCTGTGATCACCATGCTTGCTTCTCCTCCTGGAGATGCTTATCTCTTTTTCGTAAATTGTTTGTACCTCATGACTTGGTCTCGGGCCGCATCTAACTACCATTTAGTCTCATCGTACCCCTTGACGATGTTTAATATGCTGATATCGGGTGGCCTCCTCCTTCTGTACACCCCTGCATTCAAATCCTACGAGTGGTGCCCTCCGTTCCGAGCGTGGAAGTCCATCGTTATATTCTTTCTGTTATCCAATGTCTTCCTTGCTGTTGTGCCCATGATCCCACCGTCTCCAGGATCCGACGTTTACGAACATCTCCCATATTGGGTACGTTGTTGCTGTCTCTTTGTGTGCGAACAAAGCGTAACTGACGGTTTGACATATAGTCCCACGTCGTTATAGCAGTGTTAATCGGTATACTTGGCATCATATATTGGTTTGTTTTCTTCTACTGGATACCCAAGAAGCATGGATACCGTATCGTGCAAGAGACTGTCTTACAGGATGATGGGGTCTCACGGAACGTCCTTCGGAGAATACCAAATGGATCAGGTGAAGGACGTACGTAAACATAAATGCCCTGTATGTATATCAGCTTCTAGATGTTATCTCAACGTACAAGCGTAGGCATGCTGACGAAATACCTGACCTAGATACAGGTATAATTAGCCCCCAGTGTCGGGTAGAAGATTGTATTATGATATACCTATTAGATACAGGTATGATTGGTCTACGATAAGTCAGTACGAGTAAAATAACTATGGATGAAAGGATGTACCCTCAATCTCGGATAGAAGACTGAGGGAAAGCGAAAACGAGTGTCTGGGTGTCAAGTAAGTGCATGAATGCTATATACCCGGGCTAATGAGAATGAATGAATGAGCGTTAACTATGACCTCAATACCCAACATATGCTAGACAAGCTGTGGGGTACCAGGAAAGTGTACAATTACGATTCCGCCGTTTGCCAGCCCAAGAGCCATGCAATTGCCGAATGACGCATGGGACCTCACAGGTGACATCGTTGGAAGCATCGTAAGGACCGTGCCAGTCTTTGAATCTACTATCCACTTTCGCTCCAGAGACAGCGGTTCGACCATAGAATGATAGCTAGGATCATCGGCCGGCGTAGCGGGTAAGTGCCCTCCTGTTGCTGCATCCCATGCGAAGACAGCACCATCACGGTCTGCTGCCAAGATCCTACCATTATCTGCGGGTAGAGCAACAGAATATACTGGTTGCTTAAGGGTCAGTGGACCCAGTAGGCATTGGCCTGTTATGGGATCCCACACCCGCACGGTACGATCAAACGACCCCGAAACAATGCATTGGCCATCTTGTGAGAACGCGAGGTGCGAAACTAGGCCCTTGTGCTTCCGAGCCACACCCATGCTTCCAATTGACTCGGTATCCCAGATGCGGACAGTAGCATCGCTCGCGCCTGTTACCAGACGGAGACGCCCGTACTGCTGCCAAAATGCTACACAACGCACAGGCATTCTGTGCTGGCGAACGAGGTGGCTTAACTCTTCCATTGACTCCAGACTCCAGAGGCGTACGGTAGTATCTTTTGACGCGGATGCAATGAATTGCCCGTCAGGAGAGACGGCAACAGAGAACACGGTGCTGTGATGACCGCAAAGCTTGATTGGCATGGATGCCTCCCGAGACCGATTCAATGAAGAACCAGCCTGAACATCCCATACACAGACGTGTTTGTCATCTGAACCCGATACTATCCTCGTGCCATCAGGATTGAAGGCTACAGAATATACACCCCCAGAATGACCGCGAAAGGGTTCTAATACCATTCTCCCTGATGCTGCATCCCAAATTCGAATAGTTTTATCACGCGAGCCCGAAGCATAGCGCAGGCCGTCGGGGGAGAATGCAAGACACAGAACCGTTTTCGTGTGCGTCGCCGGGGGGTCCAGAACAACTGATGCTTCCTGTACATTCCACATAATAATGGTGCAATTTTGTCCGCCCGAGATCAAACGGGTCCCATCAGGGGAGAATGCAAGGGCGTATATCGCTCCCTGATCACGTGTGAGTGGCTGACCTATCATTTGCCCAGAGAAGGTGTCCCAGAGGACTATTGAACCACTGAATAAACATGACGCAGCTAGCTGACCACAAGGCGCGAAAACCGTCATCGCCACATCACGTTTCGGCCCTTGGATCAGCAACTCCCCCGATATAACGTCCCACACATAGCACCCGCGGGCGACCGTTGAGATCAACTGGGACCCATCAGACGATAGTGAGAGTGATGTGACTTCTCCACCTGGTCTGGGAATATCCATAAGCAAAGGCGACCATTCATCACGAAAACCTCCAGCTACGACAGGTATTGGCAGTTCATCCTTGAACAACTGATATAGAACAGAGTTGGTTGGGGAAAATGGCAATGCACTGGTGTATACGAGAAGTGGGTGTTGTTCAATGACCGCGGTGAAGGCTTGGCAAAAGCGCACTGCATCCGCCAGAAGGTTGCAAAGTTCTTGATGGCGACCTTGAGTTGACTGTAGGCTTGCTTTTAGCAACGAGGGAAACAGGATGGAACTTTGACCCACTCGGCTCCAATCTTCTAGTCGCATAAGTAGCTTAATGGTATGTCTAGCCTTCTTCAACAAACTCATCGTCTCGATCCAGTGAAGCAGATGCTTCACGAGAAAATCGTACACCACAATAGAGAACGATTCCTCACTTCCCTCTAACTCACAGACGTGCTCGATCCAGAAGATGCAAGAGTAGGTAACATCCTCCGGTAGAATCTTAACATCGACCCCACTTCTCGTAAGGGTCAAGTTGCACATATTTTGTTTCAAAATCGCGCGAAGGGAACCAATGCACTGGAGGGCAAGTCTCCGGTGGGATAGAGATACATCAATGAACCATTCATCCCTCTTGCAACGAGCTCGATCTGTTAGAAAATCCTCGAACGACGGATGAATAACTCGAATCGGCCCGCTGGTCGTTCCTCGGAAAACATAACCAAGATGCTGGATAGTGTGAAGACTTGGTCGCGTGCTTGAGACTGAAACAACCTCGTTAAGGCGGTCGATGGTCAACGCTGTCAAAGGATTTCTGGCAGCTATCACAACGCCGAGAATGTCGCGGAAGTCGGCAGAAAACGCCGGATCTTCCCATCTCCCAACGGATTCCAGGGCGGTGGAATATATAAGATCCAAGGCTGACTCGGCGTTCGAGCAAACGTCAGCACGAAGCAGGTCCGCTAGCCTGTCTCTTGGATCTTGTCCATTTTCCACGTAGCGACAGGCAGTAAATGCCCATATAAAGAGTCCGCGCGCTCGAGTTGCCAGAGCATCAATTGCGTTATGCCCAGGCCATTCCTGTGGGAGTGACAGATATTTGTTTTTAGAACGGATGTTCTGCAGACGATCGTATAGGTACAAGTGGATATCCTTATCATTGGCAGGAGAGTTGATGTCAATTGGAGTGCTGCAGATATTCTTCCGTGCCTCCAATGCTTCCTGAATATCCAACTCTGTTCGGCTTGTGACAACGATGCGTAACGTCGGCGGCAATTTTACGCTCTCCAGCGCCAGGACGCTGAGAAGGTCTTCCCGGTGCCCGACGTGTCCGCACTCATCCAGTGCATCGATAACAACGATCACAGGGCCTTCTTGGCTCCAAACTGCCAATTCGGATTCGGACAGCGGTTGCACCAGTAGCTTATGAAACTGCTGTCGTAGGGGTGATTGCCTGATGCTTGGAATACTTTTAATCACAGTCGAGATGGCTGCTCCCAGTCGATGGTCAAATTCGCCAAGTTGGAAGGCAAGAGTCCGTACAACGGCCGATGGATCATTCCTTGCCGCCATGTGGCGGTTGAAAAATACAAATGCCCCGAGACGACCGAGGTCTCGCGCAATGTTGGCTATCGTTGTAGCAACGGTGCTCTTTCCGGAGCCAGCAGGGCCATGAAGCCAAAGCACGTTTTCACTGCTGGAAGGATTCATTGCCCAAGAGAATACACTGGAGAGCAAGTCGCTGCGAGTCTGGGGCAAGCACGCCGGTCGGGATGGGTCATCCATATCTACTGGATGAAGCTTGGCAAGACTTTGTGTTTGAACTAGATACTGATGAGCGCTTGGAGGTCGGAGAATGCAACATGCATACAGACCTATCGACTGCACATCTTCGTACATGCGATGGGCAATGAGAGCGATCTGGACCCCAACCCCGGTGTTGAAAGATGCCTTCAGCATTGTGAATGTTTGCGTGAAGCGTGCAATTTGCTCGTCTGCCCACTGTTTATTGAGCGTACGTCCTAAATTTTGAATGAGAATTAGAGACGGGTTTAAGGTAAAACATGCGCACCACAAAATCCGTGACCAGAGTACTCTTGAATGAACAGCATACATTCTATGGTTTGGAGCATGATCTTCTTGATGATCTCCTCTTGAGATGCTAGTCTACTCGGAAAACTTTTCACATCATCAACAAAGGTATACACGTCCTCCATTATATCCGTTAAATCTCCAATTCTTTTGTCCCGGTCCAGTTGGTCTCTGACAATCTACACCATTCATCAGAAACTCAGAGTCTCATGCGTTGATGCTCACCGTGTAAAGTGATGATACAACCTGCCATGCCAGGCTCACGAATGGGTGTATCTGCGTTTTCCAAATATTAGCTTGTTGTGAGTGGACTGGGGCCAAAATTAACTTACCTGCGATGCTACGTCTGCTATCTTGACAAACGTATCTAGCTGTGAAATGAGTACAGAAAAAGATCTTGCCACGGATGAACGAGCGAGTTGCACAGGCTCTCCAGGTCTGTGTAGACGGACTAGGATGTAGCCTCGCTGTGAGGTGTCATAGTGCAGTACTTCGTCCGAAGGGAAATTCAGCCGAACCTCCTGTGCTATATAGGGAAGGTTATATTAACGTCCGTCACGAACGCGGTCGATTTAAGAAAAGATCTCTTACACACTGCGACAACAGGCTGTCCAAGTATCGCTGCCGCATCTAATCTGACCTTCCCGAGAGAACGGGAGCCATGTTTGAAAAGAAATGTGTTACGTTTGCTCTGCTTGATCTCAAGCTGTGTTTCCATATCTATGGGTCTGACGGCATACGTAGTACTTGTCAACATGGATCCTTCATGTATAAAGTACTCAACACTCACAACATGAAGTGTTCGTTCCATACAGCCTTTCCATCAAGTTCTCTAAACACTTTGGTCTTCTGCGGTGGATGCCCTTCCACGAAGATTTTGACATATACATCAGATGATTTGGTGGAGTCTTTCTTCGGGATCAAGGCTTCGATGACTGCAGATCATTTTTGGAATCGTGTATTTACCAAGCTGTACTGAAGACTCACTGTCTGCTTTGTAGTACGTCCTGTTGTCCATTAGGATGCCGCTGGCTGGTGAAAGAGTCAGTGAGAGTGTGGCCAACAAGTTTGGATTGCGTTTACATAATTAATGGCTTGGTTCCAGTAATTATAAGCTCTTGAATTATCATGATCTGCCGACTCCACGCGTAAACGATGAATCGATGAAGTTTCGTGGGTTTGAGACCCCAGCCAATTAATGTTTAGAACTGTTTAGAATAAGATCGGAGAAACCATGCGGCTGAACTACAGATTCGGAGGATCGGTACACTAGTAGACTAGTAGTAGTAGTATATACTCCCAACTTATCCTGGAAGCCTACTAACCATACATATAGAAATGCGTCGGTGGTACATGAGTAAGGAAGTAGTGGCATACTCGGAATGTGTACATCTTTACGCAACTCGATCGCTGAGCCCGAGCGCCTGGTCCAATTCTGAGTGTCTTGGGTCACGCAGATATCGGACGACGCGCTTTGGCTGATGGGGTAAGGATTTCGCAAAATTCAGTAGCTGTCCGACAGGAGTAATCATCGTAGGCCACAACGTGAACATCATGACCATTGTCCACCCAGGGACCATTGTCGCGAGCGTTATGACGTCACTGTTATGGAAGATGAGGATAGACAAAGCGAGGCCGAAGAATACCATCCTGACGACATACTAAGGTCAGAGCTCTGAGTGGACACGCGGAGCATTAGGACATACGCCCATATAAGAAGTGCAAACGACAAGCTGTGCACCAATGCCAAGTTTTCAATTCCGGGAATTGCGTTGGTCATCAGGGACATGTACAGAGCCTGGATGTATGATCAACGAGGCTCATTAACTGAAAAAAGAACGCATACCCCGCCTTCGGCAGTCTGATAGTCTTGGCATCGGTCGACAAGTAGCACAGAAACCACAAGCGAACCCACAGAACAAAGAGCTGACATGTATACCGCGATATTGGACAATGTCTGTGAGGAGCTGTAGGGATCAGGCACTGCAAGGAAACTGACGTCAACAGCCAACATAACGGTGGACTTCAGCGATGCTAAGTCTTCAACTGCACTCCATATGTATCGAGCACTTACATAGAGCGTGTACCCCATCCACTCCTTATCTAGTTGGGCGATAAAGTCTTTCCAGCGTGGGGCATTGATGATCTCGTCCACCCATACTCTCTGTATACGCTTATAATGCTTGCGTGGCCCATACCAGAGGATTAGGTTGGAAAGCCTGAAGATGAGCGTTTCACGCTCGTGGCCTTCTTTGTAATAGATGGATCTGTCGGCGTCTACACGCGCGCCAGGTTGTCCGCAAAAGTTTGCGTATTTGACCTTGGCTGGGCGTTATCAGTATTTTCGTGCATCGAAGGATAAATCCGTACTGAACAATCTCATGAATCGAGCTGTAAGGAGCAGATAAGTATACTATTATCATCTATGGAAAAAAAACTCGCCTACAACACATACAGAATGAGCATGCATTTTATCGATGCTGCCTGGTTGAGCATTTAGTTTGAGTCGAAAATACTCGGGGCAAGTCTAACCCTCAACACGGTCCATCAGATCCAGCATCTTTGCCAGCTCAATGCCATCAAAAGGGGCCAGTGATGTATCCGAGGTGATGGTCTCTATAATCATAGTAAGATTATGTCTTTCATTAAGTTGCAACCACATAGCCTACCTGCGTTTGCATGGATAATGATTTCCCTCAGCTCATCGAAGATTTGTCTCGGAAGGTATCGGTTGTGAGGATAAAGCTCGCAGTGATACCTAGAAGATTGTCAGCGTCGCCAACATGCTGTTGCGTGCAAGTCAGCAAGATTGTCCAAGAATGTTCCCGGAGCGTACCAATTCCTCGAAGAGCACTGGCCAATATTGCGATTCTAATGAATATTCTAAAAGCGAGTGGTTAAGGGTAATCCGAGTAGTGGTGAACCACCCACTTATATGACTGAGTTTCTTGGCTGCCTTGACGTTGAAAAGAATCTCGCCACCTGGTTCGCAAGTATATGGATGTGCCCAAAATATCACCCTCTCCACGTGATCGACGAAATAGTAGCCACAAGATTTGATGATGGTAGTATTACCTTTTTCGGTGACAAGCTCAAGTACCAATTCTGCTCCATCACCGATCCTAGCCCGCACGTCTGGTTGGCTCTTTGCATAGGCATTGAGGGCTTTAGCCATCAACAAGAGCTTCTCCGAATCGGCCTTGCCTGGGCGCATGTCTGCATCTGTGAAAACTCTCTATAGAGTGTATGAGCATTTTGAAAAATCAACCTCGGGACACGTGCTAACTGTCTCATGGTGATAATAAACTCTGGGACCTTCCGGGTGCACGAAATCGCGCCATCCACTTTGCACCTCCCTAGATGCATGTATTATGAAGATGATAATATACAGAAACTGTTGGTGAACGTGTACATACTCCACATACTTGCTGTTGGTTGGAGTGATGACGATGTGATTCGGTTCAACCCATTTCCTTCCGTGGCAGTGTCTCTACATCAACATCTCTCTAAGGATAAGTGACAGTCTTACATTTTAATTTTCCTATCATAGCGTTTGACGTCGGTCGGTATGATCGATTGTAGTGCGATGCGCTCCGGTGGCCCAGCATGCCCCAAGAAGACAAATTGTGGCTCGTTTGTTGACGTGTTCATTTCTAGGAAGACTCGGCGTTGTCCACTGTCAACGTTAGCATCTGGTACTCGGACGTCATATACAGTCCCGGTGCTGAAGCTGTCTCTGGGATTGAGGCGTGAAGGTGGCGTCAGGTACAATGGATGTTGCGGAAATGCAATGTACGCCGGTACTGCGAGTGTATGGTGTAGTCGGTCACCAGGCTGACTGAGATCTGTCGGGGGTGAACGGATCGCAGGCAAGCCACTCCCACATATTGCGGGGCGCAATTCTTCTTGGAGTGTTCCAGCAGAACATGTATCATTGCCGAAGCGAACACGCATGCTTTTTAGCCTACGGAGCAGGGCATAGAAAATCCGCAATGTATAGCATGCTCGGCGAAGTGAAGATTTGAACAACTGTGCAAAGAATCTAGCAAATTTGCGCAAGACGTCCGATGAGAAGGTGGCCATGAAGATGACACCATAAAAGCAGTCTATTGTTTAAGAACTGAAGCTAAAGCGTGAAGTTGAGTCGAACCCACAGGAACCCACAGTAAGTACTTACTGGTAGTGATGCTGAACGGTTTTAGACCAGTGCCAGCCAACTGTCAGTGGCATGTCACATGTCAGGCCTTCCAATCGCTTATTAGTCATCAGAGAACACTTGAAGCCCTTGCCATTAGTAGTTGCCAGACTCCAGTACCAGATTTGACCCTACCAGTTGCGTTAACTGCCGCTGCGCCGCGCCCCCTAGAACACAATGTCTGGGCAAGAAGAGCAGCTCACCGAGTTGCTTTTAACGCTCAAGGTCAGTACTGACAATAACTACACCCACCAACTCATCACGCGACTTCCAGAAAACAACTCCAGAGCAAGCACGCGCTATCCTCGCGTCCACACCGCAAATCGCATATGCCCTCATCGGTCTGATGGTGAAAATGAATGCTGTAGATGTCCAAGTCCTGCAGGTATGCTGTATTTGCCCTTACCACCTGGAAACCGCCAGATTGATGAATCGGTAATTCCAGAAAACGCTCACGGCCTATTCAGCATCGATCCAACAACAGCAACCACAGAATGCAGGCCCGTCGACTGCGCCTGCCATCCAGCCTGCTTCTGCAATCCCACCCCACCTCCAGCAGTACCGTACACCAACCCCGCAGTCGCAAACGCCGCCGCACGTGCCATCACATACACCTACCCCTCCTAATTATCCCAATGGACACGGGCAGGGTCCACAGCAAAATTTCGGCTATGGAACGCCCTCCCAATATGGTGTGCAAGGAGGATATAGCGCGCCGCAACAAGCCCCCATAGGTGGTGGCATGATTCCAGATGCCCTGGCATCGATCCCTGAGGAGCAAAAGGTGCGAGAAACCCAATTCTACCATATTGCATATTCCGATGGGCCAAAAAACAGGCCATGATAATGCGCGTCATAGCTATGACATCAGACCAGATCAACATGCTCCCGCCGACGGAGCGCGCGAGCATTATTCAGCTGGTAAAATATTTCTTTAATCTTGTTGGAGAGTATGATGCTGATCAAAATCGAACCCGCCCCCTCCTTACAGCGCGCAACGCTAGGGCTGCCGTCATAAGGGTCTACGCTAGCCATTCATATCTGAATATGACATAGATGACCTGCTTGGCACCCGGCATCGGGGTGATACACTAGGGCGTTCCTCTGAGAACGTAAGTTATCTTCCTCTGGCCCGCGGTGTATCGACAAAAGCAGGCGCAAGTTTAACCGGGTAGAGATGGTGGCCAACAATCTAACCGATTTGATCATGGCGAGCGGCCTACACTTGATGGATTTATGATTTAAAATTCGATTACTCCGTGTTGAATAATAGACCGATGGTGCAAATACAATTCCGAGGCTTACAACAAGTCTTGATAAATGAGTGTTAGCTTATCGGAATCCGCCCTGGCATTCCAGTGTGCAAGCCAAGACCATGATGCAAAAGCATTCTTACTACTAGCGTGCTGACTGTCATGTCTGTGTTAGGTCAGACTAAGCTCCAAGGGTCAATATATCAATCATCACCGAGGAGATTGTAGTACTGGTGGGTCACAATAATATGAATCTCGTACATGGTATGCCAATCCTCAAGATACATTGCCCTCTCTGAAATTCATATGATTCAACTTGTACGACATTACTGAGCCAATCACTCGGAACTGTATTGATCCTCGGTCCTCACACCTTCTGAATAATGGCCTTTACACCAGATGCACCCAAGCCCTCCAAATCGGAATAACCTGAAGGGAAAAAAATTAGATGGTATCGACCTTCACGAAAACAAGCCAAAAATATGATCATACCGCCAATTAATTCCTTGTCTTTTGCGATATCATGACATCAGCATCACCCAGAGGTGAGACAAGCAAAATAACTCACTTGCAAAAACCCGAGGGAATGTGGGTGCAGAACCTGGGAGGGTGCCAAGGTAGTTGATAATAGCCTGCTGCTCGCCGGTTTCACTAAGGCTGTGCGCACTTGTCAAGATGGCGGGCGTCCCGATCAAGTAAAACACCTACTCGATTGATTTACCCTGGAGCTCTGGATATTTTTGCAAGAAGCGAAGAGCTTGTTGGCAGAAGTAGCAAGGTGGCGAGGTCCGAATGAAGACGACGAGGCCGTTGTCTTTGAGGTTGTTCTGTGAGGGTGTGAGCGTCAGTAAAGTGTGGCATTGACTCGGAGGCCGGCAGCGTCGATTACCTCAACGAACTCTTGGATTTCCTTCGGATTCATTCTGGATATTGATGATGTGTGAGCGGAGCTGGACAAGGAGGGAAGTCTAGATGAGACAGCTCTATAGATTTGGGAGAACATATCCATCCTCCGGCAATTGGCGTGCCCTCACTGGGCAGTAACTTCCGAGTCAAACCACAGTAGTCAGCAAGCCACGTTGGCCCATAGCTAGCGCTGGCCGGCGGCATCATCGCTTATCATATCACATCACCAACCACAATACTCTGATTTGCTTGCGTGCTCTATTCAAGGTTGGTCCTCAAATAACTGACCCTTGATCGTGTCATCCTGTGTGGGTACTATACCTGCAAGAATGTCTATCGTAGTGAAAAGCGTGTGCAAGGCGTTGGAACGAATCGCACCGCTCCGGCTCGCTGAACCATGGGATAAAGTTTGTACCATTGGCCCGCAACGTCGTCTGATATGGTGACCTGATACGTTTGGCAGGTAGGCCTCATCATAGGTAAACACCCCGTATCTCAAAGCTCGGTTATTACTTATCCCGTGCCACACAGAATCTCCTGTCCCAAGGTCCGACGCAAAGCGCGTAGTATTGACAATCGAGTAAGTAGAATGTCATCAGCAAGGATTGCAATCAACATGCAATATGTAGTGACATGAATCCCCTAGTCTAACTACTGCTGTCCTCGAGGAGACATTAAAAGTGCCCACAGCGCTGGTTGTAACCTACCACCCACCCCTCTTTCAACCCATTACTTCTCTCACATTGGCAGACCCACTGCAAGCATCCCTGCTCAAGCTCTCAGCTGCAGGGACGTCAGTCTTCTGCCCTCACTCAAGTCTCGATGCGACTTGGGGTGGTATCAACGACTGGCTTGCAGAAGGCGTCATAGGTCCCCAGAAGGCCACTGCAAAAGTCAACATCCTGGGAGAAGTCAAGGGAGAAGCAGGCGGTGCAGGCCGTATCGTGACGCTCGATGAACCGATTCCTATCGAGGAACTTGTCCAGAGAGTAAAGAAGCATCTTTCTTTGTCACAAGGTCTACTGCGCATCTCCCCTGCCTATCACGCATGTCTGACTATAACGAACGTACAGTTGACGTAGGACGGCCGTTCGCTCAAAAATCGATTAAATCGGTTGCAATTTGTGCTGGTGCCGGGGGTACGTTACTTTCAGGAGTCGATGCCGATGTATATTTCACGGGGGAAATGCAACATGTAGGGTTAGATTCCTCTTCCGTCTGTACGATCCTAATGGCGATTGCAGCATGAAGTCCTTGGAGCAGTTGCAAGGGGTCGATACGTCATACTATGTGGGTTGACTGCGCATGACGGGAGTCTCGTCACTGAATGTATGATATCAAGGTGGACATACAAACACAGAGCGTGGATACCTCCCTGTTCTGGCAAAGAAGCTTTCGGACGCACTCTCCGAACTTGTGCGGGACGAGTCGTCCAGTGGATTGTCCCGAGAAGAAAGAATCGAGATTAAGAAGTACCAGATGGATATTCACATCAGCGAAGTTGATAGGCACCCTCTTGATCGCATGTAAACAAATACCGGTGCAGAGCGGTGCACCGGGAAGGTTTGGATATGTGGTTATACAAGTGCTATATATAATATTGACCTGGCTTTCTTTGACGAAGCAGTGGGGTCAGATCTGTCACCTGCCGGAAGCTCGAATTGCCTCCATCAAATGTAAAGACGAGAACTAGACAGAATGCATTGTCCTACAAGCTCCGAGCCATCCACGGCACTTACCTTGAGCTGGGCTTCCCCAAGGTTTGCTATATTTCTTAGAGTTCAGTTGCTAATCCACAGAGGAGTTAGTTTTACTGGCTATTAGTAGCGGACCGAGAATGAGCCGTTCGAACTCACGAAGGGCTCGGACGTTCGAAGCGAAAATGATATCAGACGATTCATAGAGTTGACGCCACTTGGGCTCACTGAGTCAGGCCAATATCGAACTATTTTTGAATCAAGAGCGAACGCATGGCTGGGGTTGAATTTCATTCTCGGTGCCTGGATGGAGCAAGTGACCATACGATATGCAATTTGCCAGCGTCAAACTCCCTCACCGATTCCTCTTCGAGTCACATTACCCACAGATAGAAGGGGACGTGCGAGGGAACCGGTGAAAGCCAAGCGAAGTTATAAAGGAGGATAAAGCCTTAACAACTGCACCACACGCTTGCAAAAGGAGTGCGGTTACGGAAAGAAGACGACCTAGTGATCGTCATTGTATTCAGTCAGCGAGGTCGGCGGACAAAGATTGACCCGCGAGCATTTTACCCGAAGAGGTGTCAGAATGGCAAGTATTTGAAGTATATTGCGGGGTAAGATGCGTTCTTGGAGAAAGGAAGTTGCTGGCGCGTGCGACCTACAACGCGGTGATATCGCATATTAAGAACAGAAGTCTCGAAGGAGAGATGGAACGGTAAGCCGGGGGACATATTTCTGTCAGGAACACTTATTGAAGACGTGAATCCTCATCGCTCAGCAGACATATGGTTGAAATGTGGGAACGTCATACCGCGGTGCGGGGAAAGGTGGGAAATGTGCGCATTTGGACGTAAGAATATTGATTCGGCATCTGATCTTGACAAGATAAGGGCTCGAGGGAAGGAAGATTCAGGGTGAGATGTGAACGTTAGCATTTATCTCAAAGTTGTGATAATTACTCACTGTGAGACGGCGTGATACACGCCGAGACAACGTCTAAAAATCTGGATCCAGGCTAAAAGAATGTCAACTTGAACATAATGGCACGCGCAGCATTGCTTGTCACTGCCGTTCGTGGCATTGCCAGAAAATTGATTGGTTTTAGGTGCCACGTTGGGAATTACAAGCCTCGACGTGTTCATGGAGTGGGAAGCTATCGTGGTGATGTCCGACATACAAGAAAGATTGAGTTACAGATTTGGAGTGTTCAACGCATGCCAACACCCAAGATGGTTTTGAATAGGCCATGAAAGCAAGAGTATGATCCTCCCGGGAACAGGCAGTGCTTCATAGACATAGGCTATATGGCGCCATAATTGAATGTGAGAACGGTGTGTATCTTCCATTCTGAAAAAAGACAAATGAGCCTTTGTAACTTAGAACAAGTTGGGCTGGAAAGTTTCATTCGTCTGGGAAGAAATTCATTAGCATGAACTGGATCCATGTCAGGGCAGGGAGACCGTTATGTAAACCCCAAATATTGATGGCAGATACAGAAAATTTGCTTGATTGAAGCAAACCTGAATTGCTCAGGAGTCCTAGTCAGGAGTGGAAGCACAGCCGTGACGGTCTGTCACTGTCATTGTGGCTGTTACAGTCGCGTATCAAATTGCACGTGCTGTTGACGCGTCAGAAATAATTCACACGCCTTCTCCTTCTCTGTACGTTGGAATTGTTAAACGTCCCAACTTCAAGTCTGCACGCGCCATGCCGCCAACAGCCAACACAGAGCTAAGCACAAGACACTTACCAGACCTCTCGGACACATCTATCTCTTTCCAGATCCCCGCCGATTCCTCATCCGCGGAGTTTCTGCTTGCAGATAACAGCAGTGATCTTGATTTTCTGCGCGGAGCTGGCGGCGCCAGTTTCGCCACCATTGCTCCTACTCCAGTCCGCGGACAATTGAAGCTTGGTGCTATCACACCTAAAGCCACCTCGCAACTGTTATCGCTATCAAAATCACCTAGTCCAAGTTCGTCAACACACCAGAAGAATGACTACAGACCTTTACGGTCCAGACGTCAGAGCCCTGTCAAAGCGAACAAAATGTCCCGCCCTCCATCTAAACTTAAGGAGATAGTACTTGACGGGCCCGCCGTCTCCGAGGAGCGCTTGGAGTCCTTACGCGCGGAGGTGGGGACCCTCAACGATGATTATGCTATCTCCATGCACGTGCAGCCACCAACGGTTGCGCGATCCTCTGTTTTCCCTGTGTTAAATGTTACGGCAGCACCAAATTCAAAGTTAAAGCCGAGGACAAGAATTAATTCTGTAAGTTGACTCCCATTTACAATAAGTATGAGCTCACCATCCTGTGGCAGGCGGTAGAAGGCGGCCGTAACACGAAGCTAGCAACGCAAAGCAGGATCCCTATGTCAGCCGCTGACAAACTTGGTCCAACTTCCATTGCCGAACCAACTGTACAGTCCTCTTCTACGTGGACGTCCGAGTCAGGAAACGTGGCCATAGACACCGAATTCCAAGCTCCACCCGAATGTATGAGCGGTGATAGTAACATGGTCTCAAACGCTAGCCAAACCGTGACCGGTCGGGTGGCTGAACGCCTCGTGTCTTACAGTCAGAAATTAATGTCGTCAATTAGGTACGTCCATCGATACACATTTCACTGCATTTGCACCGGAACTGATCAGGTGTACCTTGCGCGTGTCATTCTATTCTTCTTTCTCTCTTTCTGTATGATTGTGATCGCAATCGGGAATTATGATTCGATCTGACATGATCTCCGGTCACCTTTCTTGGAAATACCATCATTTTGGATTCCCCAGTATCTATAATCCCAGGACCGAAAATTCTTTCACGGCAGGTACGGGCACTGGTGTTGCTAGAACGGAAGAACACATCGAAACTCAACCTCCACCTGCGGTCGACATTGTGCATGCCCCATGTTCACCGGACCCTTCGAGTCGTAACGATTACCTATTGAGGCTTTCAGAAATTTCACCGCAGAAGTATCACACACAAGCTAGCGCTTCCACCGGTCATTTATCCACAGGAAGGCGGGAGCTATCGCCCATGAGGCCGGCGAAGAAGCGCCCAGCCACCGAGGAAGATTCCGCTTCCCAACAGTCAAGTGGCAGCAAGAAGTTTAAGGCGAAAGTGTTGTCACAAAGCGCCGTTGCCAAGACTGGCCCGACTATTTCGGCAGAGCCATCCAGCCAAGTTCTTCGACCATCCACCCAGAAGAACCGCGCACATGCCAGCGTACAGCTTATCAGTCGGAATTCGCGGTGTCCGACGTCAAATTTTCCAAACGCGCGAACAAAGTATAAACCCAGACAGAACTTCCAGCGACAGGTGTCATCTATAGCGATTGTATCAACGTCCCTGCGCAGTCGGATGATCTGCAAGGAGAAAGACAAAAATGTTCAGGGACAGGAAGGGGGGGTCTCTACTAGCCGCTCGACCTCGTCACAAAGCCGAACCTGGGGCAGTTCCCGGGTCCACTTTGACGCGGGACGTGTAGTCAGCAAGAAACCTGTGGCAGGTACGGGGCTCGAGCGGTTAGGACCATCTAGACCTGGCCTTGTGCCACCCTTCGAGAAGCCGGTACGTGATTAATTAACGGAATCCTCGTCTTATGTGCGCTCATTCAATATTATTTTTACATGGCTTGATATTTGATTGTTGGCTGTGATATTTCAACGTATAGCTGCCACCTGCCAACATAACAAAGCCTATTGCGTTTACGTTTCATTTGGACGCTCGCGTTGAAGCGCGTAAAACTGAGTTTGAGAAGCTTGCAGGTTCGGCCAACGAGGAGAGGGGGCACCAACAAAGGCATCATGTGCCCGATTTCAAGGTACTACATGAGGCTCACCAAGCGTCACTTGCATGGCGTAAGGAACACGTCGTCCCGATGGTTCCTGCACCACCGATAGTCCTTAGCACCGAACTTCGCGCCAGAGAGAGAGAGAAATTCGATCAAATGGTGCGAATAAAGGAAGAGGAGATTCAACGAGCAAAAGAGGAGCGCCGAAGACAACGAGATGCGGAAGAAGAAAGGGAGATTAAAGAACTTCGCAAGCGAGCAATTCCAAAGGCGAATGAGATTCCAGAGTGGTATGCTGACATGCCGAAGAAAGGAGGCAGTGTAGGAGGATCAGGATAGTGGAGGGTGTCATGCGATTGTTGTCAGGTGATGGAGATCGAGAATATTTGTGAAGTGATCAGGGTGTACGCAATGTTTTTTCGTTATCAATGCAGCATGTCTTTTTACATCATCCCTTCCCAGTCAACATCACCCTTCCAAGTCCATGGTTATTTACTTCACAAATCATGATCCCTCGCCCACAGCACGATACCGGTGATACAATCAAACCCTGCAAGTTATTCTGGGATGTTTGAACGGGGAAGAGGAAGTCTGGGAAGACCTCGCGTTTAAACGCATTATAACCGGTGCAAAGTGCCTTTCAAGGCCTGAGAAGGCTTGATGGCATCGTGACCGATTGCCCCGGAACCTTGTTTTGCCTTCTGTTTCGATAATATGTTTACATGTGTCATTCCTCCTGAGTAACCTGCGCTGCGGGTCTTGGCTGTGCGGAAAGATGCAATGCGATTTTGATGATACGTGCCACTAGTACTAGCGCAGTACCAAGTTTGTCGCCGATCGTTTCAAGTGGGATGATGGACAGATTGAGGAATGATATCTCCAAAAGTTGCGATCTTTAGAATATGTTAAGTTCCATGGGATCTATTAGTATTAGGATGTATTGGCTACTTGCATGGAAACCAACATGAGGCGGTCGTCTGTGGGTACCTTGGGCCAACTGCTGGCGGGCCCTAACCAAATCTACTGAATTAGACTCTGGCATGGAAATGTGGGCATGATGTACTTTCCGATTCATAAGGGCGCATAGCCCCATTGAACCTAGTCGCCCATGCGGTGGGGGAATGACTGATTTTGTAGATTGCCTGGTTCTACATAGAAGTCGGATGCAATGTAAGTTTGAAGCCTACGGCATTGCGAATGAAAAACTCTTAGGTGCGCGGACACGCATGTTAAGATTATGAATACGTGGAAAAAAAAAACCCAGTTTGATGGATGAATACCTGTGAAGTTCGATATTACAGGCTTCAAGGTCTGACAGTTGAGTTCTGTCCTTACGGTCAGTCAATAATGACGAGATTGCCAATATAGCGCTATACAGGAACGGTCACATCATGTTCCTGTTTTCATCCCCCACGCGATCGGGATTGAGTACGCTTGCCTGGTATAGCAAGGGTGCGATACGTCCAAACTGTAAACGTAGGCGACACGTCGAGGAACACGGTGCCGTAGGGAGGAAAGATGGTACGAGAGTTCCTCGATTAGCTGGATGTTAGACGGGTGCCGGATCGTGTGAGTGATTCTCTCGAGGATTTCGAGGACTTGGCGTTGTTGTAAAAAATTGTTGCGTGTAAGAGATTGAATTTCAATCAAGATGCGTATATGAATAATCTGCCACAGACACTGCCAGATCTCGGGGCCATTGCTGTGTCACTTGAACAAGCAACATGTCCAAGTTGAGTTAGATATAGCTGTACTTCCAGTACTTAGTACGTTATCATGTCAAAAAGTCAAGTGGGACCCGAAAGCAAGGATCCGGTGCAACATGGCCTCGAAAGGTTATCGTGAGTGGATGGATGCCCTGACTGTGAGCGCTCAAGGAAATTGATGTACGAAAATGCTTCATTGGGGCACTGGGTGATTTCTTCGAGGGGTCATGGGCTTGAGGAAGTGCTCTCAGGCAACCAAAGTTCCCCGATTTCCTTTTTTGTTTTACGCTGATTACAGATTTGGTTCATCAGTGACGCCACAACCCGCAAGTATACTCTGTAATTCTTGGCCGTCGGATGTGTTTTGTCTATGTCTATGCAAGCCGATAACGGAAGTATGACCGGCTGCCACAACGAAAATGCATAAAAGGTGGAGCAAATCCATTCTCTTTAATCATTCAACCTACCAACTCTCTTCCACAGCCCGAGCATCCTACTCAACACAATGCATGCTTCTAGCTCCTCTACCACTTGCATGTCTTCCAAGACTGCATTCTCATCCGACGACTCATCATCATCATCATCATCATCATCGCATCACTGCACGCGCTTCTCTCATCCCACTCCCGTTTCAACGCGCATTTCATCTGATGATGACTCTTGCATGAACTTCAATGCACCTCAGTGTTGCCACTGTGGCTGGCGCGGATCTCACTCCCCTAGCTGTCCCTTCCGCTGAGCACACACAATGATTACGTTTTTTTTGCTATATTTATTCCCTTTGCTTGTCGTAAGTCATCTTTCCTATTGTCTCACATCATCCAGTGACTCAATGTCTCATCCTAGACCGTCAATTGTTCTCATCATCGATCATGTTGTCATTGGACTCTTTTTATCGCATTGTATCAACATACATCTACACCCCGTGCATAAACGCACATTAGTCGTCGAGGTCTCATCGCAGTTGTAGGATTAAGGAGGAAGGAGGAGGTTGTGCAGACTCACTATGCGGATTCCTCGGGGCGGCAGGATTATTTAGCCTCACAATTTTGCCGTCTGCCTTGTATGTATGATTTACTCCAACAACCATCATTATCTGCCGGACCGTAAACCGTACTGAAACGTCAGTAACACGTCTCAAACGGACGGTACATGTTCATCGTAACATGCCTACATACTGATGGCCGAACAACAAGCTACATCGGAAATGAAGTCACTGACTCGGTTCCAAGTCCCACGTGGATACTACCCATGATGAACGCAGGTTCTTTATGGAAATGCATGAGGAACACGTGTCATTCGGGCTCTGATGAGATGCTGGTTGTTCCGCTGACGGGTGTGGGGAAGAAGGGAAAACTCTTAGATTTGGTCAAGATTTAGAGAATAATATTAATCGCGGAATCTGATCAAAGGGACGGCTCTAAAAACGTGTACTCCCAATGTCTATTTTGTATCATTTTCGCCGAACTATCCGCAAGTATGACGAGTTGGAAGCCTATCGTGAAGCGAGGTGGAAGAAGGTTGCCAACGTTGACAACGTTGAAACTGCATCTTACACCCTACGCCCATCATAATAGGCGGACTCGGCTGTCCTTATCCGAGTCACCTTCTCCGTCGTACTTGTCGGCGTAATACTACTAGTCTGGTTCACGAATAATTTCGTTCCGTGTGACCTCACCAGCGAACTACGTGATACAGTTATTTCTAGTGCGCAGGTCTAGAAATTCGGCGAATTCGGATGTAATTTCTTTGGATCTTCTTGTCTTCAAATGTTTAAGCGCCTCCAGGCTCCAGGCCTAGCTTTCTTTCCCATCTGGCAGCCGAAAATCCGATTCCATCCGATTCTATCGCCAAACCCTGTGTAGTGTGTGTCATTTCGCAGCTGTGGACTACCAACTGTTTTCATATCATGTCTTCCAACTGGCACCCGCTGGCCTTGCACCCACCGTCCCATTCGGAGGAGCTCAAGATCTCTTTCCCTCAAGACCATGTGATGCTTATGACACTCAACCGCCCAAGGCACCTCAACGCCATGACACCTCAACTTACCACTGGTATAGCTGACATTTTAAATTGGTTTGATGATGAACCCTCTTTGTGGTAAGTTCCGTCACTTAACTTATCGGTAATCTCGTTCAACTTCTCTGTCCCGTACTTCAAGGGTAGTAATCGTAACGGGTGAAGGACGTGCTTTCTGTGCAGGAGCCGATTTGAAAGCGTAAGTAACAAAGAATAATGCTCGCCATCCTCTCGTTCCCTTATTCCCTCGACCTTACATTTTCACACCAGCTGGCTCCATAATCAATCAAGTGGCACTGCGAATGAACAAGAAAATGTGGCTTCTTCCGTCCACGGATTTGCGTCTATCTCGCGCCGGCACACCTCATGCAAGCCTATGATCGCCGCAGTGAATGGCTCGGCTTATGGCGGCGGTGTTGAAATGATACTAAACTGCGATGTGGTCATTGCAAGCGAAGACGCCGTGTTCGCACTTCCAGAAGTCAAGCGTGGTGTACTAGCTGCACAAGGAGGTGAGTGAATGCCGCATCCATCATTCTATTTCCAATTGCAGCTTTGTCTTCCTCGATTATTTTAGAAGACTGAGGCGGGGGGCGGGCATGTATAGACTTCGCTGATCGGTGATTCGTTGCAGTTATTCCCAGGTTAGGGAGAGTTGCGGGCCATCAGGTTCGGCGTGAATAAACTCACAGGGTATCTCCGCTCACTGAGAAAATCTTGCGGCGTAGCTTGCTTCTGAGATGCTGCTCTTGGGAAATACCATCACTGCCGCCCAAGCTAGAGACAGATTTCGTTTGTAAGTCAAGCCTACAATCGCCGCCAGTCACAGAGACAGCTTCTTGACACTCATGCGCATACTTCCGGTCCGCAGTGTCAACCTCGTCGTCGAAAATTCGGCTGTTTTACCTACTGCTCTGGACATCGCGCGACAGATGAACATGAACTCCCCTGACTCAGTACAGAGTTCAAAGGAAGGCCTTATACTTTCACAGAAGCACCACTTCGAAGAGGCTGTGCAAACCCACTCGATGAGTCTCGTGAGCAAACGCTTGTATCACGGCGCAAACATCAAGGTACGTCACGTCACGTCATACCTGTCTTATGGGGCATATGGAGTATTCATCCTTCTTCCTTCTGACGTTAATCCAGGAGGGACTGGCCGCTTTCTCGGAGGTATGGTGTACAGGCTGTGATAATTTAAATCAAATTAACGCGTTCTTTCCGTTCGCTCTTCCGCAGAGACGCAAGCCCAGGTGGTCGAATCCCGCGAAACTATGACGTGGTTGATTATTGATCCAGGATATTTAAAAGGTTATAGTATACATAAATGCGTTATCTCTCGTACATAAACTCCTGTGTGATTGCGTGATTGTTGGATGCCAGTGAGATAATCCTCGAGACTTGAGTCGTCCGAGAATTTTGCGATGCCGACGATGGCTGTTCCTGGTACCCCTGGATGACCCGAAGAAGTGGGAAAATGAGCATGTCCAGCGAGAACGACATTGAAGAAAAAAGTTATTTCCGCTTATCACGTTCTCAACCACAAATTGGCATGCCATCCCGCGAACAAGAGCAGGAAACCTACCTCGATTGTATGGTTTGATCTATAAGAATACTTACCAACACCCCAAATCAACCATTCCAAACTCAAAATAGCCTATTCTCAAGCCGAACGAGGGCAACATCGAGCGCACGCTCAATACGGTTTTTTGACAACGTTATCGCAAGGTTGTTGCATGCCACGTAAGTATACCTTGCACCCGTGAAAGCCCGCAGAGCACACAAAGGAATCGACCTATTTGCCTTTGAATATCGTGTCATATGTAAACATGGCGTACATGATCTAGAACCAGAACTTGAGAAGCGCGCAAATCGTGAGAGCCAAAGTTCTGCTTCCAGCGCCAAGGTGAGCGTTAGACACGTCGGCTCAGTGAAAACCATGAACCGGTAGTATATAGGACTGCCAAGTGATAGGTCCGAGGATTATCAGCTTGACAAAGGATAGCCACAGCCTATGTTTAGCTGAAATCGTTGTAGAACAGGAACAGGTGGCGTATGATTCAAGAGGGCCACGCTGGCGATCCAAAAGCTTCCAGGAGTCGCCCATGTCAGGGATGGACTTCAGCGCGCCAAGATCACGTATGTCCGAGTATCACTTCATGTTAGCAATTTCAATCAAACGGTCTTCATCTGACTTGCCGACTCACAGCATATCGTATACACCTATATAGGGTAGTTTTGGAGTGTAATCTATCCAAGTTGAGTTTGAAAAGAATTATTGTGAGGGAGAGATATGTAGCCTTGATAAATCGTTGACTTCGTGAGGCGCGATAGTCGCGGATTTCGATATTTGGGAGCGGGGTGAGCAACAAGCTGTCACAGAGTGAAATTGACTGTAAATACATAGACAGTCAGTGTGGTATGAAGTCCGTGAAACGGGGGAAGTCATTATCTGAGGCGGGACCCAAGTAGCGGAAGGAGTCGCTGCGGCAACGCCCGTAATACACAACCCTAGTGGTTGGCTCACGTATCGGATAATGAGGTAGGTCTAGGTGGATCCTGGGGAGGAGAGCAGGAAGGGTCGCAAAATGACTTGATTGAAGAATTTGCCAAAAAGACAAATCGTCAACTGTGCAAATAAATACGCGGCGATATTAATGCTGGCCGTTGCGGGGAAAATGCGCTATGGACCATTTATAATAATATCATACACGATACCATCTTGACTTGACGTACCATGTAATCGGAAACAAGGCATTCCGTATGAACGCAAACTCGGTCGTAAAGGGGACAACGGCTGAACCAGGGTCACTGGAGATCCAGTCAGCAGGCCAGAGATGTCAACAAAAGTTCACCGGCAACAAGGGAAATGTCAAGAAGTACTGAGTGAGAGTCTGGATGACATTTAGTAAGCGTCAAGTTCATTCATTCATATTGAGAACGAGTTCTTTATCATGCCACGACTCACGGGTCTCGAGCTGAGTACGAGATCATCTTCTTGATAATTATCTAAAGAATTAAGGGGCTGTAAAGGTTTGAGGAAGACGCCGATCATGAAAAGTAGAAGCGGCCACTGGTGTGGCAGTAGTTGATAAGCGAGAGCTCAGAGCATGCGTAGTGGGCGACGCGACTTGTTGAATATGCTGTGCTCCCCCCGGGCCGGCCGCCGGAAACAAAGTGTCCTCCCGAAATAAATTGTTAAAATAATATAGTACTATTGTCACCAAACACACCCTACGATATGTTTTTGTGTTCAGGATATCTAGTTTTTCTTCTTCAGAAATTCTTCAGGAAGAAACTAACTATTGAGTAAACACTTGAGTGCGCCGTCCTCAACACAGAGCTCGAGTTGAGCAGCGGGAGTTCAAATAAGTTGGCAGGTTCGGCTCACTTGTAAGTTGCAAGCTTCCTGTTTCGGTAGTGCTACTCACGATCAGTAGCTAGTCAGCTTTGTTCTGTAGTTATTTCAGAAGAACATATACATGAGATATTATGAACACTAAGATGAGTGTGTTTTGTGCTAATAGCGCTATACTATTTTAACAACTTATTTTTGGGGACACATATTTTGTTCTGGGGGGACACCAATAATATTATTTGTGCAGATTCATCAGCACGGCGCCTACGCGCCATATTTCTAGGATGCTTACATTCATACCCGAGCCAATTTTACACTGTCAGGCACCAGCGATTTTTCATCCACTGTCGAAAGCCAAAATCTTGCAAACATAATGCATTTGAATCCATCCAGGTAACGAAGCGGCATCAGGTGTTATTTGAATAAGTTAAATGAGCGAGTGGCGTGGAGAGGGACTCGCAGAGACAACAGGTTCGCCCTCCGGTGTAAACTCCAGGTACAAGTGCCGTTATGCATGAGGTAAGAAAGGTGATAGAAATTCTCGACAGACTGACCAAAACTCTCAGGATCCACCACTAGACGAAAAATGTTAATGGGGCCGGCCAGAAGAATGCACGCAAGCTAAAGGCGAAGTGAGTCTGACAGTTACCAGGGTGGTCTGGTGCAGGTCTGCCAAGGGTCCTGGTGCAGTGGCAGGAGTCCTGGCTGGTGGTCGGTGGCCGTAGTCTGTCATCGATAGATAGAGCCACAACCAGCTATAGCCTAGTAGAGGTTTGGCCTTGGGTTTCCCTCGCAGCCCGTGCCCGGTCCAACAGGAAGGAAAATGGTGTAACCTCCCTCACCTTTAACTTTCAAGTCATCCTCGGTTGCATTGAAAGAGCCAACGACTGAAGGAGTGTCCATCGATGAGGCTTCAGTGAGGCTGGAACAATTAAAAGTGGACCGATCCTATGATATCGTTCTGATGTGTGTAGTTTGCGTGTGCTCCTGTTGTATGTTGATGCCGAGGCGGAACAAAAAACAATACTTTCGATTGCAAGACCCAAACACCGGACAGAGATATCAACAGAGAATCGGAGGTCAACGCGAAGCTCTAGAACACCCCATAACGGAAAGCTCAAAACATCGTGCATCATGTAGGAGTGACCGAGGCATGCATAACGAATTTTCAAAAGGGCTCAGCGAGAATTGAATGAGACGTTTGTCTTGCAAATAAGGTAACCGAAAAGGCCCGAACACGGCCCGGGCGTAGCCGGCAGAGGTTTGGGGAGATGGGGAACCGGTCGTAGTATTCCATCCTCTTAGTCTACTAACGTTGGGAGTCGGGGATACTACGTCGCGCCTGACGCCGCTGAATTATTGGGACTCTCAAGCTCTCATACCGTCTTTGGACAGACAGATAGATTCACTGTGAGGAGGCGAGCATGTCCGCCTTATATTTTCGGTAAGTGCTTCATGTGAGTATATACTCCGCTAGTCGCTGCACGGCCATGTCTGCTGATTGACACATATACCTCAAATCTCAAAAAAATGATTTAAGCTCAGAGCATTATCCACTTCTATTCCGAGTCACGGGAGTCCGCCAGATAGTAGAAACGTGAGGGGTACCAATAATTACCTCAGGGTATATTTTCATTTTTGGCCAAGCGAACTGACGACCCCCCTCCTCTTGTCCATGCATACTAATTACACCAATTACACCAATAAACTAGGTAAATAGAAGACGTCACAGGTCTGCATTAATATTGAAGTTATTAGCACGGGTTCAAAGGTCACATTGTTTCATGCCCTAAGCTTGTCGTTATGGTTATGTCTGTGCTTTTCGCGGGGTCCAGTGCTTGGCCGTACGTGGTTGAGACATGCGCCATCATGCACATTGATCATGCAGGTCATGAATTCACGACTATTTTCATGCTCCGAGTCAGCGCTTCTATTTGCTACCGGAGAGTGAGCACTGGCAGAGGCGGCAGTTCCGGTCACCTTGGGAGTATTCCAACAGGACTGCTGGGACTCCAAGCGTCCCAGAATTTGCATGCAATATTAAAGTTGAGCACAATCATCAGAAATATCACCACCTCATGGGGAACATATTACATGCCCGAAGACCCAACTCGTTCCGTTGGTCTGCCGTGGCCAAGAGATTCAAGTTGGTAGAATCAGGCGGCGTGGGATTGGCACCGACAGGATGCGCCACTGGCGTTTTGACAGATGTGTGACCAAAGATATCTCCCAAGGGCGGCGGGTCACTGTTCGTTTCCAGTTCCACAATCGTATCTATAGGAGTGAAAATAGGTTTTCATGGGGCGATGCAGAAGTGACATCTTTCAGAACAGGCACGATAGGAGTGCGCAGCTGATGGATACTGACAGACATACACGGTCATACCATAAAATGGCAGCGCGATCCCTGTTCAGGACCGATAGATGAAATAGAGGACATCCGTGCTTACCGTGTTCAAGATTACTCTGTAGATCCTTCATTTCCACACGGCTTCTTGATTATTGCAAGAGCCGATACGCTAATTTCCAAAACAACCAGGTAAGCCTAATAAAGGGGATCCTCAAATGTCCCACATTAGCCAGATGGTGAACACGGCTACAGATCCCATCTAATGCCACCAGATATGAGCGCTGCAAACGATGTGGATCAGAAAATAGTGATCATCTTTTGATGTCACAAAAATAATGCGCTAGTTTCCGAGAGCTAGGCAGACCTGGAGATCCTCTATGACCAATATCGACCAGACCGTGGTCAAAGCCGCCCGACGCCAGACATGTCCACTGAACACGGCCACGAATCCCCACTAGATCAGGGCGTTGCAACTGATGTAAATCTGAAGATATTGTGAGAGAATGCAACGGCGAAAAATACCACCTATGCCTGACATCAAATTTGTGAATTACAAAAAATCAAACAAATTCACAAACCCCGTCATTAACGAGTGGGGTACACTTCTTTATAATAGTTCCATTCTGAACGTCGTTCGAGCCACGAATACAACCCAATCAAAATCCGCACTACACGGCGAATAACAACAGTTTTGAGCAAACCTTGCACAGTAATTACGGTTCTGATCGGCCAGGACCGAAACTATCGACGATCCGGTGGCGAATAGAGTAAATAAAGACGTGGCAATTGTCGTGACTGCCAAGTGAGCTTTCCTGGATCTACGCAGGGAACACCAAAGAAGCTGTAAGCGTTACGGTCGACTGACTTAGCGCATACCCCGAAGACGTGAAAGCACCCAGATAATTGAAACTACTCGATATTTAAATATTCACCTCATTACACAAAAATCCTTCTGTCTTACTGTAGCGGGGGGTTCCAGGCTCAGCCTCAGAGAGGGTTATGGCCTGAGGAGTCGAGAGGTTGGTAAGTGCCAGGGGTCAGTGTTCAAAGTCATAGCGTCAAGATAGATAGCAGCAAGCTCCGAGATTCTTCTCATTCTTCTTCAGAGTGCGGTGTATCAGGAAATGTTTCATTGAACCAAACCTTTGTAGACAGGCGTGTGCGCTGCTGGCGGGCCGAAAAGGACAGTGCATACAGAACGGATCCTATGGGGCTCAGAAGCCATTGCTTTCATAAGTGACCTGATCCGCATTAGGGGCTCACCTTGTTGGCGCAAAAAGTTGAAGGGTTTAACTTTCATTGACCAATGTAAATGATTGCATATCATGGCATGGGAAAAGGAAAAGAACTGAATTGTTGTTATGAAGTTCCGGGAATTACGCTAGAAACAGCGAGGAAGCTGGCATCCATTACGAGCACGACCATTCAACTGAATACAAAGATCAATGCATACTCTGAACGGATAAAACCACCCGACTTTTTTAGGCTAGCTATGTGCGTTGCTGGCAGGCCAAAATAGAATGAGTTCACGGAACGAATCCGACAGGGCTCAGAAGCCTCGTTCTCGTGAATGGACTAGGCGCTCACCTCGTCGGTAGCCAATGTTGAACGATGTCACTTTCACTGACCAATTTGAGCGAACGGACATCGTCACAGGGATCCGAGAGATTTAAATAGTCGCTCAAGTTTCTCTGGAAAAGCGACTGCATTGTGAATTTCCTGGAACAGCGAGTATCATGGCCAACTGAATACGAAAATTAACACATATTTCAAACACTTCAAAACAACCCACACGACTTAAGAAATCCGTCCGCTCAGTATGCAATGTACTCAAAAAACTGGAAGTTCACCGTGGGGTTAATCGACCTAGGCCCTCGTAGATCACCCATGTGCAACGCTGGTGGACCGAAAAAGATAGGACCCACGCCTTGGACCCGAGGAGGCCTAGAAGCATCGTTCTGAAAAACGGAGACAACTTCACGTTCACTAACCGATGTGAGCGCTTGCAGAATTGTCACATGAGTTAGACCGAACAGTCGCATAATTCTCTCTGGAAAGAATCGTCGGCAGTGACCGCATTATGAATTGCCTGTATCTGTGCCCAGAAAAACGAGAAGGTTGGCATTTACTACAAGGAAGTCGGTCGACTGAATACAAAAATTAACACATATTCTGAAGGGACGAAAATCACTCACATGAGTTGTGAAAACCGTCTAACAAGTATGCAACTAGTCGCCAAACAAAATGGGAAGTCCACGGTTTAATCGACCCAGGTCCCTGTAGGCCAGCCATGTGCACCGCTGGCGAGCCGAAAAAGATAGGACTCATAACGTGGATGCGAGGTACTCAGAAGCATCGTTCTCATAAATGGATTAGTCCGCATTAGTCGTTCGCCTCGTTGGCGCAAAAAATCGAGGAATTTCACTTTCACTGACAGATGTGAGCAAGCGCAGATCGTGGCATGGGAAAGGAATAGACTATCGAATGAGGTTCGCTGGGGCATCAGTGGGTATCCAAGGTACCTGTTCCGCATGACGTTCTTACCAAGGACGCACATAGAATGGGGGTAGCATTAGCAGTGTTTCCTAGATATCAAAAATGAGCGAACTACGCCCTACAAGACAGTCAAATTACCTTGGATCACATCGAGCATTTTGCCATCTCTTCGCTTACGAACGGTGTTAAGGGGAGATCGGAAGTGATATTCCTGGTCATTTGAATTACACGAGGTTGTCTGCACTAGCATGTAGAGTTATCTTTTAACCTGCCCTTTTTAATTTAGTGGGTATCGTAAGACGCGTTCATGAGCACGAGCCTGTTATCTTGGTAAACTTCAAAATTAGATGACATACCTAACCGAAATATGCACACAAGAATTGCAACCGAGTTAATATCCTGTTATCGTTCAGTCGTAGGAGGCTAAGGCAAGGTACAAAACAAATATGACTTGGTTCCATGAACCCTTCACATTCATATCAGTCTGCTTCGCAGGTTCAATATTCGTGGAACCGAGGAGAACAAACGCTTACTGCGGCCCCGGGTCAAGCAAGTAGCCGCAAAATCCCTCGCCTGTAGCTGCGTTCATGCCGAGCTGACGACTCCAATACCGTTAGTGAGCGTCAAACCTTAGGTATGAGCAAGTTCGAAGACTGTTTCAGCATAGCCACCACCTCCAGAGGCTGGGGATGGTTGTCAGTGGTGCCTGTGCCTGTGACTCAGAAGGAGGTGGCACGCATGGAATCACAGTCACTGTGACCTCCCAGGCATTTTCCTCTTCGAAAAGTTGTGTCCAGGAAAGCGGAAACCTCCAGGATGAATGTGTACAATCGATCGCAAAGCTTAGGTGGTACGGGGCGCGTACACGATGAGACACAAATGATGCCGCAGTGACGCTTTGCTTCTTTAGCAAATTTCTGCAGAAAGCTGAACAATAAGTTTTATAAATGACGGAGTTATTAGACTTGACGAACCTGCAGATCATTGTTAATTTGAGGTCAAGAATAAAACAACCATGTATGTTTAAAAGGACCTAAAAAGACGCGAGTGATTTCTCCGGCGTAGCGGATTCTGAGAGCTAAGTTCTGACCCCTCGAAATTCCAAATGCAGGAATAAGTGGGGGTCACTTTCCCTCTGACACGTTTGACCAAGGACACTAAATTATAATACGAGGAACTATCCAAGATCAGAGACTGCAGACGCGTGCACGCAAGGGTTTTCCACAACACTTCCAGTTCATCAAGATGGTGAGCACCAAACATTCCGGATGAGACGCGAACAGGATCTAACAAAGCGCAGGTTGTTCTAGCAGCATCAATATGCACAAAAGGCGGGAAAGGTGAGTTTACCTACCAACACCAACTCTTTAAACCGATCTCTTAGCACGCACTTTCAGCGGTGCTCTCGCGCCAATTTCACCCAATGACCCGCACCCATATCGAATCCCTACTTGCATCCTTCCCAAAGCTCATCCCGACAAACTCTCAGCACACTTCCGTAGAAACCGCTCAAGTCCGCTACGTCTACCAGCCCTTGGAAGACCTTTACATCCTTCTCATCACTAATAAAGCTTCCAATATCCTTCAGGACATCGATACCCTTCACCTCTTTGCGCGCGTCGTGTCTGATATCTGCCGCACCGCAGACGAGCGTCAAATTCAGAAACAGAGCTTTGAGCTGCTTAGCGCTTTTGATGAGATCGTGAGCATGGGTTACCGAGAACAGGTTAATCTCATACAGGTAAGGAGCATATTGGAGATGGAGAGTCACGAGGAGAAGATACAAGATATCATCGCAAGGGTTAGTGCACACCAGTCAGACTACTCGACGTCTCACTCATTTAATGGCAGAACAAAGAAGCAGAGGCAAAAGAAGAGCTCAAGCGCCGTGCGCGCCAACTTGAGCTCCAGCGCCGGGAGCAGCAAAAGCGTGCTGCAGTATCCGGCAGTGGGGGTAGCTCATATCTTGGTGGAGGCATGTCTGGATACTCTTCCATTCCTCAGCGCTTCGACGCTCCAGAGGTGCCGGCGGCGCGCACTGCATCACCTGCACCTGCGTCCAGCGCCCGCACTCCTCCGTTCAAGGGCAGTGGCATGAAACTCGGCAGCAAAAAGACCAGGCAAGCCGAGCTTCTAGATGCTCTCGGTGGCGAGCTAGTCTCCGAGGAGCTCTCAGCGCCAACCACGCCTCCTATCCGCGATCCATCCCCAGTGCCAACTAACACAAGAAGTAGCCTGCCGTCTGTCACAGCTGAAAGGTGCGTACTCGTCCTCCTCAAATTCATTCACCGCTAACCCGTGTCTATAGCGTACATATCGTAATCAAGGAACAGATCGATGTCTCCCTTATGCGGGAAGGCGGTGTAAAATCAATGGAAGTCAAGGGCGACATGAACCTCCAAGTTTCCGACCCCGCTTTAGCGCACATCAAGCTCGCACTCCCGTCCCCCACCACCGACTTTGGCTCTGACCTCCAATTCAAGCAGCACCCCAATGTCGCCAAGTTCGCCCCGGGCCAGAGCCGCATCGTCGCGCTCAAAGATCCTTCTCGTGCTTTTCCCGTGGGCCAAGCCCTTGCCGTACTCAAGTGGCGCTATGCAGGGCGCGATGAGTCCTTGGTACCATTGTCCAGTAAGCTCTCCACTCGTATATATCATTTTCATGCTCACTGACTCGCCTCCAAGTCAACTGCTGGCCCTCTCCCTCAAATGATGGTACCTGTGAGGTCAATATCGAATACGAGCTTGAGAACGAAAACGTCACCCTGCACGACGTCGTCATCTCTATCCCCCTCCCGTAAGTTTCTCTTCGTTCCTACTCCAACTTTTCGCCCACTCACTGATATACCTCTAGTACTGGCTCCTACCCCAGCATCACCACCACGCAATGTGACTACAGTATCAACCCCGCCACCCACTCGCTCGACTGGTCCATCCCACTCGTTTCCACCGTAGCGCGCAACGGCACGCTCGAGTTCACTGTCGGCGGCGATGACACGAGTGTGTTCTTCCCAGTGCGCGCGTCGTTCGTGGGTCGGGGGAGTATCGCTGGCATTGGGGTGGATGCTGTTTCGAGAGTAGATGGTGGTGAGGACCCGGTGTTTTCTGTGGATGCTGTCGTCACGACGGGTGATTATCTTGTTATTTGAGTGTCTTAATGTGTACTGGAAAATGCATGGTCATATATCATGGATTTGCGAAACGGACTTTGTTGCATATGATATCTTACATGCCCAGAAGGTCAAGCTATGAACTGCAGCGAGATTAGCGAAAGTCTTGGACTGAGCGTAAGAATGACCGCTGGCAACATTGCTCTGTTAATGGCAGCATTGTACTCAGCCGTCCTATTCTGACTCGACCTTGCATGAGATCGCCGCAACGTCTCGTTATATCAAAAAATCAGGCTGAGCGGGCGAATGTCAAAGGTGTTAATTCTCTCCAACTTTTCTAATCTCTGCAATTATTATATGTCATAATCACGAAGGAGCCGTCAACCTTCTTATTGCAACAGTTTTGATACTCGATCGACTCCGTATGTGAGAGAGGTGCTGGCACGCACCGCCTAGATTGCGGTACGCACTCCCGTGACCTGCGACATCTCAGATCAACCATCGGGGACTACATGTGTGTTGATACAATCTCATGCGCTTGAGGGGTGTAGACAGTCTAGCGACCATGGGTTCGATAGAAGTCGTTGATAGAAATTCGCATACAATGAGCAATACCTACAGTAACGAGATACCGGGGGAACAAATTTACAAGCAGAAACATGACCTGCCACTTCCATGCTCTACAGCGTCAACGAACGATCTTCGATGTAGATGGTTGTCGTGAGTCGGGATTGGGGACAGTGGGGGAAATATAGTCTTCACCGTGTCACGTCATCTTCGCCGGGAGCACCCGCTGCAGCGTTCCGCTGTAAATAGATGCACGAGGACCGGAATACACTGTACAGTGAGAAGGAAAAAGAGAGAGGCGCGTACCTGTTTACCCTGCGCGAGAGGAACATCGACAATACAAATCGCAGGAGATGCATAATCCTTTGAAGGGGCCGTCAGGTCGATAGTGGGTGTAGGTGGGATTTGAATGTCGTGGAAGTATTGATGACGGAGAATTGGGCGGTAGGTGGTGCGGTGTAGATCGAGACTAAAAATGTAAGTCGAAATGCGATGATGAAAGTCCCTGCTCATGGTTTCGTAGGAATTTATTTGTGGACGAGGTAGGGGCAACATAGCAGGAAACTGCAAGAGGACGCGTGAGGAAAGAAAATAAGAGAAACATGCATCCAGAGGATTACAGGACCCATCGGTGCGAGTAGGTCGTACTGGGTCCGTACGGGAGTCCAAAGAAGGATTGGTGGTAACTCATTAATTACTGGCCTGCAATAGTGCGGTCGAGCGCTCATCGATTTGCTTGAAATGAACTGAGTAGTGAACTGACATGATAACGATAACACAATTGCGCAGAGAGTCCTGATAATGATAACGCACAGTTGACAGCTATAATACACAATCCGGTTTTACTGCGGGTAATAGTCCTAAAAGGCATGGTTCGGATAGTAATGTTTCGTTCCCTCTCTAGTGCTGATCGATCCCATTCGGTCTCACGACCTCGGGGTAATTCTGCATCATCCGCCTGAGCTCTGTTTCCGAAACCCTCGTCTTGAACTCGATGGTGCACGGCCGGTATGTAAATGGCCGGTGGGCTTTCTCTGTATTCATGAATCCCATGTCATCCAGCGGCTGTGCAGGATCCAGAGTGAGCTGGAAAGCCCAAAGAATCAGGACCGTGCTTATGAACACCGTTCTGTATCAATAGAAGTGAGCCCGAAAGTCCATGTCCGTAGAATGATAGCTTGACCTGTTCGCGACATGTTGACCGGGGCACACACTGCAAGGAATTTCATGCAACGGACGAATAGTTGGAAGACGGTGCTTACCGCCGACCAAATCCGTAGAGAAAATTAGTTAAATCGTCTCTTAGGAGACCTTGGTCATTTATCCAGCGCTGAGGCTTAAACGCGTCAGGCTCGGGATAGACTTCTGGATCTCGACAGATGGCCCTAAGGCAGTGACAGTTAGGTCTTTCGTGTTTAAACTCGATGCTCCATACTTACCAATGGTTACCGAACACCGTAGTCCCAGCTGGAATACAGTGGTTTTCCTGATGCCAGATCATCAGTCACACATGTAAGCTGTTCAAAGATTACTTGCCCAAATCACGTCTTTGGTTGCTCGGTGAGGAAATCCTGCAGTGACTGTCAGAAACTGTAGATACAAAACCACAAGGATAATACTAACCATTAGGAGCAACTGGTCTCCATCTCACGGCCTCAGAGATGAAGGCATGTAGGCGAGTAAGGGATTGTTGGTCAGCAAATGTCGGCGCTTGAGTGCATAAATCGTTGAATTCTACAGAACTCCAATAAGAAATCGAGTCACCTTGATGCCTTCCGATGACCGCATCGAGTTCGGCTTGAACTTTAACTTGCTCATCGGGGAAACATGCAGCTGCCATGAGCACCGTACATATCACTGCGGTAGTCTGAACCCTAATTTCAGCCACATACTGGTCTTTGGACAACAAAAACACCTCACCGTGTTGGATCCAGCCCTAAACAAGGAGCCACCGAGAAAAGCAGTCTCGTCCTCTGTCAAGCCATGGTGATCGCCATTTTCTAGCATATATCTTGTGAACGAAGGGCCGATGTCCACATCACTTTGCTGTGAATGAGTGAGATATTTCATGTGAAGATCGTTGAGGTGAAGCATACCATCTGCTCTTTTACTCGGTTTAGCTGACCTACGTTAAGTCGCTTGCTCCTCTTAAACCCCTGTTTCAATTCTCGGCCATACCAGGGAATGTATTTCAGCCACGGGATCGAGTCCACAAGGTAGAAAGCATCAGGGCGCAGGGCTCCGTCAATTAACTTCCTGAGTTGGCGCATTTCAATGACTTTGGGATCAGTCGCAGACGTGGGCGCAGTGTCCCCGTAGGTGACCTTCGTGATTACTGTCGCAGCATAACTTCAAAATACCTGTAAGTAGTGTGCGGTCGTAACAACAAGCACATGCCTCGTCACATGGTTCTGAAAATTGTATGGATCATCGAGGATGTCGAAAATCAGGCTCTTCACGTTTGACGCCTGCAAAGGCTGATAAGCCCCAGCTGCTTTAGGCTGGAAATGCGTATGAAGGGCTCTGAAAAAAGTTGAAAGGTAAATTAGTAGACATATTGCGGATTGCTAACCTACGCATCCGACGGAACCTGTCCCCAAATGGCGTGTAGGCGATACTCAATCCACCGTTAAATATTTCTCCAGCGGCGATCATGCGAGGACGGTCAGCTAAAGTTACGCCCTGATTCTCCATAATATCCACGGCGGCCTGCGACAGAATGGTGAGCCTTGGTTATGATAACTCGGCGTCGAAAGACTGACTTTGTAACGACCGATAACCACAACTTTTCCGAGTCCTGACCGAAGAGTGATCAGAGGACCGTACTCATTAATCCAACCCGCTATGGTAAGAAATGACCTAATCAGCGACAGACAACGTGAGTACTAACAGACGACGTGTTGCATGCAAAACTTTACTTGCGAAGCGGCAAGAAATGCCCCCAAAGCCTCAAAGTGAAAGGAGAAGGTGGGAGAGGAAGGCCACTCTTCGATTGAGGAAGAACAATTACTCCTATCACGCCAAGGCAAGTCACGGCACCGACAATGAGCCGCACGCTGTCCGAAACAAACAGGTCAGGCAGTCGTAACATGGTTGATGGGAGAAGCGCAAGGAAGGATTGGAGAGAATTCATCCTAAGTAGCTTCTCAACTTGAAGGTTAGTAAGGCAATATCAACTATCTGAGGGACGAACCAACTTTATGTATATCCAGTTGACCAGCATACTTCAAAATCCATATCCTGGTCCATTACTGCCACGTTTCCACAGACCGTTAGTATCATTGAGCGACAATTCTGCTGGCAAAGAATCACCGCCTCCGCAATTTGGCTCGAAGACCTTTCTCTGGTTTAGGAAGGCAACAACACTCCTGCCATACCAGGACAAGGTGCAGCACCGAGAAGCGATGTCAGAAACGCACAGGTTGGACAGCTGTAATACAGCTGACGACAGGAGCCCAAATGATTGGAAGTAACTCGTCGTATGTCACTGCTGGCCTGCGACAGTTCGCTCGCACCCAGTAGCACTTGGCTATTAAAAGAAGCCACTGGAGAGCACGTGTACAACCTCTTTGGCCAGCATACTAGGTCAAATGTCTCGTTCCATTTCGCCGGTTTCATATCCGGCGGAACTCCGTGACTCGTATGGTAATTAGAGGCATTTTTGGAGTGCAATTATTCTGGAAAAACCTGCAGAAATGGCGGAAATGGCAGCATGTCATATTCTAGATTCTGATTCAGCAGGTGATGAATGTTTTGTCGTCCCTTCCAGCAGCACAGCTGAAAACATGAATGGGGAATGAGTTGGCAGGTCCATATGTGGCTCATATGAAGACTGCGTCTTCGCAGGATCAGGTTTAATGTAAAGAAGATAGAAGAGGTGTCGTGACCATGGTTGAAGGACGTGATAGATCGACCTGTAAATTTATTGCAGACAAGCCCTATGAAAGAAGCGCATTATAATGCTGCAGCATGTCTTTGCAGATGAGTATTGCGATGCGCGTGATACTAGACCGACCACTTCAACGAGGTATGCAGAACCTCAGCAGTTCCAGAAGCCCAGCTGATAAACTTTATCGTCGTTTCATAAATAGGACGGGCGACGGAAGAGCTTGAAAACCACATGTAGTCTGGATTCTCCGCAAGGCTAGGGCATGGCAAGCTAGGCTGGGCTCAAAAATCTTCGGAATGGAAACACACGGAGCGACCTAGGATAGACATTGAGACCTTGAAAATTGCACATCAACGGAGAAGACATGAGGCCTGAGGTTCTGAAACACAGTGATACCTGAGAATTTGTTTGATTCCGTAGCTGATTCTTGGTAAAGGACAATGCATCACATGGGTTACAATCTGGATGGAGATCCTGCAGTACTGCGGTCTTGTTGTAATGTGACCTATGCACGATGAATAGACGCCGTAGTTCACCTTAGAATATTGCAGGACGAACCGGAAGAGTAAACCGACAGCTCACAACTTGTTTGCATCTACGAATTCAAGGTCGCAGTCCTTGTACCTAGGGCTACGATTCTGGAATGACTCAACACACTCGAACTGCTTCAGTTTGCTGTGTGCTGAATGCGTTACGAATGGGAGAGAATAGTAGATATTTCATAACCGCTAGCTAGAAGAAACCAGCTTTGATATATCTATCATTCACTGGTGTTCAGGAAAAACCTGGGGTTGTAGTATGTTAAATCCACTACGGTGCGCGTCATCTACGCGCCTTGCTGGCCCCTGCATACTAGTACAGTTGCGGAAGTTAATGAGAGCATAACTCGCACCTGAGTTTCGACTGACGAAGCTTGTTAAGTGTGCATGCGCGGGCGCATGCTTAGCGCTGGACGAATAGAATAAAGAATGAATCAAGAGGACGAGTAGTAGTACTCCTACTAGTACTAGTGGCACGTGACTACTTGGACCTTCAACCAAGTTTTCAATTACGAGTCCGCCGTTCTGTTGTGAAGCGGAGCTTGAAAGATACAGCACATAAACAAAACAACAAAACCGCGAGACCCAGGTCCGAGGGAATGAGGTCAAAATCAGGTTACAAGCAAAAACACAACAGGTCGCTTCCACGCTCTCCGGCATTTAATATTGAATATTTGAGCAGGCGATGTATGAAGTAGTAGTGACAGATTTTAATCACACTATGTAGTTGAAACGTTGAACCAACAACAGGATCAAACCAAGATCAAACCTAATTATATATATTGACCACACAACCTATGCCATACCTTTGACAGAGCTTGGTCGATGAAACAACTGTCTCTGGCACCGGAGGTACAACTTCTGTCAAGTTGCGCCCCCCACCCTCAGTGAAACACTCCATCACGATCATTGGCAAGCCAAACCCGTGAGGCGAATGCTGTTCCCAGCATCTTGATGGGCTCCTGGCTCATTCTTAAGAGACAAGAGGGAGCATGATGTGTGCAAAAATCCCTTTTCTTTACTTATCAAACAAACTCAGAGCTCGCCCGGTGTCCGATTCTTGTCATCTATTCTCTTTTTTTGTGTTTCAACTAAGTATGTCGCCGGGAACCAGTAGCGCAAATCGTAGATGCGCGCTCGCCCCTGACTAATGTTCTCCCCAGGACTGGCCTCCCTCACACTCATACGTGTCATACAGAGCTGGCGGACAACCAAGGATCTATATGCCGTTATGGTGAAACATAACATATTCTACTACATGTATGCTTCGCTTTTCCTGTTTCTTTCAGGATAACGCGATCAGTGATATCACCATCATCAGTGGGGAACCAGAGCGCAAAGATGGCTCTGTCAGTGGTGTTGAGCTTTGTTTTTGATACGCCAGGACGAAGGCGTCGATGTCCCGCGGCGCAGATGGTGTTGTTGTATAACATTTGTTATCCAGTATCTGGTCTGGGGCACTTGAATCAATTGCGAGGTCTGTGAAGCTGTATGAACAACATACCGCGGTACTGTCCAGGCGGGAAGATACAGATGAGGTAGACGTTGGACCAGGGGTCCCAAGGGCAGGAGCTATGCACAGAAGGGCCTATCGGCCCTTTCCACAGCTTAGTCAGCGTGTAGACTAGGTTTCGCCATGTTCGTAGCTAGCATCTATCATCATCGCAGCTTGTCTGCCTTGCTCCAGGCTTAGGCCGCTGGCCCTGCTCCAACGTGAAAAGCGAGGGGTTGGTGAGGCGATAGACGATCTGACAAATGGGTATTTAACGGGGTAAACGAACGTAGGATTGGAAGTGAAGTTTCTATATCTGAGCATATCAACATGGGGAGGCACAGGCCGCACAGTAATAAACTCGCTTCCGAAGATCGACTGGCAAAGCCACGGGTAGCGATGGTCGCGTATCTGCCAGGCTTCTTCTCCGCTAATAATTGAATAAATTAGATCAATCATACCTAGTTAGATGGAAGACAGAAGTGGCAATATTGATAATGAATGGAGAACAACGACATGTGGATCGGGGGCTGCAATTGGATGAGTCGGAAGATGAGCGGCTTTTGGGAAATACTGACCTACCAGCTCATGAACTCGTCGTTCCTTTCTCACGAGATCAACTTGAAGTCCCAGTGGGTTGCAGGGGCTCAGTTGGGCCAGAGAGTTGGATTCTCCTTAACGTTATCATAAGCGTAGACAGGAGAAAAGAAGAAGAAAGTCCCTAGGCTAGGGAATCAACGCGGCGATATAAGGTGATCGTAAGATGACGTGGTTCAACGAGGGCACAATGGATGGAATCGCTCTTCACCATTGGGAAGATGACCTCGTTTTTGATTCTCGTGCCATCGAGATATATAAATGAGGGGTACCATTGTGCTACACGAGGGACGTTGATGTCTAAAGATCAATCTTGCTGTGAGACGGTTGGACTGGGGAAGTGTGGGGTGCTTGTGACTCGCTAGGGTGCATTCAGGGAAGTGATCGAAGAGTGGCCTGGTATTTACAAGAGTCATATCGATTTCGAACAAAACGCAGGGTCCCAATCTTTTGGCTGACTTTTATTCCGATTTTTGAGGTCACTACGAGAGCTTTCATGCGGTCTGGATCGAGGGCGGGCTCTCAGCGCGGCTTTGAAAAGTGGTCTCGAGTCATAAACAGCTAAACGCGGAGAAGAAAAAACATTCAGAGTGTGCAGCTGAATGTTAGTAGTCTCGGGATAGCAACGAGTCTAGCTTAAATATATGATGAAGTCATTGAAGTGGGTTAAGACTTGCGCCGAGGGAGATCATGATGGGGAACGACTCAGCGAAAAATAAATGAGAATATTTGCGACATTGGTGCACGCTTATCTATGGCGCACGAGCCAGCTGGATTTTTGCAAGTGTGAGATCTATCAAACTCACGTGTCTTCTGCAGCTCTCTATATCATGTCTGCGTGCTGGGTGCAGCTATTTAGCTTGCCAAGGTGGGGCCAGTAGATGAGAGAGCCTTGGATTTGTGACACGTCACATGCGTCGCGTCAATGTCGTGTCACAATTTGTGCTCACTTTGTATGTCGATGGTCGTTTCACCATTTATGCTGCAACGGTCAAGTTCCAGCAGAATTCCGTTCTAGAATGCTTTTACTCTTGAGACGAGACATCGAGCTTGTCAAGTGGCTCGGAACGGATCTACAAATACTGGCAGCTGTCCTTTGCCGTCATTGATTTATCGATATGACCGCATCAGTCATTTTACAGCTGCCTGACCTATGCGTTTCTGACAACGCGCAGCTCGTTGTCGGTGCCACTACGTTCCTCTGTGCTGCGGCATGAGTATTTTCTCGGGTTTTACCTTAAGCCAAACACTCCAACACTACGGGCTGTCGAGACGTGGCAGTAATGGTATAGATTTCAGAATTTGAAGTACGTCGATCAACTGTCACGTCGAAGATTTGAAAAACCAGTTATAACTTGAATGCGCTTACGCTGAGTTCTCTCCGACCATTCCTTGTGCTCTTTCTATCAGCCATGTTACAATTGCCTGACCTGTCCATTCTTGACAATGCGCGGCTCATTGTCGGTGCTGTGACTTGTCTTGGTGTAGTAATGGGAGTAATTGTTCAGGCTTACCTTCCTCAATCAATTAATGGCCTTTCTCTTCCACCTTCCCCTTCTACTTGGAGGCTGAGAGGACACTTTCTGCCGCATCGCAAGTAAAGTTTCGCATTGAACACAAAGTCTTTAAAGCCCACTGTCTCTGTCGCTGATTAGGTCATTTATTGCCATAGCGGGTTGGATTAACGAGCACGGTCCTCTGATCACTCTTCGGTCAGGACTTGGAAAATTCGTGGTTATTGGCCGTTACAAAGTCAGTCCCTCGACGCCAAGGCGTTATCTCCAAGCTCATTTAATCATGTTCTTTTACAGGCCGCTATGGATATCATGGAGAATCAGGGCGCAGCGCTAGCTGACCGTCCTCGCAAGATTGCTGCTGGAGAAATGTTTAGCGGCGGACAGGGTCTTACCCTCACACCCTTTGGGGAGAAGTTTCGCCAAAAGCGTAGGTACGCAGACTGCAAGGCGTCTCCTAAATCAGGTTTCGACGTGTCGTAGAGCACTTCATACGCACCTCCAGCCTAAAGCAGCCGAGACTTATCAGCCCCTGCTGATGTCACGCGCGAAGAACCTGGTCCTCGACATTCTTGGTGATCCACACAACTTCCAGAACCACGTGATAACGTATGCTCTTTCTGTTATGACCGTACAGTGCTTACAGGTATTTTTCAAAAGTTTTTCCTCGACCACAATGATGAAAGTTGCATATGGGACTACTACGCCCACTTCTGCGACTGATCCCCTAGTTGGGGAGATGTACCAACTCATGAAGTTGGTCAGTAAACTCCTGCGCCCTGATTCCCACTACCTGGTGGACTCGATCCCGTGGCTCAAACACATCCCTTGGTATGGCTTAGAATTGAAGCGGGGGTTTGAGAGGAGCAAGCAGCTCCACACTGGTCAGCTGAACCGAGTAAAAGAGCAAATGGTATGCATAGCCTCCCCAATCTTCACATAAAGTGTTCAAGCCATTCTGCAGCGAAACAATGTGGACATAGGTCCTTCGTTCACGAGATATATGCTAGAAAATAGCGATCACCATGGTTTGACAGAACTCGAGACGGCTTTTCTCAGTGCTGCCTTTTTCGGAGCTGGTTCCGATACGGTGAGGTGTTTTTGTTGTGTCCGAAGACAAATATGTGGCTGAAAACAAGGTTCAGACTACTTTGGCCCTGTGCGCAGTGCTCCTGGCAGCCGCGTGTTTCCCCGAGGAACAGAGTAAAGTTCAAGCCGAGCTCGATGCGGTCATCGGAAGGCACAAAGGTAGTTTGATTCCCTATTGTAGTTCTGTAGAATTCAATGATCTCTGCACTCAAGCGCCGACTTTTGCCGACCAACAATCCCTTACTCGTCTGCGTGCCTTCATCTCTGAGGCTTTGAGATGGAGACCTGTTGCGCCTAATGGTGAGTATTGTCCTCGTGGCTTGTGCCCACAGTTTCCGACGACTACACTGCAGGAGTTCCTCACCGAACAACCAAAGACGTGATTTGGGCAAGTGATCTTCGAACAACTTACTCGTGTGACTGATGATCTGGTATCAGGAAAACTACCACATTCCAGCTGGGACTACGGTATACGGCAACACCTGGTAAGTATCAAGCTTATGAATCTAATCATGAAGACTTGATTGTCACTGCCTTAGGGCCATCTGTCGAGATCCAGAAGTCTATCCCGAGCCTGACGCGTTCAAGCCTCAACGCTGGATAAACGACCAAGGTCTCCTGAGAGACGATTTGACCAATTTTCTCTACGGGTTTGGTCGGCGGTAAGCACCGTCTTCCAACTACTCGTTCGTTGCATGAAATTCCTTGTAGCGTGTGCCCTGGCCAACATGTCGCAAACAGGTCAAGCTATATTTCTACGTACATGGCAATTCTTCCAGGCTCACTTCAATTGGTGCAGATCAGTGTTCATAGGCACGGTCATGATTCTTTGGGCCTTCCGGCTCACCCTGGATCCTACACAGCCGTTGGATGACACGGGGTTCATGAATTCGGAGAAAACACACCGGCCGTGCTCTATTAAATTCGAGTTGAGGATTCCGGAAGCGGGGCTCATGCGCATGATGAAGAATTCTCCTGAGGTCGTGTAAGTGGGTGAGATTGATCACCACTACTGGGAGAAAGAATGAAGAACCTGTTCGGAATGAATCACCAATATCGGAACTATGCCACCAAGACATGTACTCGCAATAACTCACGTTGTAATTTGTTTCATTGAGGACCGTGTATCATAGCTGTCGATTATGCTTTGTCGCTGTTATTCAGTTTCACTGTGCAGTTCATTCCATGCAGATTGGCGAACACTCGATTGAGGACACTCTGCCACGACAAATATATCAAGCACACCGTGGGCCGCGATAGGGAGAAGAGACTCGTTCAGCGTAGCATACAAGTGTGATGGTTAGATGGAAGATTCTGACGATGATGTAAAATGAAACCCCAGCCCCAGTGTGTAGTTGAAGCTGTAGTTGTACGAGTTTAAGATCCCAGTGGGCGGATATGTAAGATAGTCATACCGTCATGACGATAGCATCTACTTATAAAGATATGACACGAACACTTTCCATATTGTCGTGTGTCCAAACTATTATAATCGGAAGGTGGAGGTCTTGAATTCTTCATAATCAGACTCATAATTGCAGAGATTAAAGGGGCATTCGTCTGCTCAGCCTGACTCTCTGACACATGCCTGAACTATCCCTGAATCCCATTGCGACGATCACTCCGCAGCTAATATTGTCGTTGAAAAACAACTCACCGTGTATGTTGGGTTACACTAAGGATCGATGAAATGGAACAAGACGCTGTATTGGCTATGGTGAACACATACAGGATTATGATAGTTCGGGGAAAAGAAACGTCGGGTCAAAGGGTAAGCGTTGAGCACACGATGGAGAGGACAGGAGTCCATGGTGGGCTTAGGACAAAGTGTCTATTGGCAGAGCGACCACGCCGTAAGGTGTGCAGGTGACATGTCGGACATCGTCACATATATGAGGGTGTCAGAGCCGTGCACCTGCTGGTCGATATGCCAGAGATGAAGGTGCATGCGCGTAGCCAGGATCGCAAGGATAAAGATCTGAAAACTGTGTGTATGTTTGGAGTGTTGTCAGTAGGGATTCGCAACAGAAGTTGGAGATGCGTACTCTTCGAAGATGGAATAGTATGCAGACTGCGTGCGCAGAGCATCAACAACTCAATCATATTGAAGGGCATTGGGAGGTTAACGCACATCGGACAACAGTATTGGCACGAGGGCGTTCATACCCGAGAAAACTTTCGGACCAACAATATCACTGATGAGCTCAGAAACATATAGAAGTCCTGACTCACACAGACTGCATGCGTAGTAGAATATGTTATGTTTCACCATGACGGCATATAGATGGCCCCTGGCTGTCCGCCAGCTCTGCATGACACGTATCAGTATGAGGAAGGCCAGTCCTGGGGAGAACACTAGTCAGGGGCGAGCGCGTTTCTGCGATTTGCGCTACCAGTTCTCGGCGACATACCTAGTTGAAACATAAAAAAGAGAATAAATGACAAGAATTGAACACCGGGAGAGCTCCAATAGCAGCCCGGGATGCCTTGTATCGCACTAGTTGTGACTGTAAAAATGGGGTGAATAAGTACGAATAGTAGTGAGGGAAGAAAAGGTCACAAACCGTATGAGGAGCCAATAGTCGTAAAACGACTGCCGATGGAAGTTAGAGCAACAGCCTGACTAATTAACCATGAGCTTGTGTGTGGTTAGGGCATGGACTCACAAGAAGGGCGGACAGCACGGCTACAAGGATGACTTTATTATTATTCCAGAGTGCATACGTTCGGAGCACAAAAAATGCTGGATAAATCGGATCAGAAGCACGTATATGTAGCGGGGGAAGGAGGGATACATTCAGAGCAAGCGATTGACATCCGGAAGAAACCTGTGATGAAAGAGTAGCGCTTGGCAAGGACGTGCATACAGCATGTACTGTACACGTACCTGAATAAATATCGATCATTGTCCCGCATTTCTAGTGAATTTTGGCAGTAAGGGTTGCTGATCATTCATCAGTCGATAAGTCCGCTGCAAGCTCACATACATCGGGGCTCTCCGAGTCGTTCGTTGCGAACTTCACTGAAGTACAACATGTCAATTCATTGTCGGGGGATTATACTTGAGCTGAACGCACCAAAGCGGTCCACGGCGATAAGAAAAAAGGGGATATATCGTGTAATGATATAAAGAACTTTTACTTTGGTCCAGCGCGACCGATGGATGAATTTCCACTTTGAACAACGTATTATCAACATCTAAACAGAGGCGCATCACGGAACAAGTGCATTACCTCTTCGTGAACTGAACAAGCATAATCATATATCTGGATAAACAGATTGAACAGCAGCCGGGAATAGACTGGAACTAGCCTACCCAGAACGTCACCATCGACACTGAGTTGTCAAGTGAGAACGAGGAAGAAGCGGTTAAGACAGTAGTACGCACTGTATAAGTACTGGTGGCACAAATATGTTATCTTGCTCTCGTATTAAGACATTGACGCACCGCCAATAGCTGCAGATTCGTTGCCACTGCGATATCGCCTGCCGAATACTCCATCTCTGCGTCCGTTCGATAAGTAAAGAATCGGGAGTTTTGCACACATCATGCACCCTCTTATATCTTAAGAACGAACTAGGCACCTATCAAGATGTTTAGGAACAGCATTCAGCTTACAACCTTGCAATGGCTTGATCATGATGGAGTGCTTCGCTGGTTATTACTGATTAGAAAGTCGACGTGGTCACAGGGCTGGCCAGGCTGCACAGGCGTGGAAAAACCAAATATAAAGTTCCGATGATATTGAAGTCTGATGTTTCCTCACGCCATCGATTGAGGCTATAAGTAACATGAGATCGGAACCTGTGAACAGATAAAAAAGTTATTTAAAGTAATATATAGTAGAGCATCGCTGACCGCTGTGACTACAAGGCCCGTGCACTTGAATGCTGAACAGCACTGTTACTGGATGCCGAGCGGGGCTTGTTTTCGGCGGATGTGACATAGTGGTTGTTGTGATAACCGATAGTAAGCGTTTATGTAGTAGGGCCAGACGGTGTTGGTTGTTACATAAAGTTTGGTCCTTAAACTCGACTCTCAAACTGCACCAGCAGTATTTTGTTATATCATGACTGTATACGTACAATAGAGTCCTATATAAGTCCGAGACAAGAATTACCGTTTTACTGTACGTGCATGTAAGGTATGCAGACGAGTAGCAAAAAAATCCCATGAGGAATGAAACGAAACGAAAGGGAACATCATACTCGAAAGAAATTAGGAGACAAGATATCAGGTATCCAGCTCAAACTCAAGTGTCCAACGACTGGTACCAACCAACCAGTATCACTTCGTCACCGACCGCAGCCCCTTAGCAGACCTGACCCACCCCTCCTTCTCCTTCTCTCTGTCCCTGTCCTTGTCATCCTTCCAGCTCCCGCCCGTCCCAGGCGGAGACGCATTCCCATACTTCGAAACCCTATGCACCAATCCCATCTCATCCATCACACCATCTGCCACCCCACGCTCCCTTGGCGATCCCAACCCGCCAGGCGACTTAAAATAACCAGACATCGACCGTCCCCCATCCTCTACCGTCAAATGCCCCATAAACGCCACAGGCATCGGCGGCCCCATAGCCAACCCCGCCAACTTCGACTTCCTCCTTGCATCAGGATCAGGCACAGGCGTAGCCGTCCCAGGCTCCATCATCTTCTGCAATGCAAGCAAACACATAAACGCGTCGTTGCCTGCGTTATGCAATGTACATGGGGGGTCGATCCCTAGGGAGTGTAACAGCCCGCCGAGGGAGAGTGTAGAGCCTTGGGCACGGAGTTTGCCTGTTTTGGGGTCGTGCATCGTTCCTCGCTCGCCGGCGTTGAAGAGCGCGCGTTCGAAGGAGGCGGTGTCGATTATGAGGACATTGTGTGGGATTTCTGGGGGTGTGTTAGTTGGAATGCGTGGGTAGGATGGTGACATACTGATTTTGGTCTCTTCGAGACGCTGGATGTCAGAGCTAACGCCATGTCCTATGAGGACGAGGCTGTTGGCGGTGGTTTCTGTGTCTGGGCTTACTAGACTGCTGTAGATGAGGTCAGTGACACTGGAACTTATGCACAGAACTATTCTACCTAATCACAGACTGTGTGATCTGAGGTAACTTTGATTTTGGTATTACTTGGCTGTCACCCCACTGCGAGATGTTCTATAAGGAGGGAATCAAGGGCCAAAAGAAAGACGTACGGCATACTACTCCATGTATCAGTTCAGCACGGGAGGGCAGTCTGAATAGGCGTACCTGCCAGGGATACGTAGGACAATGCTTGTTGACGATCTTGTCCACGTAATCACCAATAATATAATGGCCCTTCCTGTGTACATGCACATCAGCCAGGCCGTAACGCCCGCCAATCCACAACACACCGATAATTCGACTCAGGCGACGGAGGCCACGCGCCAACGCTGCAAATCAGATCCATCAATCACCCATACCCAACAGAAAAGAGCAAAAATACATACGCTTCGAGATGCCCACACCGAACAGCCGCATAACCCCATTCCAAAAACGTCGCTGGATTCCTTTCGCTCCACTCAAAGTCGATAGCTAAGAATGTCTTGTCGTGCTTGGCCCACAATTCTCGGATAGCCTTCGGCTCGCCAGCGCGTATCCGAGTTTTAAACGCTGCAAGCGCCACTGCTGGTAGCGTCGTGTATAGCTTCTTGTAGGTTGCCCAGTCTGCAACGTTCCGTAGATGTCGCTGGGACGTCTCGAAGTGCGTTACTTTGAGCATGTTATCGGGCGTTGGAAGTGTTTCGCCGAAACTGAGGGTTCCGTCATCGTTTGTGGGTCAGTAAGTGAGAGGGGATAGGACGCACCGAGTCTTGATCATCTTGATGAACGCACCGACGGTCGTCAGTCGGGTGACGATGTGCGCACGGCCAGTCCATGAGTCTGTAACAGTAATGACAGGCCATGAAAATCCCAGAAATTGCTCAAACGTCTCGAAGAATTGTCCCCATGTCCGGTCGTACCTGTGCAGCTCGTTTGATAAACGCGTCCTATACACGCGGGAGTAGAAGGGAAGACGCACCACGGGACATTGTGCAACTGGAAGTAGCCTATATAAGCAGAGTATACCTATTGGATTATGAGCAACCTGTTTGGCGAAAGCACTGGCATAACGCACAGACTGAAGATCGTATTCCCAACCTTCTGGGTTGACGAGGCGAAAATCTGCCATAGAGTTTAAGATCAGACCTTGGATCGGTCAGTGCACAAAAAGGATCGGTAGCGCTATGAGCAACAGCAAAAAGTAGAACTTAAGCCAGACACACTGCCGGAACAAAACTCGGTTTACATGATAGACTGAATGTCGCTCGATTGGACCAGAAGTTGTGTTTACGGCATCAATTTGCATACTTCCATTTGGTATGAAAAGCGTTTTGGGGGAAAGGGGGCGTAACGGCAATTTCCGTAAGACTCTGCGTTAATTTGTAGTTTGTATTACTTAAAACATCACGTATGGACTTAAAATTTATGGAGAAGAGGACAACGTCGTACACGAATTCGAAGCAAGAGCAAGTACTGGAAGAAAAGAAGTTAGCAACGGTTAATAAGAAGAAATAAATATGAGGATCAGAGACTTGAATGGGATCCCGTAAAGGATCAACGTCCAGCGTGCAAGCACGTCGCGTCGAAAGATTTTCTATCCTAATAAACATGTCGGACACATGACAACTCACCAATTGCAAGTGTCCGCGTACACGACAAAGGCCCAAGGAGTCCTACAGAAATAGTCAGCACTGTGACAACACAGAATGAAAATATCAGAAAGTAGATCGCGTTCTTCTCAGAACCTGCTAGCAGGCATCGAAGTGAGCTGAGTTTACGAAGTTGTTTCATCGTAAAGGGCCAACATAAAACATTGACAAGTACTTACCTTGTCGTTGTAACGTGAAGCAGACAAGAAGGCTTCGGAAACATCCGAAGTACTATCACGCTTGAACCTGCCCTAAACTCAGCCACCCATTGAAACTATACAGGTCTTGATGAATTTCCCCACGGTCTGACACGCTACACGGTGAGCTCATCCGCAACCGCAAGACACACAACCTCGCCATCTGAAGATGCAGATCTTCGTCAAGACCCTCACAGGGAAGACTATCACCCTCGAGGTGGAGTCTTCTGACACCATCGACAACGTCAAGGCAAAAATTCAGGATAAGGAGGGGTACGATTTATAATATATTTGGTACTACACAGATTAATATTGTGATCAGTATTCCCCCCGACCAACAGCGTCTCATTTTCGCCGGAAAGCAACTCGAAGATGGTCGCACACTCAGCGACTACAACATCCAGAAGGAGTCTACCCTCCACCTTGTCCTTCGGTGCGTCGCGCGTTTATTCTAACATTGAATACCATGTTCACCTATCCATAGTCTCCGTGGCGGAATCATCGAGCCTTCACTAAAGGTCCTCGCTGCCAAATACAACTGCGACAAGCAAATCTGCCGAAAATGCTACGCACGTCTGCCCCCGCGCGCAACTAACTGCCGTAAGCGCGGATGTGGACACTCGTCACAACTCCGCCCGTGCGTCTCTCATTCCTTTACATTCTCTCACGTGAAACTAATCTGACATCATCGCGAACAGCAAGAAGAAGTTGAAGTAGTCGACTCGCTTTGGGCGTGCTTTGGGGACTATTATGGGACATCCATGTGTATTCTCTCTTTCGCTCGCATATGCAACACATGATCATTCCGTGTCGTTTTGTGGAGCTTTCTGTGTGATTTCTCCGCATTTTGTGCGCATTGTTGATAATCATTGCCACAGTTATTTGTCGTAAGAAACATCTTGTATCATGACAGGTCCGTTTTCCATCAGATATATGTCAGAAGGCGAACTTGAGGCTACATGAGATGTAAGACTCCCCTGACAGCGTTTCAAAGGCGCGCAACAAACATGGCGCCCGTTGTGGCAGCTCAATAATACCCGCCGCAATCACCGTAACAGGCCGATTCAAAAACTGGTAAAACATTGGTAAAAATACCTTCGTACGACAACCGTGGTATGTACATGCAAAGAAGCAAATCAGTGTCAAATGACCAGCCCAACATCGATGCACCTCTCGCCATCACAAACTCGGTAAACCATGTATTCGTAATGTCCATCTGTCTGTATGTCCATGAAAATAACGAGAAAATATGTCCAAGTGCGACTGCAACTACAAGATAACGTAGCGTTCTCAATTACCAAAAAATAAAGCCAGGGTATGTAAAACATGTGAAATCCCAAAGCCGAAAATGAAATAAAATGTAGCCCTCAGGCATGCTAAGACGATTTTGTTTCCAGTTTGAAGCGAGATTAGAACATGATGGCCGCGCCAGCTGCTGCAGAGAGTAGAACGACGGCAGCGGGGCCCATGCCGATCTTGAGCGACGCAGCACCACCGCTGTTGATGGTCGAAGGTGTAGCAGTTCCAGACGTGCCAGATGTGGTAGCAGGGGTGGTGCCTGTAGGAGAAACAGTCGACGCCGTGCCACTGAAGGGGTTTCAGATTATCGTCTAGTATAGGAAAGCATTAACTCACGAGCTCATGGACATAGACATAGACATGGACGTGGACATGGACATGGACGTGGTGGATGACATTGACGTTGAGGAAGTCGTCGCTGCAGTAACAGCAAAGTCACCACTTGTTGCATATATGTCGTTGATGTTGCTGTTGTTGGTAGCCTCGAGGGTGTAACCGTCACTGTGCACCGCGAGGTCAGCCACCCTTATTCGTTCATTCAGCGGAGATAGACGCAGCGTGCTTACCCAATGGGGACCTCAGGAAGCGTAATAGCCATGCCACCTGCCGAAGCTTGCACGTTGTTCGCGATGGCGAACGTGTTGTGGAAGATGGTGTTCACCATGTAAAGACTGAACGAACTGGGGTCGGAAGTGGTCGCATCCCAAGTGACATTGAGCGAGCCACCAACCGAAGCACTCGTTGGTGTATTGAGCGTCAGTGCAGACACGAGGGGGATAGCGAAGGTAGCAAGAGCACTAAGGGGGTGGTTGAAAACTCATCGGAAACCTGCTCATCGACCGCGACAGTGAAAAAGAGACTCACGCGATTCTAGCGAACATGTTGAAGTCGTAAACGGGGTATGAGAAATAAACTAGGCGAGGAACTGGAGAAGGCAAGCGAGAAAGGCAAGCGAGGACTACGGGAAGTGGAGAAGAGTTGAACTTGAAGAAAAGTTTGAGCAAGCTTGTCGGCTTTTATCCCAAAACTAAACCGTAAGGCGTCTTCCCACGCGGCACGCTAGTCTGATTCAAAAGCAAACACGCGGATTCACTTCATCGCCTCGTCATTTCCGCGTTCTTGTATCAAATGAACCCAACATCATCGATCATCACCACAAACTCAGTAAACCATCCATTCGTAACGTCCCATCTGCTTCTTTGTCCATGAAAATAACGAGCAAATATGTCCAAGTGCAACTGCAACTACAAAATAACGTAGCGTCTCAATGACCACAAACTAAAGTCAGGGTATGTAAATCATGTAAAATCCCAAAGCCGAAAATGAAATAAAATGTCACCCTCATGCATGCTAAGACGATTTTTTTGGTTTAAGAAGGCGAGATTAGAACATGATAGCTGCGCCAGCTGCTGCAGAGAGTAGAACGACGGCAACGGGGCCCGTGCTGATCTTGAGCGACGCAGCACCACTGATGGCCGAAGGTGTAGATCCGGACGAGGCAGATGTGGAGGCGCTGGATGTAAGAGACACAGTTGACGCCCCGCTCATGGTGCCCATGCTCCTAGAAGGGGCTTCAGATTATCGTCTCAGTGATAGGTAAGCATTAACTCACGTGCCCATGGATGTGGACATGGTGGACGTCGTCGACGTTGAGGTAGTCGTCGTTGCGGTAACAGTAAAGCCACCACTTGTTGCTAGGACGCTGTTGACGTTGCTGATGCTGGTGGCCTCGAGGGTATAACCGGAGCTGTACACCGCGAGGTTAGCAACTCTTATTCGTTCATTCAGCAGAGATCGATGCAGCGTGCTTACCCAAGGGGGGCCTGGGGCAGTACAATAGTCATGCTACCCGCCGAAGTTTGCACATCGGTTGATATGGCAAACGTGTTGTGGAAGATGGTGTTCACCATGTAAAGATTGAACGAACTGGGGTCGGCAGTGGTCGCATCCCAACTGAAAGTGAACATGTCACCGATCGAAGCACTCGTTGGTGTGTTGAGTGTCAGTGCAGACACGAGAGGGATAGCGAAGGTAGCAAGAGCACTGAGGGGGCGATTGACAACGCATCGGAACCTGCTCATCGACCGCGACAGTGAACAAGAGACTTACGCGATTCTAGCGAACATGTTGAAGTCGTAAACGGAGTATGAGAAATAAACTAGGCAAGGAAGTGGAGAACTGAGAGTTGAAGAAAAGTTCAAGCAACATGTCAGCTTTTATGCCAGAACTAAACATAAGGTGTCTTCCCACTGTGATTCAAAAGCGTGCGATCCCAATGATGGACCAACACGCTACATTCACTTCCTTTCTCATCCTCGCCTTGTCATTCCCGCGTTTTTTTTATATTCCGTAGGCATGTCCAACTATGGATTCTAGTCAGTAATAGTAGACACTATCCATTCGAGTTCGGAGTCCTCAACTCCTCCCAGCAGCGATGCCGCGGCTCACTGGAAAAAAAATCCCTCAATGAAATCATGAGTTTAACCAAGTGGCGGTGTGATTTCCATTCAGGCTGCAATCGTAACAACCTTTCGCCTGTGTTCAAGAATAGATCACGGCCATCCATTCCCTTGACACCTGCTAATAGATCTACGTGTGAAACATGGTGAATACCGACGTCAGAAAATGTACGGCACCGTCTTGTCGAGGGACGACAGAGCGGGCACAACTCACCTCGTCAAAAGGTCGCGTATCGCCAAAGCAGCTCTCCCAAACCTCATTCACCGCGCGCTCTGCTGCTGCCTCGTCCGGGCACATGGGATTCGCGCGGACGGAAAGTATAGCACGCCGTCTCACGCAGGCCTATTCCAAGTCAGTAAACATTTAGACTGATCGAGGGATAGATATAGGGCTGCACAGCATAAGATGGAATGATCGATATACCTGATGCTGTTTCGAAAATGACACGAACCCCCTTCCTAACTCACGCATAAACCGGCAGTCACCACTTAGACTGTTAGCCCGGATCTTCGATAGATGGGCGCCGTGGCATACGTCAATAAAAACCCGCAACGTAATATGGCACAATGATCACTCACTTCACTGCATGCGTGATGTCTCAAGTTTTTCCAGTTAACATTGAACTTGCAGTGATCATACATGTGCACCAGCTCGTGTGTAAGGGTATCTTCCATGTGCTTCTTGTCTCCAAAATGGCCCTGACAAAGGATGATCGCTCCAGCAGGGTGGAATCCTCCGGAACGCGTGAGATCGCATGGGGCACACACGATGTTCGAGGGCGGTACCAGGCACCCGGACAACTTAAGATGCTTTAACATGAAAACAACTGAAGGACCTATGAAAGCAACGAGTACGTGGCGTTGGAATGAGCACGGATCAGACCACGCAGAAACAACGAGACGGACTGTAATTTAGGAGTTCGGTCTTCCACTGCTCGCAGCGGCGATGTTGCACTTCAACCCGGTCACGGTCACGTTCGTCTGCGGTAAGCCCGATACCTGATACTTGGGCAGCTTTGTGAAGCCATCTTTGAAATGATCGGGACTCCGATGGATCAACAGGTGGTTTAGAAGAGGCTGGATCCATGAGTGCAAATATGCTGGTGCAAAGCGCGAGTTGGTAATGATGATGAGTTCCCACGGATGAGCACACATCAGGCGGCAAAGCGAATTGGGATAGAAGGTCAACGTTACAGTAAAATTCAACAGCAGAAAACGATAATTGAGCACTCGTAGGTACTAGGGTCCAATACATCATCCTCCGGAATACCCACTAGAAAGACAGTACTGCAGTAATGTTATCAATAAGAAGTGCACTTGAACAACTCTCGAACGGCTGGCAAATTATGGAGCTCAGTCAGGTATCTCGTCGCCAGCGCTTGAAACAACAGCTCGTGATGCTCGTCGTGGTATGGGGTATGCACATGTGCCATCTCGTGCGCCATGATATAATACCTGCGGGAGATTAGTAAATACTAAATGATAGGATTTCGTGGGTGCTTACCAGTCAATGTAAGCCTTTCCAGCAGGAGCATCTTTGTCTAGGTAGTAGGCATGAGCCTTGGTGACAGAAGAACCAATCATGAAGATCACGTACGGTTCTGCATATAGTGTTCCAGACCGAAAAATATCTGATCATTGCGGTTGAAACCCATCAGATTTGAGTCCTCGCCGTGAAAGAATACATGACACCGTGTCTGATTGATTGAAAAGACTTTTGCGAGGTCACTAATGATCTTCCCAAAGGCTTCGCGTTCTTTTGAGGGAACACCCAAGGCTGTCCCCTCTGAAACAAACGTCAGTCTAGCAGCTGGAAACGGGAAGCATTCAACTCACTTCGCTTCCAGACTTTGATCTGCCCGACGTGTTGGTCCTCTTTGTCGAATTAATCATAGGCTGCCAGACTCCAAGTTGGACAACGTACCACATTCTTCGAGATCCGTCTTTGCAACCTTCTTCTCATCGCAATATGCGACATTTTTCTGCTTCTTCCCTCCACCGACCTGCTCCCGATTGCTAATGTGTGGGTCGTTATCGCCGCCCTCTTCCTTCATGACATCCTTCACCTTCTCGATGGAGTTTTCTGCAAATCAATTAAACGCCTATCTTGAACACGAAAAATAGAATTAGCGTACCTATCTCACTAAGCTTGATCTCGCCCAACTTGGGGTCTTTGCGAAGCCTATGCAAAAACTTCGTAAATCTACTGACGATAGGCTCCGGTTTGTCACAGGCTGGTTCATCCCCCGGGGGTGCATCTGGGGAGGGAGCTTGGACAGGTCCGGGTGGCGCCCCGTTGGTAGGATTTTCTCCTGCTTTCATTGAGCATCTCCCCTGGTATTAAAGATAATGACACTGATCGTAAACTTACCATGTTCAGCCTTTTCAAGGTTCTCGCGATACTCCGAGAGAATTCTATCGACTAAACATGCGATCAGCGCCGCTTCCTAGATGACAATGACAGCTTCACCATCGTAACCACGGCGCTTAAGGACGTTAATGTCTGTGTCCAAGATAGTCATAAGAGACAGGACATCATTCTTTTTATACGTAGAGAACAGCAAGCGACACAGAGCTGCCGCGATACTAAAACGAATGAGCACACATCTTGAGCGATACAGCACCACGTACTCATAACTGTCAGCCTTCGGCTCCTTGATCCACAGCACATTCACGCCATCCTTGAATTGGGTCTCAGCAGAGAGTTCGGTAGGGTGCGCTTTCTGTCCCTGAAATCCAAGAGTCGCATATGGGAAGTCTAATCGCTTCGTAACGTCAAGCCTTCGACAAGCTCGCACGAAGAATTGATTCTCGTCATGCCACCGTAACAGGCGCATCCCCTCTCTAAAGCGTGGTTCGTCGAACTCGTGGAGGAAAATAGGTATCTTGTCGATGATGGAATGTCGAAGGGCATGGGCAGTGTGTGCGTTCAGCAGCTCCTTGTCTGGTTCCACAGTGTATTTGATGCAAGAGCTCAGCGACTTGACTTGCATTTCAGAGTAAAACTCTGCTCGCGATATGTCATATTGTACCAGAAAGAATAAAAGCACTTACTTTCTAACAGCTCCTCCTGGGGAGCGATGAAAATGCAGTCACCAAAGGTGCGACGACTTTCCATGTCATCGGCGACCAATACTTCATCGGCTTTGCAAAGTTCAAACTCGTCTGCTTCGTGGCTGTACCCGTCACGGCCAATAGTGCTTTTCCCTCGTCGATATCCCAAGAAAATTGAGGCATTGCGCATTTCTTCGTGGATCTTTCGAGGAAGAGACTTGTGACCGACCGCTATCAGACGCAGCTCGGTCAGGTATCTAAATAAAGTAAGTATCATGAGTCAAGGTTCCGGCACCGATGCGCACCTCTCATGGTCGTCCCCAGCCAGTTTAAGGAACGTTTTTGGACATCTCAGGAGAACTTTGAGAACATCGATGCATTCAGGGCGTTCCTTGACACCACAGGCTTTCAAGAAAGCATTGGCACTACGGCCAAAGTCGACAAACTTGAACAGCTGCTGGTAGAAGTGGTCCTCAGGGTATGATTCCGACTTCAGGAAGCACTCGCGAGGCGACACGGCCTCATAGGAGATGTTGCTAAGTCGTGACTGCTCGGAAGATACCTCCACGGGCACAATTTTGAGGTCTGCGATTCTTTCGAATTCCCCTGCTGAGAAAACTACACATTTTGTCAACACACAGAAAGCACCAGCCTCGTGAAACTGCTTGCCTCCTTTCTCAGCAAGAAACCTGAACCACCTCTCTGCAGTGTCCGGGTCTTTCGGCGGGGTCGATTCAAGAACCTGAAATAGCTTTTCAGCGGTAGGGCGATCTCGAATCTTCAGCTTTGCAATATTCTTCTTGTTGAACTGGTCGGACAGGTGACCAAAGCCAAACACTTTCCAGTTTGGGTCCGAGAACACCTTTTCAATCGTAGTGTCAGCCATACGTATTCAGAGTTCGTGCATGAACAGACCTCGCCATGGGTGATTTGACAAGCTCTCCCATCTCTGACACCCGGGATGAAGGGGTACATAGAGAACTTTGACGGATCGAAATGTTTTTCAAGGAATGTTTCATACAGTGGTCCGCAAAGAAACGTGAATGCAGCATGTCTAGCGGCACGATCGTCCTTGGAAGATGCGATAGGGATGAGTTGTTCAATTGTAGGGTAATCCTGCAACCCTTTTCTAATGAGGAATAGTCCTGTGTGATGCTTGGTCAGTGGGGAATGTAACGCCAAACCAGTTCACGACACACCTTCCTGGGTGTTTGAATCCCAGTAGTCGCAATTGATTACAGGCAGTTTGAGTGCCCGGTTGATTTCTGTGGATGCGAACAGGTCGCTGATATGACGTCTTTCACCATCATTGCAAGGAAAGATCCTCATATCCATGACGCGAGTCACATGTTCCTGAGCAGATGTAATAAGATACCTCGCTAGATCCATGGCATTCCATCTATCACCGCTCATCGCCCTGTGAGATATATTAGCAAACATGGCGAGGTCATATTCCCAGTGACTAACTTGGATATGAATGTTTCGATATCGCACCGTTTCTGCACCCCCAGATATTGCAATACCTGCTCTGTGCGGAAATCCAAGAGGAGGTCTTGTCTAATGACGGGAAGGTCGCGAAAAACGTCGGCTTCAGGGAAATACGCCTCCTGGGGTCGCATCATGTAAGATACGTTCGAGATGGTCGTGGGTATGCAAGTCATATCCTCCAAAATCTCCCGAACTTCGGAACGACTATTGTCATCTAGTGAAGACCAAAGGGTACTGAGGACGCTGAGGGCGTGTTGCGCGAAACTGGGTGCTCGCGTGATATCGTGCGCTGCGTCTGGCGGACTGTGACTGAGGTGTCGAAGCCAGTGTATGATTGACATCTCCTGCCATCCAAAAGCCTCCGGAATCGTAAGGGAAGACAGACCTTGGATAAGTGCTGGGGGTATGGTGTCGTCTGGCAAAGGGTCATCGGAACGGCGAACACTCAGCATCCGTCCATCAATAAATTTGCTGATAGAGATAAGTCTGACTTCCTTCCCCCCGGAGTGTGTTCTGCCTGCTTTGAGCAGTTCGTTCCGCCATTTTCTATGCTGTTCGTCTAAAGGACCCAGGCTTCCAAATGAAGTGCTCCACCAACGCAAGCAAGCAGCCATCTCCGCCTCACTCAGCCACCGCGAATCCAGTTCTTTCACGACGTCTTTGAATGTGTACGATCCGATCCGGAGATGTTCAGGAAGCGCCATGGATATCGATATGGGACGCAGTTCCACTGGGAATACTGGGGTGCTCATAAAGTAAGCGAAGTGATGATGATACAAACGGATGTCCTTCGTGTACCGAATCCCTTGATCAGATATGAACGGGAATCTATCTATTGTCGAGCACGTGTAGAATGCATCCTTGATAAGTCGGGACACCTTCGGATCGGGGGTAGAGGGATGGAAGACGAAGGACTTCATCGTATACAGTGCCAGTTGCGTACACGATGCCAGTTGTTCCGCATCTGGTTTCTGCAACGTCGGCCACAAATCCTTTACTTTGCTCATCTCGGAATCATAAGCCACCCTCGCCAAAAAGCCTCCAACGTAAAGGAGCTCCTCATTCCATTCTGCACAGCATGGCGTCAATGGACAGACTACAGTCTAGTGTCAATTCACCACTTACTGGAGACATGACCATTGCTACAAGGTAAATTATCAGATATATCCTCACATAGACTTGCGCGATACTCACGCAAGATCAATCGAGCCTCGTTCCACAGTCGGAATAAAACGGCCGGACATGTGGCAAGCCATGCCTGTCGTCTGAGCCGTACTTTGCCCCTGTCATGCACATGAGATAACATGAGATAACCCGACAATATGAAGTACAGACAATGAAGATTCGAGCAGGGTGTTCTCTGTCAGAGTGGAACGTTAGAAGAAGAAACATGCCGAAAGAACGCCTTGACATACGCTTCCAACCGCGGACAAAGTCCTTGAGGACCACGGAAAACGCTTTCGTTACCAACTTCTTCTTGCGACTGCTTGTCGTGCTCGTCCTTGCTAAACTGTGGATAATGGATATAGGACTACGTCAAAATTTATAATGTATCTGCTTACGAAAACCATTTCAAATGGGAAATCCTTGGGAGGCTTTTTCTTCGTTGCGGATTCCAAACCTTTCTCCAAACTCGATTTCGCTGAAACAGTAACTTTCGCAGAGTAAATGGAACATTTTGCTGAGAATTGGATATTAGATTTAAAGCTCGGGGTTGGGGAAGCAGCTGGTGCAATTTTTGAAGCTGCCATTCTTCCATTCGATTTCGACATTTTCTCCGAGAAGAAACTCTTGGATTTCGTCGGATTTCCACCTTCAGGTTCCGCACGTGCGACAGGCGTCTTTGGACCTCCAACGAGGACATCGTCAAAGAATATGACGTTGACCTCCTGGGCTGTCAAGAACATTAGAACCCTTGTGTGCTTGTAAAGGCGCAAGAAATACTAACAGATCAGTTCAACAGAATCAATGGCCATGGTTCCACCCCGACTTTTCCTGACCATATGCTCCGGAATGACTATCGACTGACTGGCCTTATTCCGAGTTTTTGTCAAACAAGACAACTCGGTGTCGTCCAGAAAGATTTTAACACATTGGATATTGGCCAGAAACGTCACGGAGGTTACTAGAAATCGCGTGAGTTCAAAAATCCGCGGGATAGTCGACTCCTGCTTCAACTCCATCTCAATCACAGTCCACTTGTCGCCGTCACAATTGAGTTGTTCTTTCTTCACGAAGAGCTACATGCATGTTAGAAGCGATGAACTGAGACGCGAGGCAACAACGTGCCTGGTCTCCGCAATAATAAATGGATACCATCGTTCCTGCAGCATCCAATGAGCAACATATGGGCTCCATTGAAGGATCGCGTACCACCCGATTTGACAATGGGCTTGTCTGTGACACTGAACACGCTGAAGAAACCTGTACCGCGAAATTGCCCTTAGGTCTCAGGATGAACGAGGAATGCATGAATCGTACCGACTCCAAATGCACCGATCTTTCGTTCATCCGGATTGCCTTCGGCTAGATGAAGGGTTCAGCACCCAGCAAGCTGTTCAAAATCTTCACAAACCAATTTTCGTCAGACGCTTCCAGTCAGTGCCTTGAAATTTGGCACCGTCATTCTTGACAAGCCATCTGAAAACCTTGTTGGACGAAAACGTAAGTGCTCCGTACCCAGTAATTTGCCTAATCGCACACCTTAGTTGAAT